>JAFEMH010001313.1:0-496362 GCA_022495995.1 Adenophora triphylla var. japonica
AAGGCTAGAGAGCTAATGAACGAAGTCCATAATGGTCTCTGCGGTCCTCACATAAATGCCGAGCAAGCGATGCAAGTGATCCTCGGAGAATGGGTTACTCTTTGGATCTCTATGGAAACGGTGTGTTTAGCATGTCCGAGAGTGTGACAAATGCTAGTGGTTTGCCAACCTTAATCATCTCCCGCTTCACGACCTGTACTGCATGATGACTCCTTGGCCGTTTACAACTTGGGGTATTAATGTAATAGGGAAGATAACCCCGACTGGAAGCAATGGGCATGAGTTTGTGTTAGTGGCAGTAGACTACTTCACGAAATAGGTAGAAGCAAAGTCCTTTAAGGTCCTCACTTCCAAGAAAGTGGCCCAGTTTGTCAAAGAAAACATCATGTGCAGATATGGGGTGCCAAATGAGATCATCTCGGATAACGGGTTGCACTTTGAAGGAGACTGCAATAGATTGTTGTCAGAATTCAGAGTCACTCGCCATAAATCATCCCCGTATAGGCCTCAGACCAATGGAGCAATAGAAGCTGCAAATAAGACACTCGAAAGAATCATTCGAAAGATGGCCACCCGCAGTGGTGACTGGCCAGAAAAGTTGCATCTAGCACTCTGGGCTACCGAACTTCTTTCAGAATAGCCATGGGAGAAACCCCTTTGGCTTTGACCTATGGAATGGAAGCGGTATTGCCAGTAGAGTTGGAAATCCTGTCGCTAAAGGTCCTCCTAAAAAATAGCATCAATGAAGTAGAATGGTTGCACAGTCGGCACGATGAGCTTACCCTACTTGATGAAAGGAGGCTAAAGGCCATGGAACATACCCGAGCCTACCAGAGGCGAATGGCCAGGGCATTCGACAAAAGGGTCAAGGCCAGAGATATCAAAGAAAAAAAAGGAAATATTGCAAAAAGAGTAATACCCAACTAGGCTGAAAACCTTGAAAAGGGCGGTCTAGACAGAAAACAGGGTCGCACATAAAAAAAACAAAACAAAAATTCAAAAGTTCATTAGAATGAACTACGAAGACCTGAGCCCCTTAGCCTTTCTTGTAAAAGGGGAACGCAGGCAGCCAGAAATGGTTCGGTCTAAACAATAAATAAGACAATCAAATTTCCATGAAATGTGTCTTGAAAATTTCTAAGATAATATCTCTTGTTATTTACAAATCAAAAACTTCTTGATGAGTTCAAGCACAGTCTACTCTTGACTCTGCTAACCTGCTACAAAGACTAAAATATACAATAAAAAGCATAATCAGCTAATGTCTTTGCAAAAGGCAATAAGTACATACTCGAAATAGGTCTCTCAGTTGTCATCAACAGAGTCTTCCTTGTTCTTATTTCCTCGACCTCGACCCCGTCGAGTGTTCTTCCTTTTCTTTTTAATGATGTCGGTCTCCCTGTGAGTACGCCAATCCAATTCGTGACCCTTTATAAGTGCCTTTTAATGAAATAAAATTGCACTAGGGGCATTTTGGTAAATTACCGGTCCATTCCGAGACTTCCGAAATCTTTTTATAAGTTTTTCGCAAAGGAAGTACTTTTAAGTATTTTTTCCCATGCAAAAGGACCTAGAAAGAATTAATTGTTTTGGACTTGTTGGGAATTAATTTGGAATGTTCTAGAACCAGTTGCTTGGCGCTGAAAACGGTTAGTGGCATGTTGTGTCACGCGACACAACGAGCCATGGAAAGCAGAAGCTTTACGCCGTGCGACACAAGTAGCCCCTCACCAACAGCCTATAAATTGGACCCTCCCCCTCTTATTTGAGGATCCCTTTTCCAGCTCCCTACTGTTACTCTGCCAAAATATGCCCAGAAGCCCCTCTCTCTCCCAAAACACACACAACACCCACCAATTCCCTTGAATTCTCTCATCTCTCATACACACCCCACCCATCTATCTTCATACATTTCATATCACTGAAGATCCAAGGCCTGCACTCCATCTGTGCTCGAATCCACATCCTGCAGCTGATTCGAAGGTCACTACACCTAACTTGGTGTAGTGATTATGGATCTACAAGGGTAACAATTCCCTTCCTATTTCTCTCTCTCATATTTGTTCATTGCATAATTCATTGTAATCTATGTTCATTGACTTGATAATCAAGCTCCATCTGCTCTGATTATCAAGTCACAATCGCCATCTCTCTGTTTAATTAAATTTGCTTGGTATAATTGATGTTCATGATGTAATTTGGATCATATTTATGGCTTGTTCATCAAGGGAGTGTGGATCTCTCCATATCCATACCCCCTTGATCGATCTGATGTTGATTCATGTGTTATCTGAGCTAAATTGTTGATGTAATTTGATTTGGATGGGATTTGTTTAATTCTTTGTTCAATTCTGTAAGGGTTTCTGTAGGATGGAAACCTGTATCACGCGACACAACTTGCCTGGCTGCGTCCTGTGTCACGCGACACACTAGACAGGCAGATCCTGTGTCACGCGACACATCTTGCTAATCTGCAGAAATCACTTTTCCGTTGTAATCTGTTCTTTTCATTGTAATCTGGAATGTGGCCTCCCGGAGTAAATGGCTCACAAGTTGTAATTCCTCCGTTGATCAATAAAACAAAGCACTTATATGCATTTTATCACATATCTCGTCTCACCATTTGCACACACTTATTGAATGTTTTGGATGTTGAGTATTGAAAGACTCGTTTACGAACGAGGCGTGTTGGGTGAACTCTCGATTCTTCCCAACACGTAACCTGATCCCCGAACCCATTTTCTCTATTTTCAAAAGGTTTTACGGCGTGGCGACTCTCAAAATTTCAATTTCGGCGAGCGTACATTCACTCCCTCATCCCTATTTCAGGAATCCTCACTGGAGCCTCCATCAAACTCGTGTCAATAAGTGCCTTTTCTACCCTGGTACGAGTCCTTATCTCCTCCCGTTGAGCCTCGGTGAGAGGAGAAACCTTCGATAGTCACTCATGTCTGGCTTTCATATCCCGGATAAGATCGCCCGACTGGTTATGGCGACTAGCCTTTGCCTCGGTCTCCCTCAGAGTCCTGCTAGAATCACTGTCAGCACCCAATAAAGCCTGGCGCCTCTCTCCCGAGACAATCTGAGTCGCCCTCATCTCCTTCTCGTACCAATCCAAGTAAGTCGTGGTCAAGATGGTACTCTTCCTGTTCTTGAGAATGGCCATAGACGAAAAAGCGGCATATGTCCACGCTCTCAAGAAAAATGAGAAGCTGTCTGGACCTCTCATGTCAAAAGGTACCACCTCTATGGTGCGGATGTCCTCCCAATCATCCAGTGGCTCCTGCAAGGTCCCAAACTGCCTAGACACTAAGCATGGAATGTAGAAAGACGACAAAGATAGCCTTGGAACCCTTACTATATAGGACTCCAGAAACGTCCTCCGAGTCCGCAATCTCCAGTGAGGCACCCACCAGTGAATGTCCGAGGTAGATAGTCGAGCCATCATCAGCTCCCAACTACCCTGATCATGCTATCTCGGTGTACCCCTCCGAGAAATCACCCAAGGACACTGGGTAGGCAAAGCCCTGAGTCTCTCTTGCAGCCATAAGGTCAGCACAGCTGGACTCCCAGACCTCATGAAATGGTACCCCTAGCCATCCTATCAATGCCATGAAGAGTCTCCCCCAAAATCAATGGGACAATATCTCTCTCAGCCCTGCAGTCTCTGACCATGTCCAAGAGGATGATGTGGCACTCTCCGAAGGACTCAACAGTAATTAGGAAGGAGAATACACAAAGGATAAATGAGTCCATAGATACTGTGGTCGCAGCGGTACCCGAAGATCCGAATCTGCTCGAAATATCAGAAATGTCGATTCTGTCAGGGGCTATCATCATCCCTTCAGCTTCGTCCGGAGAAATTTGCAGAAAAGATGCCAACTTTATGGTCACCGACAAGTCCCCAATCAAAGGGATCGAAATGGCTTCAATTTCTGGACCCCCAATCAATGCTCGGAAATCTTCGAAGTTTGGAACTAGCTCGTTGTAGGAAAAGCAGTAAACATGTCTCCGGACGTCCCAAAACCTCGCTGCTGCTCTCAAAAGGTCCCAATCAGGCGGGAGGTCCTTCAAATGCCCTAAAGACTTGATCTTGAAGGTGTTATCAAACAGCCCCTTATGGGATTGAAAGTTGTATCTCATCTAGGATTGGAGATCGGACAGAAAACGATCCCTTTTCCCCTTTTGCAATCGAACTGGTTTTTCAATGGCAGTGATCGGACTTGATGATTTTGTGGTAAAAAATGTGCTTTGGGATCAGTTGAGATAAGTCTAAGTTGAAAATGAAATGAAAAGGCCCTCCCTTGATTTTATTTGCAGAAAACTAGTTCAGACACGGCTCCAAGCCGTGCGGCTTCATTTGCCCAGGACCTGGCCGGACGGCTTCATTCGCTTCTGCAGAAAAAAATCTGCAGCAGCCAAAGCTGTTGCCCAAGTGGGATTCTTACCCCACTTTCTCAACAAAACCTGCATAGAAACATTCTTAAACACCATCCATACATTAATACACCATCATAAATCATTCCGGCTCAATTTCCGCCCCATTTCCATGCAAAAAAAAAAAAAGCTGCCCCGAGGCTCAAGTAATATGCAAAATAATAAAGCATCAATAAGAAAAGAAAAATAAAAAGATCATTACATTGTCTTTGCCTCCTTGGCACCCAAATAAAAAATAAATACAAATTGTGCATAATTTGTTCATTGTTTTCTCTCTCACTCTCCAAGTTTGAATCAAAGGATCCATAAGCCTCCGATTCATCATCATTGCTACTCAGCTCATAAAACTCGGGGTCCCTCAGCAGATCTTCATCATCACTCACGGCGGTCAGGTTGACGGGCACATGCTCGTACTCCGCCAACTGCTCTAAAATACCAGTGTTAGGCCCTCGCCCATGAGGCACGGCACTGGTAGAGTTTGAGGGGTACCCTGACGCTGATGATGAAAAAGCCGTGATTCTGACATGCCTTCTCTTGCGCTCAGGCTCCTGCGCATTTCCAGCAGCCCTTGACGCGCAGGCCAGCTTCCTCAAAAGGGACCGAGCCAGCTCCTTCCAGTCCCTATTATGCCACACCAGAGTGTCATATGTGCGAGCAGGGACCTGCGAAAACAAGGGAAAAGCTCAGAAAATCCCAAAGAAGTTCAGAATCGCAGAAAATAGAAAAGTCGAATAAGAAAGTAAACCCAGAGTTACTTACGGTGATATCAGCCGACAAAGTATACTCGGCATCCCTCTCGTCTGGAATAGGCTCCATCATCCTCCTTGGAACCCCGTTTACCACATAAGAAAGGTGAGCTGGAGGAACAGGTGGATCAGTCGGCTCTGCCTCCCCGAACCCTTGGGTAGTGGCTATCTTCACCAACCTCTGTTGCGTCCTCAAACGCTCCTCCACAATGGTGGCGTATGGGGTGGCATAGTCAAAATATTCCTCAGCTGCCAAGCCAACCTTATAACTTTCCTTCTCATCATCCGACCAGTGCCTGGGCTGCAACATAAAAGGAGGAGGGTCCTGAGGGGTAATCTCGTCCAAAGGAGGGACGTGACCGTACTGCTTGGAGAATCGGTCCCCCAAATATATGATGTCACAGGGCAAGCCTGTCAGCCACCTCCTCTGCCTGGTCACCACCACGACATCTCCTATAAGAGCCTCTGGATACCTCCCCCAGGGATAGAAGTCCACTCCCTCATGATCATCCCTATTGATGACGGGCTTCACCATCTTGTAATCAAAGGTGATCTGGGTCTTCCCGGTGAACTTGTCCCTAGCCTCTCCTCTCCAGCGCACTATGGCCGGGAAGATAGTGGGATTACTCTGTTAGTTCCAAGGAAAGAACCCAATCACCTCACAAAACCAGATTTGCATGTCAGAAAATAAGGGTCATTTCTCTCATAAAATCTCAAGACACAAAAGGAGAAGAGAGAAAGAAAATGAGAATACCTCAAGAGCAAAAGAAAACCAGTCCATAGAAGCTGCCTTGTTTCGGTCGTACAAATCCAAAGAGAAATAAAGCTCAGCCAATCCGGCCTCACCCCAAGAGACCTCCCCAACCACATCCAAATTATCCAAAGAATCAAGAAAACAAACCATCGCTAGTGTCCCAGAATTAGCAAAAATGGTGATAGACAAAGTCAACCACAAGAAATCCCTCGCGAGCTGGTATGCAGTCACCTCATTGGCTGCAAATCCCTCCTTACACCTTAGAACCTCAACCTCAACAAACCTCGTCTACATCCCCAGCCCCTTCGGACGAAGGTCAAATCCCACGTAGTCTCTGAACTCAGCCTCAGAAATGTGATCCCTCCAGGTCACATGCCGATCCGTGAATCTCGAGCCAGTAATAGCTGTAAAGTCGGCGGGAGTCACCGTGACTTCTCCCCAGCCGAGATGAAAGCTGTGAGTGGTGTCCCACCAAAACTCTAAAAGAGCCTGGACCAGTCCCTTGCTCTTGGAGGTCACATGAATGCCTTGGCTGATAGCTTCGACAAAAGAATGAAGACCAGTCGCCACCACTAGCTGCCTAGGATTGTGGCCATCCTTCTCAAAGTTGGGCATCCTGTCCCACAATTTCACCGCTACCTCAGCGGGTCCCCTCGACTTGCTCTCCTGTAGTTAAGCACAGCAAAAGCACGTTAGTCCTTCAGTTTATCTCAGAAGCATGCATACATTCACAAAATAATGCACACATTGCCAAAGAAAATCATTCATAAGAAGTTTCTAGCATCATTTGCCTAGAACACGTGTCTTTCATCATTTGAAACACGCCACCCCGAGCACATGCTCTCCCAAGCACAAAAATTCCAGTTTTCACAAAATTCTTTGTATATAGTTTTCAATCTTTCCAAATGGCATGCATGAATCATTTTCATCATCCAAACTCTTGTTTTCACATCCATGATCAGAAGTTGACCTAGTTCTAGCATGTGCAAGAACTCCGTCATATTTTAGGCATTATTTTTCTCACTTTATTTTCAAAAATGAGTCATTCTCATATTTTTTTCAAATAAATTGCACATGCATGATACTTTATGTCCTTAGTCCCATAGGTTAATTATCAAGTCCATCAAATCATCAACAAAATCATAAGAAAAATACAAAAATCAGTCAAAATTGATGAAATCAAGTAAATCGAGTGTGCTTACCCCAATTGATTTAGGTTTCATAGACTTGTGCTCCCGTTTACCGGGATAGAACTCAGAAGTAGGCGCCGTGAAGTCATACTTCCGCTCGGTCCTATCGAATTCCCTCCGCCTCATCCTCGCAATTTGCGACAAGGGTCGACGTGCTTGTCGAGGCAAGATGTTCCCTTCTTGATCCATCTTGAGCAATAGAAAGCTAAAGAGTTGAAAATCTTGGCGTTTCTCTCTCTTTTCTCTCCTCTTCCCTCGACAAAAACAACAGCAACAATGGCTGTTGCCCGTTCTAATTTTGTTTAAATAAATCTGGTGAAATCAAATTTCAAGCTGGACGCCTTCTTTTTCCCCATCTCATGCCAGGCGGCTTCATTCGCCTCAGACATAATTTACACTTTTGCCCCTAGACTTTCCACTTAAGCAAATAATTCCCGTTATCACCTAATGGAGTAACGTTGTCTCCCAAAAAATCTCCGTTATCTCCAAATGGAATAACATTTTCTCTAAAAAAACCTCCGTTATTTCTGTTATAACGAAATAACGTCAGGTGACAGCATCCAAATTGTCAAATTCAAACTTTAGCTTCCTCTATCTCCTCGATAGTGATGTAAGCTTTAGTTCTTTCCAACTTCAGCTACCTCTATCTCCTTGATAGCGACGAAAGCTTTAGTTTTTCTAGCTTTAGCTACCTCTATCTCCTTGATAGCGACGAATGATTTAGTTTTTCCAACTTTAGCTACCTCTATCTCCTCGATAGCGACGACTTGATTCCTCCGGGTTACGTAGGTAGCCTTTTATAAAGGTCTAGCCATCCGACCGCAGTGGTCGCCCTTTTACTTCATCACTCCTCAGTGGTGAGGTAGCCTTTCATAAAGGTCCAGCCATCCGACCGCAATGGTCGCCCTTTTCCTTCATCACTCCTCAGTGGTGAGGTAGCCTTTCATAAAGGTCTAGCCATCCGACCGCAGTGGTCACCCCTTTCATTCATCACTCCTCAGTGGTGCATGAGCCTTTCAAAAGGTCAAGTTATCCAACCACATTGGTCACTCCCTTCATTTGGCATATCCCCAGTAGCATTAGCCATTTGACCTCCTAGGTCATTTCCTTTCCATCCTCGCAGCAAGGGACCAATTTCTCTTCGCCATTCCCCAGTGGATTCCGAACTATGACCATGGCTTGATTCCTTCTGGATACGTAGGTAGCCTACTTTAGGTTCATCCAATTTGTCGCATATGACACCCTCTCCCCTGTGGATTCCGAACTATGAACATGGCTTGATTCCTCCGGGATACGTAGGTCGTGTACTTTAGGTTCAGCCAATTTGTCGCATATGACACCCTTTCTCCAGTGGATTCCGAACTACGACCATGGCTTGATTCCTCCGGGATACGTAGGTTGCCTACTTTAGGTTCAACCAATTTGTCGCATATGACACCCTTTCCCCAGTGGATTCCAAACTACGATCATGGCTTGATTCCCTCGGGATATGTAGGTAGCCTTCCAAAGGTTCAGCCACTCGACCTCCTTGGTCACCCAATCTGTCTCGGTAGTTCGCCAGATTGGATTCTTTTTTATCGACAACCCCACTCGCCCTGCAAGTGCCATTGCCGAAGGGCTTCTGTAAGTACCCAAATCTGGCTCATGCCTTCCGGTTAAGTTTCTTGGCAATTCCCCGAACTTTCATAAAGTTCAAGGGCGATTCGGGAACTTTTCCAAACTTTCCAAGGGAGGGAGGACCTGCTAGGAATTAAAATTCCAGGCAGGATCTCGCTGGAAGGAAGCTTCCAGCTGCCACCTTTCATGAATCTAGAAGCAGGATGAGTCATCAGTGGATAACGCCGGACGGCCTCTTTTGCAAGAGGTTAACGCCGGGCGGCTTCTTTAGGAAGCACACTCAGCCTATAAATAGAGGCCTCCTCTACCCATTTTAACAAAAACAATTAAGCACTGTTACTCTGCTCAAATCAATACACGAATTTCCAGAAACTCAAATATCCCAAAAATCACCTCCTTCCTCCATAAAATCCTTCCAAAACCATTCCTACATAGGAAAATCCTCAAGGGAGATTGAGAGAACAACCATTGGTAATCTCTCCTTCCTTTCTCCTTGAAATACCCTTATTATATTGCTCTATTCATTACTTGTCATTTATCTTGCCTTTATTTGTCATTTACTTTGACTATTTGCTATAAAGATCCTATCTTTACTATTTCCAGAAACTCAAATATCCCAAAAATCACCTCCCTCCTCCATAAAATCCTTCCAAAACCATTTCTACATAGGAAAATCCTCAAGGGAGATAGAGAGAACCACAATTGATAATCTCTCCTTCCTTTCTCCTTGAAATACCCTTATTATATTGCTCTATTCATTACTTGTCATTTATCTTGCCTTTATTTGTCATTTACTTTGACTATTTGCTATAAAGATCCAATCTTTACTATGTAGACATCATATTTCCCCCTTTCCCCTACACAAGTGATTCATGGGGAATCCTCTCCCAAGGATGAACAAGAGTCCACATGTGGCTTGTTCTAGGAAAGATTCATCACATGATGATGTGAAATCCCCTCATTTATTACATAAAAATGCAATCTTTACTCTCATTATGTCATTCCCTTTCCCTTGACCTAGCTTCCAAGGATTGTCCACCTTATAAGGTTTTAAAGGACATAGGAAATCCATAAAGGTCATCCCTTTTCATTATGTGTTTAGTTTAGATAATGTTCATTACGTTATTTCCTTTAAAAATGCAACCTTTACTTTCAAAGTCATCCCCCATGTCCCTTTTGGTTGGATCACTCTACGAGGATTGTCTAGTAGCCTTTTAAGGCACGAAAGACATATGATGAGTATAAAGATCCAATATTTATACCCCCTCCCCTAGTCCCTTTGGTTCTTGGAGCATCCCGTGGTGTGGATCGGTGTAAAGACCCTAGTAAGGTTGATTATTCCAATAAGAGGGTAAAAAGGTCACATTATGATGATCACAAGTCCAAGATGAGCACGGGATCAAAATCCCAAACACATAAAATCCAAGGAATCCCGAGCTAGAACCTTCTTATATGGTTTATATGTCCGACAGATAACTTGGCACATTCCCTCCTTTTTTAAATCACACACACACACACACGAGCACATAAACAAGCACAAACTTCGGATCTAGGAAGACTTTCTTTCGCAAGGCTCCTTGGGTGAACGTGATCTGTTCTTCCCAAGGAGTAACTTAACCTCCGGACCCTTATCCTTTTTTTCAAAGTTTTGAGGAAATCAAAATGGCATGGCGATTCTGTTTTTCAATAAAACTGGTGTCTTCAAACTGAGGTGAAGCGGCGACCCTATAAAACGGTTCGATCCTAAGGGGCTCACATTCACACATGCGTAAAGGTTTGTTTAATGCATTGTTCAATTAACGTGTCTGCTTCTTTATTAAATGAATTGTTATTAACTGTTTGTGTTTTAGTTAACTCATCATTTGTTAAAGATGCAATGAAAGGATATTCTAGAAAGGTCAGACCTTTTATTGAAAGCGTAGAAAAGATACATGGACTCTCGATCTTCTAGCGTAAAGCCATCAGATGACTCGAAAGACTGGAATTTAAAGATAACATGACTCGAAGCTAGACTCTAGGCGAGGAGGGATTGGACTAGGCTTTATTGCTCTTTGCAGGCTGTTGGTTTGGAGAGGGTGGCGATGGCTTTGGTGGCCACTCTTCAGTCGATGCCGTTCCAGGAATATGGCTTGTTTTTGGTTCGACTTCAAACCAGATCGCGGAGGTTTTAGGCTACTCCTCTGAGGGTGTCCCTCCATTGGTGTTCCTACCAGATCTTGGGGGCTCTTGACAATAGAAGTCATGGAGAGCTTCTTCCAGGAGGGCAAAGCATTCGCTGATTCGGAGTTGATTCTTGCTGATGTTAATTATCTTCATAGAATCTGCTTCCTTATCTGAGATTTTTACTTGGATGACATTCACGATATCTGAATCGAGGGGGCATGCTATTTCTCCTTCTCTAATTAGGCTTCGAAGGAGGTTGCGCCATTGTTATTCCAGGTCAGATACGAGGATGTTGAATTGGACTATACTATGGTGGCTGTCCCCGTGAGATTCGAGTGTGTCGGCATGAGGGTTGACCTGTTCCGTCGTGATGGTGATGGGCCAGCTTTCTTCAGGAGAGTTTCCAGCGAAGTATGGGTCTACTCCTCGGTCAAGTTCCATCTGGACGTCCATCTCTTGATCTTCTTTTATGCACTCTTCGCAGTCGCATATTTCAGAATTTTCGTCCTGGCCCATGAGTTCTTCGATCTCTAGCTCATCACGACTTATCATGTGGATGTAGGGATCTCTTTCGTAATGGATCATGACTGGAGACTCATCTGTAGAGGAATATTCGGTCATGTCAGGACCTTCTTCTGGGTCATAGCTTGCTAGCCAAGCACTCTCCATCTTGCTACTTCCGCGGATTACCTCGAGGTTTCTGTTGGCATTGATGAATTTCACACATTGGTGGAGAGTAGTGATACTGCTTTCATCTGATACAGCCAAGGTCATCCCAGCAGGGCGGAGAATGTGGAATTGATTTCCACAACTTGGAATTCCACTGACTCCATTTGTTCGTCGAATTGGATCCTCAAATTGATTACTCCCAAGACAGGGCGCGGGGTGGAGTCGTAAGCTCGAATTATTCGAGGCGAAGGTCTCATCAGGGAGCAGTCGATTCGGAGTCATTTTATTGTACGCAAGGAAATGATGTTGGCTGCTGAGCCATTATTGACCAAGACTTTTGGGAGGTAGAACCTTTCTATCTTTATGAGGATGTGGAGGGCCTCGTTGTGTCTGTTTTCACACATCGCCAAGTCTACATCTGTGAAGGTTAGACAGCTTTCGGTGCTGCTGTTTGCTTCAGTCTCCTCCGGGGAGTGTTCGATCCATCCATGGGTGTGTCTTGATCATGACAGAGATCGTAGGGAGACAGTAATCCTCGGGTTTTCCTTTCTGGATTCCCGCTCACGGGAGCGTTTGACTCTGGTCTCACATTCCCAGTCGTAGCGGGATAGCATGTTGACAGTCTCGGAGATTGCAGTGGACCTACTCTTGCATGGAGTCTCGCTAAAGGCTATCATGTTCACCCTGTCATTTCGAGGGAATGGATTTCCGTCTGTGTTGGGGCCACGGGGGCTTTCCAACTTTCCTTCTTCGATTAGCCCCTGGACCACTTGCTTCAGCACGAATCAATTGTCGGTGTTATGACCGGGGTAGTTGTGGAAGGCACAATGCTTGCTCATATCCATGTTAGGTTTGAGAGTCTTTAGCTGGAAATTCTCGAGAGGTTTGAGGAGATTCCGCATCACCAATGCTTCAAACACTTGGCTCAGGGGCATTTCGAGGTTGTCAAAATGCTGAAATTGTTATGGGCGAGGAGTATTATTGTTCCTCGGGGGTGCTTGATCGCGATTTACTTGAGCTCTGTTCTGGATGTAGTGGACTATTTCGGCTGCTTCCTTTACTTTGTTTGGGACAGGTGCTGGATTTGACAGGTTTGCCCGATAGCGGTAGGACGAAGCAGGAGCTGTTGTTGTCTTCTGGAGGCTCAAGGTCTTTTTGAACTTGGTTCCGACGTTGACTATGCCACGGAGGTCGGGATAAAAGTGATGGCTGATCAAGGTCCTCAGAGATGGTTTGAGGCAGGAATGGAAGATGTCCATTTGTTCTTCTTTGGAAAGCGGATCCATTATCTCGCTTAGCTTCCAATTCCATATTTTGTAGAACTCGCCTACTGGTTCGTCATCCTTTTGTTCGGTGGCTTGCAGATCATGGCGGTTTGTTTCCCACTCAAGGTTGGCGCGAATCTTCTCCAGGAAGATTTCGCTGATTTGATTCCAGGTGGAGCGGTTTTCTGCCTTTACGTTGAGGAACCACCTTAATGCCCTAGATTTGAGGGAATGGTGGAAGTGAACCGCCATTTGTTGAGGGGTTGTCCCTTTGGCTCTCATTCCCAAGACATAGGTGTCGATGTGGGTCTTCGGGCATTCTGTCCCGTCGAACTTTTCCATTTATGCCATCCTGAATTTTGGAGGAAGAGGAACAACTTTGCTCGGATCTGTGGGCTTGAGGGAGTCTTTCCAAGAGTTGGCCAGTTTGCCTTGCATGTCCTTCATCTATTCGATCAATCAAGCCATGTGAGGGTCAGTAGGCTGAGGCAGGTTGCCATTTTCGGGGATGGAAACTGAAGACGGAGGTGGATTGGCTGATGGGGTTGCCATTCGGGAGTCTTGGGGAGGTAGTTGAGTGTATACTGTCCTATACCCTTGGTTGTTGAAATTAAGGGCATGGTTGCCCGGACCTCTAAGGATTGTGTTTGGGAATTGGGGAAATGTTTCATTAGCCCCAATTGGCAACCAACGGGTGGTAGGTTTGAAATGTCGGGATATCTGCTTGGGATGTCTGTCCCTTGTAAACATTGAGATTTCAGGTTATGGCTGCGAGGCTCGTATAGAGGCAAAGGATTGAATCCCGAGGGATATCGGGATACATTGGATCTGGAGGAGTAGGCCTATATGTGTGCTGTTGATATTGAGCTTGTGGCGCAGGGCCGGAAAACTGACTGTGCTGAGGCGGGCAGGTCGGAGCTGCTTGACTGATGCCCGAGTGAAGCTTTATGCGGGAACTGCTTTGCGTTGCTTGGTTCTCGTAGCTTGGCAGAGGCGGGACCTGCTGATAGCTTTGAGGAATCGGGGGAGCAGTTATTTGTCTTCTATGAGAACGAAAGTCCCATCTGTTTGGGGGACGGTGACGGTTCTGCGACGGCGCATGGTGTCTACGATCCAGGCTTGCTGTTCTTCTTGGCACTTCTTGAGAGTCTCGAAGGCTTGCGGCACCTCCTCCATTGTATGGAGGTTTCTCAGTGGCGGGGTTCCATTTCCCTCACTGTTATCTGTTGATCCCGCCATGGGGGAGTAGCGAACTGTTTGGACCGCTGAACCGGAAGGGCTGTCGGACCTTGTAACTTCGATACTGAAAAGGCGGCTCCCGGGTACTCTCAACCACACTCGGTTCGCTGGAGGGGGTGACGGGTAAGGTTTGACATGGGAAGGCCTTTTTTTGGATAAAGGGGAAAGCTCATGTGACATACGGTTTCCTTTTTTTATTTTTTATTTTTGTTTAAATTTACTTAAAACGTGTTTTCTCAGAGTCCTAGGTAGGTTGGAAAAGATTGCTCTTCTTTTTCGCAACTATGCTAGATCCTGGGTCAGTGGAGACCATCTGTGCGGCTATAAGCCCCTCGTTTTGCACCTGTATTTCGACATCCCGGGGTAGACATCCCCAGGCGAGTGTCCTATAGGGCAAGCGGTTTCCACCAGCCTAAAAGAAAAATCCGAACCTAAGGACCGATCCTGTCATGTTCGTTTTAATGCGTCGGCCATGTGAATAGTGAGTCGGGCCGGCACCTGAGTCAAGATCGAGTCGAGAGTTCGTCATGACCTCTGTTTACCTTGTATGCGCAAGGGATCTGTGACGTTAGGTGTTGGCTAGGTCATATTGTCATGGCTGACGTATTAAAGGCTTGATGACATGGTGTCATTTGGACATGGATGTATATCCGGGACGGAGCATTGTCCAGGCGTAGCTTTGGAAATCAAGATCGGGTCAAGATTTTAGCATGACCTTTCATCGTCTTGCTTGCACAAGGGATCTTGAGTTCCGAGCTTCGACTCAGAAAATGACCGACATGGGATATGTATCCAGGCTTTATGACACAGACTGGGTAAAAACCAACCGAGTCTGGACAGAGTGTGATGCAAGCGTGCATGGTTGACACTGGCTATGATGGGATGTTTGGGATGATCCCGTGCGCGCTCAAAAGGTATAGGAACACCAATCAAGCTGCAACTAAGACCACCCCGGGTAGAGGGTTGTAGTGTGCAGTGTACAGGATAAGAGTGCGCGTAGTGTGCGGTCACTAAAATTCTTTTTCTGAGGAAAACATAAAGTTTTGCAGAATTTTTAAATGTGTGTAAACAGATGTATTATGATGCATTTTTTTTTGTATTTTTTTTTTTGTAAATAAAAAGAAAGCACATACAAACACACACAATAGTTTAAGAAAGGGGTAAAATGAAAGTTTGACCCTCATCAATGTCTCAAAAATCTTTTTTTTGTTTAAAAGTTTTTTTAAAACAAAATATACCCAGCTGAGTCGCCAATTGAAATTACCCGATCCGCGTGCGCGGGCCGGACATCTCGCTGCTTAGTCGGGAGGTGTCGCTGCATTTGTTTTGCAGAGTCGCCACGCCGTTTTGATTTAGCCCAAAATATTGAAAAAAGGCTTGTTTAAAAACTGTTGTTGTGTGATGAGATTTTGAGTCCGGAGGTCAGGTTACGCCTCGGGAAGAGAATAGCAGAGCTCACCCGAGTCGCCTCGTATAAACAAGTCTTTCGATACCCCTCTTTCTTTAAAAGCTGTGTGTGTGTATGTGCTTTTAAAAATGCATGTTGAATAAGATGTCTACATTGTATGCTATGTATTGAAATGAATTGAAATAGTTTGGAAAGGGAGCCTTACCAATGTTTGTTCGTGTCTGTCTTCCGCTTGGGAATAGTATTTGAGAGTGAATAGTGCTTCGGGACGAACCAAAATTGCTTTGAGATGTACAGGTGTACTCGGGCAGAGGTTCGGCGTGCCTCGGGAGTGTCGGTTGTACTCGGGTAGAGGTTGGTTGTACTCGGGCAGAGGTTCAGCGTGCCTCGGGAGTGTCGGTTGTACTCGGGCAGAGGTTCGGCTTGCTTCAGGAGTGTTGATTGTACTCGGGAAGAGTTTCGGCGTGCCTCGGGTTTGTTGATTGTACTCGGGTAGAGGTTCGGCGTGCCTCGAGTTTGTTGATTGTACTCGGGCAGAGCTTCGACTTGCTTCGGGATGGATCAGGACGCCTCGAGATGGACCGGAATGCCTCGAGATGGATCGGCAAGGCTTCGGGGTGCCTCGGGGCAGCTCGGGAGAATCTCTGGAGCGCTCAGAAGGGCTTCGGAGCACCTCGAGGGGGCTCGAAATGCCCCGGAGGGAACCGAAAGGGACCGGGATTGCCCCGAAGGGACTTAGAGGGGAGCCTGAAGGCTGGGTGGGAGAGAGGAGAGAAGGGAGGTGTCAGAAAAATGAGAGGGGGAGCCCTCTATTTATAAGGTTGGAAAAATTGCAAAGTGGTCCGCACGGACCATTTTGCAAAACCAAAATTTTGGTTTTCCTGGATTTAAGGGAATATTGTGGACTTTAAGGGGATTTTACAATTATGCTGTCTGGGGTGCAAAATGGTCCGTGCGGACCATTATGCAGGCCAGATATTTTGCAAAATTCCTAAAAAGTCATTTTGCCTTTTTTATCCCAGAAAGGTCCCACCTTGGTTTGATTGGTGGTTTTTGGGGTTTTTGAAGGCTACGGGTGTTCGGGATCACGTTTGTGTGAGTCCGCGATGTTTCCTGTGTGCTTGGAAGGGAGCGATCCAGATTGGGGTACTTACACTATCGACAAGCCAAGACTCATTACTTGTCTTACCATTCATTCTACCAGTTTTGCAATCAGTTGTGCGATCAGTTGTCTGCACATGTGTTTGCACATACTCCTTGAAGTGATTCCATTATTAAGGAGTGAAATCTAGCAAGCCGGCCCTATCATCATCTGCCATTCCAGCAGCTCCCTCTCCGCTGGTATGCACCGTGTTGACTCGTGGATTGAATATGCTTGAGTGTCTTCCTCTAGCCGAAGTGGTTTGGGCTCCGCCTTGTCCCTTCATGTTACTCAAGCATTGTTCTACCAACCTTTCTGGATACACCACCATCCTGTAGCTTGTATCTGTATTATGTCCCTTCTTCTTGCATTGAGAACAAACAATACTGCTTACATCATTTCTTTCCCCCTTTGAACCAGTTGTGCGCACACTTGTTCCCACAACTGTCAGAACAACAAAGCTGTTAAACTTCATGCACGCTGCCCCAGACTCTTTCTTCTCGTGCAACCATGGAAGATGCCTTATTAACATTAGGCAAGGGTTCTGTGTTCAGTATGGAGGACTTCACGATCTCAAACTTCGGTGTGTCAAGGTTCATAATGAATTGATGAACCCTCTCGTCTTCACGTCATTGGACTAGCTTCGTGCTGATGTTGCACCTGCACCCCGCACATGAGCAAGTCAGGAGTGCGTAAAAGTCATTCAGATCGTCACACAGTTTCTTCACACGACCAAAATAGGCCGCCACACTTTCACCTTTCTGTTGTTTGCAGTTTGCTAGATCCGCCTTCAATTGTTGAACCCTTGGCCCGTTTCCAACTGATAACCTCTCCCGCAAATCGTCCCACAACATCTTTGCATTAACCACATAGCTCACTGTGGAACGAAGGCTTGGCTCAATGGTGTTAAAGATCCATGAAACCACCATTGAATTCAAAGATTGCCAAAGTTTCGGTTCATCTTACATGGTGGGTTTTTCAATCGTTCCATCAATGAAAGCTGTTTTCGTCTTAGACCTCAATGATCCCTTGAAAACCCTAGCAAATTCTTCATAATTATCCCCCTTCAATTAGACATGGGTGAGAATCATTACATGATTGTCACTTGTCGAAAGAAAGTATGGATAGCGCCTCTCATCCATGACTTTCTTATCGAAAGAAAGTATGGATAGCGCCTCCCATAAATATATAAATAGACTATTAAAGATTGTTATCTCAAATAAATATTCTCTAAAAGACATTTTTCTAGTAATGTAGCCTGTAGTGAAACTTCACCCTTCCCTTCTTCTTGCCCGGATATGTAATTCTAGAAATAACTGCTGGAGACTCGTATGATGGATATGCAAGCAGATAACTTAAATGTGTTCTATTTTCATGAATCTACGAACTTTTTCTTCTTGCGTTGTATTATTTGATCTAAATCGACATGAAAAATTTCCACAGTTAGTTGAAAGATCAAACAAGTGAACAAACCAACTTTTCCTGATCGTTCTTGATAAAAATAAAGGTCGCGTTTGGATATACAGATTATTCTTGTTTAGTACAGTAATTTTTTCAATGGATGTATAATGATTGAATTAGAAGTAAGAGACTGCAGGACTTGGACTTGTCTCCATTTACATCAATAAATATCTCAACTTTTATGGTTCACGCTATCAAGCGGTAATGTTTGGCCTACCATGCATATACCTTCTTTGACTTTTGGGGCAAAGGGTTTCAGTCATGATTCCTACATTTCCAACCATCTCCTAAGTCCTAAGACTACTCATTGGTAACTCTCTTGAGAGGGTCACCATGGTTAAACAAAAAAAAAAAAAAAGGAAAAAGTCACCAAAAGTCACCAAAATTCATGACCCCGGGCAGCTAACCAACCTAGGTTGGTATAGGTTGGGTCACCAAAATGGGACACATGTCACCTAATAATTGGGTGACATGTATTTATATAAATATATATTTAAAATTAATATATTTTATATAATTATATAAAATAATAAAATACAAAATATATCAAAATTCATTTTTTTTATAATTGTATGAGTAATTATTTTTAATAATTGTACGGGTAATTTTAGAAGGGGCAATTATCAAATAGTCCCTCATCCTAACGAAAATAACCACAAAGGACACACATTTTGAAGAAATTTTATCAAATCCACGCTTTATAATGACACCCCGTTTTTTATAAAGGCACCCCATGCGACATAAAAAGGACAGCTGTCGATGTCCCTTTCCTCCCTGCTTTTTCGTTTTTTTTTCCTCTCAAACTTTAAAATGAAATATCTTAAGAGAAGTTCACAGATATTTTAGCTAAATTCATAATTTCTGCATGAAAATGACTATTATTTACTTAATTTACATATTTTTTTAGTTCAGTTCACAGTTGTTTTAGTTAAGTTCACAGTGGTTTTTAGTCTTTTATAACCTTTATTTTGCAATTTTATGAGATTATTTGACCTATTTGTTAAGTTCAATGTTGTTTTTTTGTTAAGTTCACAGTTGTTTTAGTCTTTTATGGCCTCTATTTTTGCAATTTTATGAGATTATTTGACATATTTATTAAGTTCACAATTGTTTTTAATTAAGTTCACAGTTATTTTAGTTAAGTTCACAGTTGTTTTTAAATTTTATAGCCTTTATTTTTTGTAATTTTATGAGATTATTTGACCTATTTGTTACGTTCACATTTGTGTTAGTCTTTTATGTCCTCTATTTTTGCAATTTTATGAGATTATTTGACATATTTGTTATGGTCACAGTTGTTTTTACTTAAGTTCACTGTTGTTTTTTGTTAAGTTCACAGTTGTTTTTGTCCTTTGTGGCCTCTATTTTTGTAATTTTATGAGATTATTTGACATATTTGTTATGTTCACAGTTGTCTTTACTTAAGTTCACTGTTGTTTTTAGTCTTTTATGGCCTCTATTTTTATTTTTTTATGAAAACCTCGTTTGTGCAGTGTAGTGAATTGTTTGCAATGGATTATTAAAGTATAAACCGAGTGGATAGTTTGTAGCATATGACAGACATTTAAATAGCACACAAATATCAAGTAACGGATGAATGTCCTTCAAAAGTAATTTTTGTAAATCACCCTACACTGAAATTAAGGTGAGTTTTACAAAAAATGGACAATAATGCGAAATCTTAAACTGATCGATGAGCCATTTGGCCTATGATACTTGAAAGTGCCTGTTTTTGTAATCCGGTTCTATGGTTTGTATTATGTTCATGTTTCTATGTTGTTTACGTTCCTCTTTCCTGGCAAACTCTCTCTCTTTCTCTCCGATGACCCTCTCCTCTCCGGCGAACCCCATTTTGAAGGAGAATTAATCATATTTTCGTATGTTCTGTTTTGACGAGCATATCTTTTTCTCTGGACATTATTTTCTGATCTCCACCGTTCAGATTTTGCGTTTAGGTGTCTATAACAATCCCCGTAAATTTGAGCTCAATCCAACGGTTAACGAATCGAGAAATTGAATTAATCATATTTTCGTCTGTTTTGTTCCGACGAGCATATCTCTTTCTCCGGGCATTATTTTCTGATCTCCACCGTTCATATTTTGCGTTTAGGTGTCTATAAAAATCCCCGTAAATTTGAGCTAAATCCAACGGTTAACGAATCGGAAAATTGAATTTTTCTAGGACTGATCTGAAAATCAAATCAGCCAGGAAAGACTGTCCGGAGGAGGGGTAGGGGGTCGCCGGAGGAGGTAGGGGAAGGGCGTCGTCGGCGGTAGGGGGTTTTTTGTGTTCAAAGGGAAGGGTCGCCGGTTGGGAGGGAAGGGTTGCCGGAAGGGAAGGGGAAGGGGAAGGGTTGGTAGAGAGAGAAAGTGAGAGAAGAGAGAGAGAGAGAGAGGGGGTTAGTTTTATATTTTTGGGTAGAAAGGACTAGGTGGAATTTTGATTATGAAGTCGGATTAGTTGGTTAAATTTCAAAATTCATGTCTTAATTGGTCGTTTGACTTGGGATGGAGGATCCACCGCTAATTTTTCCATTTTAGAAATATTATTACTAATACATTATTTAAAAAAATAAAATGATAAGTATTTTAGGTAAGTTTAAGTAAAGAAAAAATAAATATTTTATTTTTAAAAGGTTGGAGTTGGGTTGGGTTGGGTCGATGTCACTGATGGGAGTATAAATTATATAAGGTTGGGAGTGTGTATATGGAAGTGAGAGAAATTAATATTTTATTTGAGGTTGGGTTGGGTCGGGGTCACTACTGATGATGGAGATAGTCTAATGAGTATTTGACATTTTACTATTCTCTCAGTTACATAAGAAATTGTCACATTTAATTTATCAAACCTTTAGAATATATGTTTTACTTGTTTGTTTTTAACATGGTATATAAAATTGCAGTAAAAATATCTCCTTATTTAGAAACATGTCACTTATTTTGATATAGATCAAAAAGGAAAACGTGATATACTTATTATTATGGGACTTAAGAGAGAGGGAGTGTTTATTTAGCTTTTTCCATGTTGGACTTTGTTTTCATTGAAGCAGTAATCTTTATCTCTTACTCCTTTTTCTTTTTTTTCCTCAAGTCATACAAAGAACCCCAAATTCCTCCACACCCACCTGGAAAAAATAAAAATAATACAGTAACAATAACAATAACAATAACAATAACAATAACAATAAATCCTAAGCTAAACAAAACCAGTAGCACTTAGACAAGTCCTGAAACTGTAAGAACACATTTTTTGTTGTAATATACCACCACACAAAACTTGTGCTTGATGCTCCAAAATCAATAAGCAACTGTCGTTTTAAAATATAAAACTATTTTCACGATTTTTACGATCAACGCAATGTAATATATATTGACGTATTAATTGTTATGGGTGAAATCTCACACGACGACATCTTGAACCTAGCCGGCATGTTAACATCTTGGCTCCTGTGATCAAGGTAATATAGTTATTTTATATTGACTAAAATTTTTTTTTACAGGATAAACAATAGGAAAATAGGAAACATGTTGTGTGGACTCCTCTCAACGGACGGAATAGGAGACTGGGTCAAAAGAAGAAGATAATAAGCTGAGATTTTAGGAAAGTTCGTTGCATGTAATCTTTTTACTTATTTAAAGGCTATTAGGTCAGAACACAACACACACACGACTCACACTTTCTCTCTAGCACTCCGCCATAGCTCACCACCTATTTGTAACTCACTGATTGATTAATACTACCGTTCGAGAAGGTAGGTGCTCATCAACACCTCCCGAGGTTTTTTGCCGACGAGATAGTTGTCTCAAGGGCTTTTCCTCATTATGTCAACATGTCAATTTTGCTCTACTCATATACCGATTTTACTCCATTGCACCTTCCTCATTTTCTTTTGATCCAAATTACGATCCATTGTTTTTTCACCAAAATAATTTGGCGCCCACCGAGGGGCCTTTGGTTTTTTAATCGATTTAATTCTCGTACGCCCATCATGTCTACTCAACCCATGACCTCTGCCGCCGGCAAAACCGTTGTTACTACCAGCAGCATGAATATTTCCACTAAGGGGTCTTAATCCCGGCAAGTTGAAAACTGAAAACTTTGAGTCATTGCCGCCACCGCCGCCTGTTGGATCTGGCAAGAAGCAGTCGTCTCCAACACCTGATTTCGAGATCAAGAACATGCTCCTTCAGATGAAGAACCAGCTGGACCGACAACAAAGTAACACCTCGCTGATAGCTGACACCTTGGTGAAGATGCAAAAAGGAACGAAAGTTGCTGACTGAAAGAGTGGATGATGTCTCCCCTGTTCGCCCTATGGTCCTTAATTTTGATATTGGGGGTAGCTCCCAGACCTTCAATGAATTCATTCCAATCTCTTCAACAACTCATGGAATGATACCATCATCACCAATCACGACAACCTCTCCACTGATGATGACTTCTATGATGATGTCGCCACCATTTGCATCCAACATCTTTGAGATATCTTCTCAAGGAAACACCTCTGTCTCACCTCTTACACATAATATCTTTGGGACATATTCAGAGGGGGAAACCTTTACCAATACTACCATCATGACATCCTCCACAGATAACACTAATCCCTTTGCTAATGTCAATACAAATTATATTTTTGATAATACTGCTCGCACTATTAACCCTTTAGCAGGTAGCTACATAGCAAGTCAGCTTCAGAAATTGAGGGATATGGTCATGAACGTACCTGGTGTCACTCCCCCCATCCATCATGTTTCACCGACATGGTACAATCAATCACGCTTTGTACCGGCTATTGCACATGTCGACATCCCCAAATGATTTAGCGTTCCAGCCATAAAGTTGTATGATGGAAGCACCGATCCTGAGGAGCATATCGCCCATTACCAAGAGAAGATGTAAATTGTCTGCATACCTTTCCAATTTAGAGAAGTATGCTTGTGCAGAGGATTCAATTCAACGTTGGTAGGACCAGCTTTGAAGTGACTGATTCGTCAACCACCTGGATCCATTGGGTCGTTCGCCCAGCTTGTCAACATGTTCAACAACCAGTTCTCTTGCAGCAGACTGTTCGAGAAGCTCACTAGTGACCTCTATCGTATCACTCAGGAGCCCATCGAAGCGTTGAAAGACTATGTTAACAGGTTCAACAAAGAAGTCTTAGAAATCCCCAACCTAGATATGGCAACAACCGCTGAAGCCTTTAAAATGGGTTTGAAAAAGGATTCTCCATATTATGAGGAGTTGGTGATGAACCCATGCAAGAGGATGGAGGACATCCGAAACAGGGCGTTAAGATTCATCATGCTAGAGAAAGATTAAATCCAGCAGACAAAGCTTTCGGACAAGGCGTCGACATATGACAATCCTGAAAGGAAGATAGAGACATCTCACTAGAAGCAGAACAGATCCAGACCTTATTACAGAAACGATCACAACAAAATCCATTATGTGGAAGATGAAGATGAAGATGATATTGAATGTCCAAATATTTCTGACTATTGTTTCTCTGTTGATGTTTCAGGTATTCTCTGTGCAATGAAGAACCTAGGAGATAATGCAAGATGGCCCCGAAAGAATGACAAACCATCATGATGGAAAGATAAATCTAAGTGGTGTGCTTACCACGAAGATTTTGAACATCTCACCGAAGATTGCATCGCCTTAATGAAGGAACTGAGCTATTTGCTATCAAAAGGACATCTCCAAGAACTTCTCAGCCACCAGAAAAAACAAGACGGAGAATAAAGAACCTGTTCCAACAAGACCACCATCTCCTCCACTAGTCACTAAGGTAGTTAATGTTATTAGTGGTGGATCTGACATTTGTGGTACTTCTTATTCTGCAGCTAAAAGATTTTCTAAACAAGCAAAGGATGAAAAACCCGAAAGACTCACGAAGATGTCGCAGCTCATAGCTCAAGACGTCGTCTTCTTTGAAGAAGGCAATAGGGATAATGTTATGGATCCACATCATGATGCTTTGGTAATTGCACTTCAGATCGCGAACTGCAGAGTAAGGCGTATCCTAATAGATGGGGGCTGTTCAGTCAACCTTATTTTGCTGGGTGCCTTGAAGGAAATGAAGATTCCGGAATCAAGTATTGTTAAAAGAACTTTAGTTCTTGTGGGTTTCAATGGGGAGACCAAAGATACAATGGGAGAAATCACACTTCCGGTGTATGTTGAAGGCGTCAACTCCATGGAAAGATTTTTGTGTGATAGATAGTGCAATATGATATAATGTGATCTTGGGAAGATAGTGGATCCACGGGATAAAAGCAGTACCGTCCACTTATCATCAGTGTGAGAAGATGCTGACACCTTGGGGAGTTGTCAAAATCTACAGTGACCAGCAATCAGCTAAAGAATGTTACATGACATCTATGAAGGCGTCGACATCCCCACGGCAGGCATAGAAATTAAAGAGAAAGGCACGTGAGGTCTTACAAACAAAGGAGCATGATGTGAAAGAAGTATCTTAAGATCCCTCTAATCCAGATCTCAAGGTGCTGATTGGTCAAGATGTACCAGCAGAATTGAAGAAAAACTTATCGATCTTTTAAAGAACATGTTAAAAGCTTTGCATGGAAACACGAAGATATGACAGGTATAAGTAAGGATGTCATAACCCACAAGCTCAACATAGATCCATCTTTTTAGCCAGTACACCAGATAAGAAGAAAATTTGCACAGGAAAGGAATTTGATCATCCAGGAAGAAGTAGATAGGTTGCTCAAAGCGAAGATGATCAGGGAAGTTGAATATCCAAGATGGTTAGCAAACGTAGTAGTAGTTGAAAAAAGGAATGGCAAGTGGAGAGTTTGCGTCGACTTCACGGATATGAACAAAACTTGTCCTAAAGATCCTTTTCCTTTGTCGCACATTGACACCCTAGTTGGTGCCACTTTCGGACACGAGATCTTGACGTTCATAGATGCATCTTCAGGATTTCAGCAGATCCAGATGGAGCTATCTGACCAGGAAGACACCACCTTTATAACTCTTATAGGTATATATTGTTATATTGCCATGCCTTTTGGACTAAGAAATGCAGGTGCAACATACAAGAGACTAGTCAATATGATGTTCAAAGATCAGATTGAGGACACCATGGAAGTGTACATCGACGATATGGTGATAAAATCAAAGAAAGCTGAAGACCATGTACGAGATCTTACTCAAGCCTTCGACATCTTGGACGCCTTCAACATGAAATTGAATTCAACAAAGTGCAACTTTGATATGAAATCTGGCAAGTTCTTAGGGTACATGGTGACACAAAAGGGGATAGACGCAAGCCCGAAGCAGATCAGAGCCATCATCATCCTGATGTCACCCAAGTCTGTTAAAGATGTATAAACACTACCAGAAACAGGTCATTTAGCGACGGAAATAACAGCGACGGACAGATTCCGTCGCTATTTAGCGACGGAATATAGTATTTAGCGTCGGAATTATTTTGGCGTCAAATTTAGCGACGGAATTTAATTCCGCCGCTAAATTCCGCCGCTAAAAAGAATATTCCTCGAATATTCGTTTATTTCCGCCGCTAATTTGGCGGTTGATTTACCGACGGAATATTCCGCCGCTAAATCTTTAACAGCGACGGAATTATTCCGCCGGTGAAAATATATCATTTTTTTATTTTTTTAATTATCAGCGTCGGAAATATTCCGACGCTGAAATTAAAATATTTTTTATTTTTCTTTTCGAAATATTACACCGACGGAATATTTCCGACGGTGAAATTAAATGCTTTTTTTTTTTTTTTAATAAACACCGACGGAATATTTCCGCCGCTGATAATTTAATAATTTTTATTTATCAGCGACGGAAATATTCCGTCGGTGTTTAATAAAAAATCAAAATTTCCGGGAGAAAGACCGCCGCCCACAATGCAAGGGCGAAATGGTTGTACAGGAGAAGAAGGTCTTGGAAGTGGTTGTGGAGAAGGGTATGCAAAATGGACGAGAAAATTACATTCCCGGGAGAAGCCGATGAAGCTCCCGACACTCTTACCGGCGCTCATTTAAAATTTCAAAATTTCCGAACGAACAACAAGCGTATAATCCAATTCAAACTTTCAAACCAAATTAATCAGACACCTAGCCTCTAAATCCCTCACTCCCATCCTCTCTCTCTCTCTCTCTCTCTCCAGCAATTGAATTTGAAAAAAACAAATATCGAGCCGCTCTTACCCTGGTGCTATTTCATCTTTAATTTCGTGTAATTCCACATTTCAATTCTCTCCCTTCCCGTGCGGGTCCGAATCTGGGTTCGACTTATGAGACAATAATCTCCAGAGTGTTGTCTAATAGTTGGTTAGTTTCCTAATTTTGGACTAATCTTGTTTTTGTTTTATTTTGGATAAAAAATTTAAAATTGTATGCAATTTACCAATTTGGGAATAGCTACAAGAACCCTTGCAATTCTTATATCCCCTAACCCCTAACCCCTAAACCCTAAACCCTAAACCCTAAACCCTAAACCCTAAACCCTAACCCCTAAACCCTAACCCCTAAACCCTAACCCCTAAACCCTAACCCCTAAACCCTAAACCCTAAACCCTATACCCTATACACCCTATACCCTGACACTCTTACTGGAGACATAGTCTTTGTACTACAATAGAAAGAGCACCCAAAGTTCAAGCGAAAGGGTGATGACATATTTGTTGAGCACGCGTTGACCCTTACTGAGGCTTTATGTGGCTTCCAATTTATCTTGACTCATCTAGATAACGGTGCACTCCTCATCAAATCCCAACCAGAGAAGTTGTTAAGCCGATCAATTCAAGGCAATAAATGACGAAGGGATGCCAATGTACCAAAGACCATTCATGCAGGGGCAAATTATACATCCATTTCTCGGCCGACTTCCCAGATTCCTTGACTTCCGAGCAATGCAAGGCCCTAGAGGTGTGTCGCTCCTAAGCCTTCATCGCAGAAGACAGATATGGAGCTTGATGAGTGCGAGGAGACAACCCTTCACGATGTCAACATTGAAGCTTACGATGTAGATGATGATGACATGCACGGTGGTGGGGGCCAGAGAGTGCAATGCTCGTGCAGCAGCAATGATGTGGGTCTTTATTTTCCTCGGATATCTTAGTTATGACTTATGAGACAATAATCTCCAGTGTTGTTTCAATAGTTCAAGTTAGTTCATAGTTTTGGACTAATCTTGTTTTTGTTTTATTTTGGATAAAAAATTTAAAATTGTATGCAATTTACCAATTTGGGAATAGCTACAAGAACCCTTGCAATTCTTATATCCCCTAACCCCTAACCCTAACCCCTAAACCCTAACCCCTAAACCCTAAACCCTAAACCCTAAACCCTAAACCCTAAACCCTAAACCCTAAACCCTAAACCCTAAACCCTAAACCCTAAACCCTAAACCCTAAACCCTAACCCCTAACCCCTAAACCCTAAACCCTAACCCCTAAACCCTTGATATAAGTTGGTTCCTTTTTGCTTTATATATAATTCATTATTTAAGTTAAAATGTTATTGTATAAATATACTTGGCAGGTGGGTAGGTGGATACCCCACCACTGGCACTAAGATCGGGCACATCGGGCGGTCTCGGAAAATGACCGAGTTTTGGCCCAACTGGAAAAAATTGCCACAGAGGCAGAAGGAGGATGCGTGGGATGAGTTTAAGGTAATGTGTTAATGGTTTTTATTTAAAACTTAAATGTTAGTTTGTTATTAAAATGTTATAATTAATAATGATTATACTCTTTTAGTTTTGTAATGTTATCATTATATGTTGTAGGCTAAATATTATTGGGATCCAGACATCAGCGAGGCGACGGCTAGATATGTTTTCTTTGAAAGGTGCTCACAAGCTGTTTAAGGATTTTATTTGTAACATATTTATCTATCCTTAATTAGTTTAATTAACAATGATTATACTCTTTTAATTTTATAATGTCATCATTATATGTTTACAAGATATTCATATTTTTATAGGTACCACGAAGAGAAATTATTATCTTTGCTCGGCTCGCGGCGGAGACAAATGCTCCCTTGTGTCCTACTTTTATGACCAGTGAGGTGTTTGGTCAATTTTGCGAATATTGGGAGGCTCGCTCGCGGCGAAGGCCGTATCCGAACAGCCAAGGCCAATAGAGCAGCTCCTCGGGTCGGCGGCGTTGCATACCGGGGACGCTCACGGCCGCCGAGCATCACGACCGCATGGTATGTATGTTAATTTAAATGTAGTAGTGTATGGATGCTTTTAAATAGGTTTATGTACGTATGTTAGCCGGGAGCCAATGTTGATGCTATGAAATCCATAGTTTTAGTGTAAATGTAGTGTATGCATGCTTTTAAATCGCTTAAATGTTGCATTTATATATACAATTTCAAAGTAATAATCTCGCTTATTTTATTTATAGGAAAGGGAGTATGGTCCGAATATCACTTTTGTTGATGTTTACGCTAGCACCCATATTCGAATTCTACAGCCGCCCGATCAACCTCCGCAATGGGTTGACGATCGACCGCTACGCCTTTGTAAGTAAACTACCATTAAATGACTTGATTTTGAATATGTAAATTTATTTATGTACCTTACATTGTGTATATGATTATAATTGTTTGTTTTATTTTTCAGGCTGCATATCAAGCCGCCGTTGTTCCCGAAGGAACGCCTCCCGGCGAGCCCGTCCCCTTCGTGCTCGATGTTTGGCAGAGGTCACCTCTCGGGGACATCCAAGGAGAGGAGCCCGAGTGTTAGGGATGGGGATTACGGGCGGTAATGCCCGTCGACGCCGACCGGCCGTCGGAGAAATGTTGCCCACCCCATGTTTCATGATCCGAGGGTCGACACTGGAGGCTGCGTTGGAGGAGGAGAGACGCGAGCGGGCAAAGCTTGCGGATGCTTTGGCAGTTCAGTTGCAGATGCAGGAGGAGAACGATCGACGTCATGCAGAGACTCAAAGACAATTGGCGCTGTTGATGGCTCGTCTCGGCCCGGACTCCCAGGGTAATTCCCAGCGTCCCCGTGTTGATTGCGGACTTTTAGACATTGTTGTATTAATTTATACTTGTTTGTAAACATTTGAGACATTTGGTACCCGCGGAGCCCCTCCCCGCCTCTCCCCCTCCCCGCTCCACCCCTCTCCCCCTCCCCCGCTCCACCCCTCTCCCCTCTCCCCCTTCCCCCTTCCCCCTTCCCCCTATCCCCCTATCCCCCTCCCCCTCTCCCCTCCCGAATTGGTACGGTGGTATTTAGTTTTTATTTGGTACGCTGGTATTTGAATTTTAGTTTTTTATAGTTTTAGTTTTATAAATTTAAATGTTATATCGGGTACAAAAATTTTGGTTTTTTGATATTTTAAAATATTTTTTTAATTTATTTAATCGCCGACGGAATTTTCCGTCGAAATTAATGCCGAAAGAAAAATTAATTAAATAAATTAATTTCATGTGAAATTTCCGTCGCCGTAATAAAAATTAATTTAATTAAATTAATTTCGACGGAATTTCCGCCGCTATAATCATTTAATTTTTATTTAATTTTTGATTTCGTGGCGGAAAATTCGTCGCCGTAATAAAATTTAAATTAAAATTAAATAATTTCAGCGACGGTATTTTCCTCGAAATAATTTAATTTCAATTTAAATTTTATTACAAATGACGGAAATTTCACCGCTGAAATTAATTTAATTAAATTAATTTTTATTACAGCGACGGAAATTTCCGCCGCTGAAATGAAAATTTAATTAAATTAAATTAATATAGCGGCGGAAATTTCCGTCGCTGTAACCATTAATTCACCGGCGGAATTAAATTCCGTCGGTAAAAGAAAAAAATAGCGGCGGAAATTGACCCGCCGGAGCACTGCGACGGGCTGGTAGCGGCGGACCATCGACGGAATTTTTCCGCCGCTGATTATTTTTAGCGACGGAAATTTAATTTTAGCGACGGAAATTTCCGTCGCTAAACGACCTTTTTCTGGTAGTGAAAGATTAATAGGCAAAGTGGCATCCCTGAATAGGTTCATTTCAAAATCCTCAGACAGATGTAAGTCATTCTATGACATCTTGAAGAAAAATAGCAGATTTGAATGGACAGAACAACATGAGCAAGCCTTTCAAGAATTGAAGCACTAACTATTGACACCTCTTCTACTCACAAATCCACAAGAAGGTGAACCATTATATACTTACTTAGCCGTGTCAGAAGCTGCAGTTAGTGCTGTCTTGGTTCGAGAACAAGATGGCATCCAGCAGCCGATTTATTATGTAAGTAAAACACTTCTTGACGCAGAAACCAGGTATTCACATCTTGAAAAATTAATTCTAGCTTTAATTACTGCTTCAATTAAATTAAGGCATTATTTTGAAACTCATATTATCTATATTCATACTAACTCTCCAATCAAGAATGTTATGAGAAAGCCATAAATGTCAAGAAGGATGGCTAAGTGGTCCGTTCAGCTTAGCACCTATGACATCAAGTATGGACCAAGGACAACAATAAAATCACAAGCACTTGCAGATTTTGTATTGAAAGTCCAACAGCTTCAAGATGGTGACATCCTACCTAAGTGGACATTATATATAGATGGTGCATCAAACATGAGGGGGACATGTCTAGGAATTGTCCTAAAGTCACCACAAGGGGACATCATATCCCACACCATCCGTTATGATTTTAAAGCTACAAGAAATGAAGCAGAATACGAAGCCTTGTTCGTGGGCCTAACAATAGCTCTAGATCTTAACATCAAGGCAATCCAGGTATATAGTGATTCACTGTTGCTAGTTAACAATTTCAATGGTTCCTCTGCAGCAAAGAATGCCAAGATGACGTCATATTTGGGAATCGTGGAAATTTTGGCAAGCAAATTCCAAGTCTTTTCCTTAGAACAAATACCTTGAGAGGAGAATTCTCAAGCAGATGCCTTGGCTAATCTTGGATCAGCCTTCAAGAGCTTATCTCAAATCAACATACCAATCATTCATGTCAACATTCTGGCTGTGGAAAGATTAGAACTTTTCAACATAGACGATGACATCCCGGAGGGTCAGACAGGGACATCTTGGACTTCTTCAATAATTAAATATCTTCAAGATGGTACCATCTCCACTGAAGAGAGGAATGCTAAGGCATTCAGGGTAAGGATTTCAAGATATTTATTAATAGATAATGTGTTGTTTAAGAAATCTTTTGCAGGTCCATATCTAAGATGTCTAGAACCCGATAAAGCAAAGGACGTTCTTAAGGAATTACATGAAGGATTGTGTGTTGATAATTCCGAGGCAGAATCTTGTACACAAAAGCTCTAAGGATGGGATACTTTTGGCCGACAATGCGTCAAGATGCTACCGACTATGCCAAGAAATGTGATTCCTGCCAAAAGCATGGCAACATCCTGCATTAGCCTGCAGAGTTACTTCATCCTATCCTCTCCCCTAGACATTTATGACTTGGGGAATGGATATAGTAGGAAAATTACCTAAGGCACCTGGAGGAAGAGTCTTCTTACTCGCAATGACAGATTACTTCTCAAAATGGGTTGAAGCCGAAGCCTTCGTCTAAGTCCGCGACAAAGAAGTTATCTCCTTCATAAAAAAGAACATCTTCAGCAGGTTTGGTATTCCATCTGAGATAATTTGTGATAACGGTTCTCAATTCATCAGCAAGAAGACATAAGACTTTCTCACAAGATGGGGGGTCAAAATGGTGACATCTTCACCAGTACATCCTTAAGCTAATGGCAGGAAAATCATCATCAACAATTTAAAGAAGAGGCTAGATCAAAAGAAGGGAAGATGGGCAGAGGAATTACTACTTGTCCTCTGGGCAGATAGAACAACGCCTAAAAATTTAAAAGGCCAGACACCTTATTCCTTGGTCTTTGGAGCAGAGGTCATCATCCCTGCAGAAGTTGTTGTCCCTACTACCAGATACGGGTTGTTGACATCTGATCAGAATGATGCCAATTTAACCTATGATTTGGATACAATTGATGAGCTAAGGGATCTAGCTATGGTTAGAATGGCAGCATACATCAAATAATTGCTAAGTCCTATAACAAGAATATCAGGTTAAGGAAATTCCAAATTGGTGATTTGGTCCTACGCAAAGTCTTTCAGAATACGATAGAACTTAATGCTCGGAAATTGGCTCCTAAATGGGAAGGTCCGTATTTGATAGATGCTGAAGCAGGAAAGGGAGCATATTGGTTATCAACCTTAGAAAGTACAAGGGTTTCGAGAAGTTGGAATGCAATCCACCCCAAGTCATAGTTCATGTAAGTCGTAGTATCCCAATTCAATTCAAAAATAAGGTACGCATTTACTTGCTATATTTCCATTAAAGTTATTTCTAATAGGTCACGATGCTTAAAGATGTCGACATCATGTCAGGTATACGACATCTTAAGGTAATAGGTCAGGTATGAATCAACCTTTATTTCTCAATAAATATTTCTTTATTTCCTTTTTCAATAAATAGATTTCCACTCAGTTTATTACTTTTTATTTCATTAATAAAGGTGACATCAATCAAGATGTCAAAATGCTCTTACCATGTTATCGTTTTGCAAGATGTTACCTTTTGGAACTCCAAAGATCTTGTGAAAAAAACCATCTGAGACTGGCCATCTCATCTTAAGATTAAGGTACTTAATTCCTTCAAAGGTTTAAAAAATTACTTTATTTCATTTCATTAAGGTTTATACACCTTGCTTGGAGCGCATGGTGTCATCCTTGATTGAGGTGTGGCATGGACTCGTATGTTTTATATATATATATTACCCATTTCCACTCAATCAAAGTGTTTGATCAAAATATTTTTTACAAATTGGTCATGACATTTACGTGTCATCTAAAGACAAAAGGTTTTTGGCATTAAACATGTCAACAAAGATAGAGCAAGGATTTCTACATCCAACATAAGGCAGCAAATATCTCCAAACATTTTTTACCATAAAAACCTAACCATCCCAAAGAGAGTTTTCCAAAGTACCTTAGCCAAACACTTTTCCTACCCTAGCAAATACCTTAGTGTTGAACCAACCCAACACTTAAAACACAAATTATTTTTGGACCTTATGGACCATTACAAAACCAAAAACCATAAATTGTTTTTACAAATCATCCCGGGACACAGCCCGTAAAAACCAAAAGTTCACAAACAAACATAAAAATCCTTCACTGGTTGGCTACTGCCGCTGGTGTTAATTCTCCTTCCTTTGCATCGTCATTCTTCAAACCCGATGACACTTCTCCTGTTTCTTCAACTTCTCTAGAAAGATTCTTGAGGATGGTACGCTGTTGCTTAACATCCCACTCAACATGCTTCCCATTCAAAAACTCTTCCATCATTTGAATCTTGATCTCCACCATGCTTTTAGCCGCAGATGCCATGAGAGCATTCTGAAGATCCTCAGTCTCTTGCACGTGGACATCTTGAATGGAGGACGTCCCTTTCATCAGACTCTCTACTTCGTTGTTCAAACCATCAACCTTCTTCTCAAAGTCATCCACCTTCTTCTCAAGATCATCAACCTTCTTTTTCCAGCCTTGCTTCTCCTCCTTATGCTGCCTTTTTAAATGCAACATCTCCAGCAAGAGCTTCCTATTCTTTTCCTCTAAAGCAACTATCTGAGCCCTTATTGCTCCAAAAGCCTATAAATCAGAACCTGTTAGTAACCCAATACTAATTGAAAATTTTAAAGTACTATTTGAGAGAAGTCAGACTTACGATAGATGCCATTGTAAAAAATTCCTTCTTGATGTCATCAAACTCCATCGCTTCAAAAGTCCATACATCCACAACTTCCGTGGATTCACTCTTTCTCATCTTCAGTCTAGTACCTACAGAAGGTGCATTAACTTTCTTTTTTGGCTCAATCGGCAGCTTACTAGATTGAGCTTTCCCAACAAAGTTTTGCAAATCCTTGAGAGAAAACTCAACAGCTGACTTGGACACTAACACCAAATGTTCAAACAAATAAAATTCAAAGACTACCAAAGATGGTGCAATCATAAAAGAAGAAAGAGGAAACAGGTATACCAGTTGACATTGTTGCAGACCACGACACCTTAAGATCCTCTTGATCCTTCTCAGAAATTGACCCGGCTTCCAAATGCTTAAATGATCTCTCCTCCTCTGAAAGATCCAGCAAGCTCTTCACCTTAGCCCACTACAACAAAAACAACCTTTAACAACATTTTTTTAACAATGTTTCAATATAAACGTTGTCGAAAGTAGGTTTAGACAACGTTTCAACATAAAACATTGTAGTATATTAAATTAGACAACATTTGTTGAAAAAACGTTGTACAATAAAGTTATGACAACGTTTATTGGAAAAACGTTGCGGGTAACAACAACGTTTATTGTCGGAACGTTGTAATATTGAAGTTTTGACAACGTTTGTACCTAAACGTTGTAGTAAGTCTTAAGACAACGTTTACAAAAACGTTGTAAAAACATAAAGTCTACGTTTTAAAAAACATTGTGGTATAATTTTGACAACGTTTAAAAAATGTTGTTAAAAACAATATTAATATTAATTTTTTTCAAACATAAAACAAAGCTATAGTTTTCTTTATCCAAAAAAAAATCTAAAAAAATAAAAAAAGGTTATAAAAAATATTACAAATATATTACTAAGCAATGTATTTTTAATTTTTTTTTTTGCATATAAAAAAATATTTGAGAAATTTTTTTACTACTGATTTTTTTCACAAAAAGTTATAAAAAAAATTAAACAAATGAAAGTATAAAGAATAGTTTATTAATAATAAGCATTATTAACTATTTGACACTTTTTTTTAATTAAATCTTTAACTTTCACTTGGATCACCATCCTAGCCATCTATAATAACATATTTAACTTGGATCCAATGGCTCACATTTTAACAAACTATTTCACTTGGATCATCATCTCAACCATCCATTCACTTTAAATCATTGGCCTAGATCCTTTATCACACTCTTTCACTCAGTCACTAAACAAAACCCTACCCACATCCTTTTTTTTTCCTTATGCCGCATCCCTCATCTGCTCTCTCTCTCTTCACGCATTCCATCCCTCATCCTCTCTCTAAACGCATTACACTCTCTATCTCTAAACGCATACCACGCCTCATCTTCCCCCTCAATTCGACTCTCCCTTTCTCCCTCAATTCAACATCACCGGAATCAATGGCAGCCTCCTCCCTCTTGAACTTCTCCCTCTCGATCTCCTCCCACCTTACTCCGTCCCTCGTCCCTTTCCCTCACTGTTCCTCACCGTCCATCAAACCTACCGTCATCACCGCCATCATCTAAGATAATCTCTCACTTTCTCTCTTTTACACACTCCCTCTATTGTATTTAATATCATGGATCCACTTTTATCTTCACAAGAAAAATTAATTTGTGTTCGCAGATCTGAATTTATTTGTTCATAGATCTGTTTTTTTTTTAAGTGGATGGTGGCACCGGATGGTGGTGATTGGGGATGGTGGTGGTGAAGATTATGAGGGCTTGAACTGTATTCTTTGAAACTAAGGGATCAAAGTTGAGAATAAGAAAAGTTGAGGAACCTAATGAAATATTCAGTATATATATATATATATATATATATATATATATATATATATTTATAAATATATATATATTTGATGAGATTGAAGAGCTGAATTTAATTATTTAATTTTTTTTAAAACAATATAACATTCACAACGTTTCAAAAATGTTGTAGTACCATTTTACAACGTTTAGTAAAATGTTGTGTTATAACAAGCTACAACGTTTTACTAAACCTTGTAAATAGTGTACTACAACATTTTTTTCAACGTTGTGAAAAAGGTTTTAACAACATTTTAAAAATGTTGTCTTTAAGTGGAACCTTTAACAACAGTGGATTAAACAACGATTGGGAAAACATTGTCAAATGTCTTTAACAACATTTTTTAAACGTTGTTAATGGTCATTTTTGTTGTAGTGGCCTCTGTATCCGCAAAAGGTGGAAACAACTCTGCCCACTTGATAGCTGCAAAAACAAAGAAATAAAATTACGAATTCAGTCAAGATAGAGAAATATCAAACTTGGGATTTTAGAGAGATACCTTTCCTATTCCACCTTGTTGCTAAACCGTCACCATCTACCAAAGAACCCTTTTCTACGAAAAAAATATTTTGCTCTTCAACCCCTATCATTCACAAAGACCTTCGCAAACAAATGACTTTTTCCAGTTTTTGTTTTCAACAGATATCGTGTCGATTCAAAAGTTTGGAGGTCATAAACCGACGCTAGCTCACTCAAACCTATTCCTAACCCATGTTCCTGATTCACCCTCAAGACACAAGCAAAGATCCGCCAAATCATAGGCATTGCTTGAGCAAAGGCTAAATTAGTTTTGTAAAAAAATTATGTGACCATCGATGGAAAGGGATAAGAGAAACCAATAGCAAAAGGGTATTATAGAAGCAAACCCAGTTTGGAGAAACAAAGTCATCCTTGACAGAAACATCAAAAGGACGAAAGCGAGTGATTTCAGGAAAACAATTGTGAATTTTCAGAGACTCAATTTGTGCATTATTGAAAATGCAGACTTCCTCATCAGTACTTGCTATTAAATCCTCACACGAGAACTCACTAGACTCGGTATCTTTGCTAGGACTTGAGGAAATTCTAGATACAGCTTCCCCTTTGGATCTTAACTACTTTGTTTTCTACATGGAAAGAAATTAGAAAAAGAAAGCGAAAGAAATTAGAAAGAGAAAGGGAAGGAAATTACCTCAGATTCTTGTCGCTGAAACAGAAAAGAAATGGATAGGACGAAGAAAGAAAGAGACCCGATTAATAAAACCCTAACCGTGGTATAGGGGAGACACAAATGGCACTTTTATGGAGGCGAAGTGAGCTTTTGGGCCTTAACCACCGTGACAGCTCAACATTGAGGAGGGCCAAATGAAGGCTAACCCTCTAGATAGGGAAAGGGTTGCATTAGCGGCAACGGGTTTGACAGAGGCATTGGGAAGGATCCCAGAGCCTGGCAGGAGAACGACAAGGATATTTCCTGTGAAAGAGAAGAATCCCTGCCGCGGAAAAAGGAGGGGAAGGAAAGATGAAGGACCGAGCATAAGTGGCTAGATTGACCTTGCAGTACGGAGTATCCACCAACTGTCATTGCAGACACATTAGGTTTAAATTAAGTTTTTTATTTTGGTTTGCAATTATGTAGTGAGTCGAGAGTAGACCGTGCTTGAACTCATCAAAAAGTGTTTTAACTGTAATGAATTTGCGGGTTAATTTAAGAGTTTTTCGAGACACACGTGATTGGTGCCGAATTTGAAATTTTATTTGTTTTTTTAGACCGAACCAATGATGGCTGCCTACGTTCCCCTTTTACAAATGGACTAAGGGGCTCAGGTCATTGTAGTTTGACTCTTTTGAGAGAGGGAAAATTAGAAATGGGATGAATAGTGCAACACGGATTTTTACCTAGACCATTTTGAGGATGTGTCTAGTTGGGTATTACTCTTTTAGAACTTTGATTTTACAATTTGGGAAATAGAGAGTTGACTCGATTTCTTCCTCAAACGAAGTATCCGCGGAGCTTACTTCCGTTTACTGGGTTGACAAAAGGGTTTCCATCCAAATCGGTTAGCTTCATTGCTCCTCCCGAGAAGATCTTCTGTACCACGAATGGGCCTATCCAGGTAGGTTCCCACTTTCCAAGGGGATTGGTCTATGTAGGAGGCTTTTCTTAAAGCACTAAGTCACCTTTTCTGATGTCTTGGGTCTTGACTTTTTTATCAAACGCTCGGGCCATTCGGCTTCCATGGCTTTCAATCTTCGTTCATCGAGTAGAGCGAGTTCGTCATGGCGACTTTGGAGCCATTCAACTTCGTTGATATCGTTTTCCAAGAGGACTCATAGGGAGGAGATTTCTAGTTCAACTGGCAACATAGCTTTAATCACATAGGTCAGTGCAAAAGGAGTCTCCCCAGTAGCGGTTCTGACTGATGTTCGGTATCCCTAAAGTGCTAAATGTAGCTTTTCGGGCCAATCCCATCCTCGTATGTGCCATCTTTTTTATTATCCTTACAAGAGTCTTGTTTACTACCTCTACTGCGCCGTTAGTCTGTGGTCTGTAGGGAGAAGACTTGTGGCGTATAACTTTGAACTCGGTTAACAGCTGGTCACAATCTCCTTCAAAGTGGGTCTCGTTATCGGATATGATCTCGTTGGGCACTCCGTATTTGCACATGATGTTTTCCTTGATGAGCTCGGTCATCTTCTTGGAATTCAGTACTTTGTAGGATCTGGCTTCCACCCATTTGGTGAAGTAGTCTACAATGACTAATATGAACTCGTGGTCATTGCTTCCGGGGGGGAGTAATTTTGCTGATCACGTCGATTCCCCATGTGGCAAAAGTCCATGGCGTAGTCATGCAATAGAGCTCGTGAGGGGGAATATGATTGAGGTTGGAAAAACGTTGGCACTTTTCGCAGCTTATGATGAACTGGATACATTCTATTTCCATTGATAATTAATAATAGCCTATATGAAGGATGATTTGCGTCAATGCTCGGGCGTTCATGTGGGGGCCGTAGGCTCCGTTATGGATTTCGTTCATCAACTCGATGGCTTTCTCTTTATTTACACATCGAAGGAGTGGTCCTTGGTGACGCTTCTTGTATAACATGCCTCCCAAAATGATGAAGTGGGATGCTAGGGATTTTAGAGCCACCATGCTTTTTGCTATGATGCCTTATTTGTAGTTTCCGTCTTCGTTCGTGAAAGAGGCTTCTCCACTTTTGAGGTACTTGTATACTTATTTGTACCAGGGTTTGTCGATTGGTTCATGTTCAACTTCGATCTCACAACAGTAGGCTGGGGTCTCCCATCTCCCTACTCTGAATGGCTTTACTGATTTCCCCTGGGGAATTTCAACGAGAGAGGCTAGAGTGGCCAGGGCATTGGCAAAGCGGTTCCTGTCTCTTGGCAAGTAGTGGAAAGTGATTTCCTTGAATTGAGCGATTAGCTCTTCCATGCATGCGTGGTACTTCTGGAGACCATGGTCTATCGTCTTCCATCTGTTGGACACCTGATTGATGATCAGTGCTGAGTCTTCGTATACTTCCAATTCTTTGATATTACATTCAAGAGCGGCTTCCAAATCGGCTACGTATGCTTCATATTCTGCCGCATTGTTGGTTAATTCAAAATTCAAATTTATGGCTATGGGAGTGTGCTCCTCTTTTGGGTCGACCAGGAGCATTCCAATACCATTTCCTTTCTTGTTGGTTGCCCCATCGAAGAAGAGTTGCCAGCGATTTTCACTGTCGAGCAAAAAGATTCCCTCATCGGGAAATTGTGGATCGGGACCCTTGAGTTCGTTGCTTGGGAAGTCTGCCAGTTGATCTGCCATTTCTCGAACCTTCTTTGATTTCCTGGTCATGTACTTGATGTCGAACTCAGCCAGGAAGAATGACCACTTGGCTAGTCTCATTGATAATGATGGCTTATCGAAGAAATATTTGACTGGGTCCATCTTGGAGACCAGGAGTACTGAATGGGATTGCATGTAGTGCTTCAGCTTTTCGACTACCCATACCAAGGCAGTACAAGTTTTTCTCTAAGGCTGAGTAGTTGAGTTCACTTCCTTGAAGTTTTCGGCTCATGAAGTAGATTGCATTCTCAACCTTTGAATCCTTCTTCTCTTGTGACATCATAGCCCCAATTGACGTATCAGTCATAGTCAGGTACATGAGGAGTGGCTTATCTTCATGCGGTGGGCATAGGATCAGGGGATTTACCAAGTACGTCTTGATTTTCTTGAAAGCTTCTTGGCATTCAGCGTTCCATTTGATATCATCATTTTCCTTTATTATCTTGAATATTGGCTCGCAGAGAGACGTCAACTGGTTGATAAAGCGGCTGATGTATTGAAGTCTTCCCATGAAATTTTTCACTTCTGTCAGTATCTGCAGTGGTTTCATGTCGATGATGGCCTTGATTTTCTGGGGGTCAGCTTCGATGCCTCTTTCTGTGACCATGTACCCTAGTACCTTACCTCGTTTTACGTCGAAGGTACACTTTGCAGGGTTCAGTCTCATAGAGTGCTTTTTGAGTCGGTTGAAGAACTTCCTCAAGTCTATCATGTGTTGCATGTCAGGTCATTTGGAGTGTATGATCATGTCATCTACGTATACTTCGATCTCTTTGTGGATCATGTCATGAAAGAGGGCAGTTGCAGCCCTTTGATAGGTAGCCCCGGCATTCTTTAGGCCAAATGGCATGACCGTATAACAATATGTTCCCCATGGAGTGGTGAAGGCAGTCTTGGCCTGATCTTCTTCGAACATCTTGATCTGGTTGCATCCAGCGAAACCATCTATAAAGGATTTTACTTCGAAATTGGTCGTGGTGTCGACCAGCATGTTGATATTTGGCAACAGGAAATCGTCCTTCGGGCTGGCTTTGTTGAGATCTCGGAAGTGTATGAAGCATTTAACCTTTCCATTAGCCTTGGTGACTGTCACGATGTTGGAGAGCCATGTCGGGTACTCGATCACTCTGATGAAGCCGATGCGGAGCATCTTCTCAATTTCTTCCTTTACTTGTAGGGACCAATCTGGCTTGATCTTGCATAGTTTCTGCTTGACGGGCTTGGCTTCGGGATCCAGAGGGATTCAGTGTTCCATGATGGAGGGGTTGAGCCCTGGCATGGTATGACCAGGCGAACACATCAACATATTCTTTGAGGAGATTTATCAGGGCTTCTTTTTCTGAACCGGCAAAGAAACTGCCAACTTGTGTCTCTTTAAGCTTTTGCACTGACCCCATATTCACTTTGGTCATAACCTCTTCGGCATCTTGGGCACGATCATCCTCTCGGTAAACTACACGCTTGGGAACTTCTTTAATGTATTTTTTGTTTAGTGTGTCTACTTCTTTATCAAGTGAATCATTATTAACTTCTTTTAAGTTGTTGGCTAATTTATCAGTTGTTAAAGTGGCAATGAGGGGATAATCCGAAAGGTCAAACTTTTCATTTAAGACGAAGGGAAATAAAATGTTGGCTACATAATCATAGTCTTCTGGCTTGAGGCCGCCAGATGACTCAAAGAACTTGAATTCGACAACGAGAGACTCAGAGGGTTCGAGATTAGATTCAAGGAGATAGTGGAGTAGCCCTAATTTGTCTATCATCTCTTTCTTGCTTGCCCTTCGTCCGGTGAAAGTCACCCAGTTTCTTAATGGTATTGAAGGACTTTTGGCGTGGGTTCGGGGATCAAAAGGCTTGGCTTCTCATGTTCCAATCACGGTGATCATGTTGTCCTCGGAGCCTAGATCAATCAGGTTTGGAACTTCCATGACTTCTTCGAAGAGGTTCTTTAGAGCAGGTCACTTAGAGCGTTTTCCACAAATTCTGGTTCCTTCTTCTTTGGAATCAATGTTTTGAATGTTGCTTTGTAGGCTGGACTGAACAGTCTGTCTCCCAAGAAGAGCATTTCGAGCTGTTCTTCTGTGTTGGGGATCCCTTTGAACGAGTATTCATGCTGAACGGTGGTGGCAATAGGTTCAGGTATTGTAGTGACGTCGAGGAACGCTCCCCTTATCGGATTGGCCTTGAGTCCTTTGAAACGTTTGAGGTTCTGTGCCAGCTTCTCCATCTTTTCTGTAGTTTATCTGTAGACCTTTCCTGTTCGCTTCTCATCTTCATCAGTTCCTATGTCAGTTCCCTCAGTTCCTTTCTCATCTTCATCAGTTCCTCTGTCAGTTCCCTCAGTTCCTTTGACGAAGTAGCGAGCTAGGTCGAAGCTGTAAGTTCGAAAGTTGGGTGTGATGTAGGAGGCTCCCTTTTTGCGGGCCCTGACTTTGGGGCTTGCGAGCTTCTTGTCTTCTCTGACAACATCAGTTGTAGACACATAATCAAGCCCCTGGACAGTATTGTGGTCCTTGACTTCAATGACTTGGTGCTGGCCCTGTAGCCTTTTGCCGAGCCCTAGTACGGGGATGAAGTTCATGAGCTTCATCATTTTCATGGCAAGAGGGATCTTATCCCAGAACAACGGAAGGTCTACGCTGCATATTTTGATCTTGGAAGTTTCTATTGTTAATCCAGTTAATGCCATATTATCGTCATCGTGCTTGATTTCTAACACTGGAATGCCATTGGTGCACGTCCCTTTGGTAGTGACGCTCTCATCGTAGACAGTTGTCAGTTCATTTCCTTGCATGAATTTGATGCATTAGTGAAGAGTGGATGCTATGCCATTTATTTGGTGCAGCCATGGTCTTCCCAAAATAGCTGTGAAAGTGAAAAGAATGTCCAAGACTTGAAACTCGATAGGCATCATCTGTTTGCCAAACCAAATATTTAAGGTAGCGACCCTAGAACAGTGTGGGAGGTAGAATCATAAGCTTTGACAGTATGAGCCAAAGGCTTCAAATCGGTGCCTTTGATGTCGAGCAGGTCCATCATCTTGGCAGGCAGAACATTCATGCCTAAGCCCTCGTCAACAAGTACGCGGGGAAGGCAGTGCTCATCCAATTGGAAAGTGATGTAGAGCGACTTATTATGATCAACCCCAAATTTCGGCAGGTCCAAGTCTGTGAAGGTGATGATGTTTCCGTAATGGATATTGCCAATCATCTGGATTACTTCTTTCGGAGTTGCGTCCATGGGGACCATGGTCCGGCCTAAACTTTCTTCCTGCTTGAGGTTATGAGGGTAGGAAGAGGTGAGAAGGGACCAAAGGGAAATGTTCACTTGGGTCTGCTTTAGCTGTGTAAGGATTGGATCTTCATTTTTGGAGCTTGCTTCTTCAGGTACGTGCCAACTGGGTTACGGGTCTGGCTCTGTAGGCTTTTTGTTGACCTTGGGCGGTAGCACATGGATTTGGCCAGATCGGGTCAGAACATTGACATCGGGTTTGGCCTCTTTTGGTCACGTTTCTTTGAGTTGAGACATAGTCAGCGGAGGATTTTTTGAAGCATAGGACCATACATCCTCTCTCAATTCATTGACTGTTAATATCTTTCTGGGAGCCTTGGCCGCCTTTCGGATGCTGTCCCAGGATACGGGTTTAGGTGCTTGGTTCGGCGCAGTTGCTCGAATGTCAGTGTGCAGCACTGGTTGCTAGGACTGAGCATTGTATCATTCATTCTTTCTGTGAGGCTAGAGGATTCTTGGTTCATGCGAACCATTTCTCTGATCTCTTCGCGGTACATGACATTTTTCTCTTTCTTGCTGAGCAGGCTCATGGCATTCTTGAGTAGGGACAAATAGTAATCGTGGTTTGCTAGTTTTCCTCCACTCTTAATCCAAATATGCTCTCTTATGGCCGCCTTTGTTGAGAGTTATCGCTTGCGTTTTTTTCCCAAGTCAGAATAGCCAAGGCTTTTTTGAATCGTATGCGACGATCCTGATAAACCTCCATTGGGGAGAGCTTTATTTGTTGCTTTAACTGAGTGTCGAGCGTGTCGGAAGGTGACTATACGTCTTCCCGGACCTCTGCCCAATTAACGGGTTCTTGTCCCGGTTGTTTATTTCTGTAAACGAACGTTGCAGTCTGGGGGATCTCCTTTAGCATTCTCTAGAGGTTTATTTCCATTTTTCTTTTCCCCTTGAATAGGCTCTTGTTTTTCAATTTTCCTTTTAACTTGAGAATGGAAATGATCCTTTCCCATCCTCCTAGGACCCTTGGGATTCTAGTTTTGTTGGCTTCGTGATTGGCTTGGAAGAGTATAACTTCATCGTCGCTTTTGCAAAGGGTTTGCTTTTCTCGGGGAGGCAAACGCTTGTATTCTTCGTGTTGTTGGACCAGGCATTCCTTATGTTGTTCCATTCCATCTCCTAGGTCATTTGGACCGTTGACTGCCTTTCCTTTCTAGAGAGGGTTCGCCGAGAAGTGGTGGTAATCCAGGAAATTTATGTTGGTAAAGTTCTTGAGGTCGAACTGATCCAGAGTGGCTTCTAAATGTCTTTCTGAGGCATCTTGCAAAGTTTTAAGGGATTTGTCCCTATGAGTCTTCCGAGCTTTATCTTTATCCCAGAGGTGGGCTTCTTGCACAGCCAATTCCATGAGGGCTTTTCTTGCGAGAGTCAAACATTCTCCATACGTACGCATTGTCTTACTGCTTTCCAAGACTGTTATCACATCCAACTCTCCAAAGGGTGGAAATACTTGGATTATGTTAACGAAGGAAGCCGTAGTAGGGCATTCCATGCGGCCTTCTCTGATCTCGGCTACAAGGAAATCTGTCCACATCTGATCGATCAAACCGACGGGTGTGTTGAATTCTATGATGTTCATGGTCTCGTAATCCTGGTCAAGATTTGATTCTATCAATGCCAACAGCTCATCGGTGGATTGCTTGGATCCGTTACCGTGATGGCTGCGAAGAGGATCAAACTTGAGCATATTGATACTCGAGTGGTCGTCTCTCTCCTTTGCGGTTTGATCTGTCTCGTCATGAGCGTAATTGTTTATGTTCTCAGGGTTGCTGTTGGAGGCATTCCCGAGGTTAATCTGGCCTATAGTTGAATGAGGAGCTTCGTTTCCTTTGTCGATTCACTCGGCCTTAGATGCATTCTTGGCTATGATTTTGACTGACGACATGGGCAGGCTGCCACTGGTGCGGACAATCGGGGATGACGAGCCTTGAGCTCTTTTGGCAAGGGTTTCGTTTACCATGATCAAGAAATCGTCGAGGGTAACTTCCTCATCGCAAAATCTGATAATAAGGACCGGGTCCTTGGTCTCATCAGGTTGTTTGGAGAAGATGAAGTTGACAAATTCGTCGTCAGTTACATGGTCAGAAGGCTTCTTTGTCATGTCTACCTTCTGTTTCCACTCGCCGAACAATGGTCTGTACGGGACGTTGAGTTTCACGATCTCCATTGTATTCAACCCTTCGTCATATGTGACTTCATCTGAACTGGTGCCATCCTCGAATCTGAGCATGTTCACATAAGAGTTTTCCTGTTGATCTGTTGCGTCTTCTACTTCAGAGAGTTCTGATTCATCTCTGCATGATGGTTCGACCCAGACCAAAGGACGTCGTGTGCCCTGCTGTGAGGCTGGTATTGAAAGTAAAACTTCATGTCCTCTGCTTGAGAAGAGGGGCCTGAGAGGGAATTCCATGTTTATGATTTCGTGGACGACTGTCATGCATTCTTCATAAGTGTGCCTGGGTCTGTTGACCTTTATTGTAAAGATTTCTTCGTCATGACGGGCCAAGGGCTTTTCTCAAAGGATGCTTATGAACTTTTGGTCGGAAGGGGAGAGGTTTATGTCCCTGTATCATCGCGGTTTCCAATGTCTCTTTCCATTCGGGATTCAAGTCTCGGAAACGGCAGTTGAATCTGATGAATTTTATTGCTTCGGGCTCCTCCTGATCGAGGGCATTGACGTAATTGGCGTCACCGGACTTGGAGGGATACGATGAGATTTTCCCCGGTTCTCCTTTTGTCTGCCCGTGGGGGATGGCATATGTGCACGAGTGCGGGTATGCTTGGTTGGTACTTCAGCTTCATTGCTTATGAGAATGTTGTCTCCTCTGATAACCTCGAGGTCTCCTCTGCGGTTTATGAACTTTACGCATTGATGGAGGGTGGAGGCTATGGCTTTAATGTGGTGGAGCCATGGACATCCTAGCAGAGTTGTGAATTCAGAAAGGATGTCCATCACTTGGAATTTCACCAGCACCATTTGAGCTTCGAACCAAAGTTCCAGAATTACAGTCCCTAGGATAGGACGAGACGTGTTGTCGTAGGCTTTGATTGTTCGGGAGGATGGGATCTTATGGCCTTCATCGATGCGTAATGCTCGCATCATGCTGAGGGGAAGGATGTTGATGCACGATCTGTTGTCTACCAGGACTCCAGGAAGAGAGCATACTGTCGTATAGTCTGGGATCATAAACTTGATCTCTTTCATGAGAAGGGGAGTCATCGAGCCATCCATTTCCCGTCTTTCTTTTGAGAGACAAAGGTCATGGTGGTACCTCGGGCCTTTGGTTCTCATTTTTAGGATTACAATGAGGTCGCTTGTGACAGTGGCCTTCCTTCGTTAGCGCGTTGATTGAGTGCGAGTGCCCGGTTTGTTTTGCCTTTTCCTTTGCTGGCGGTCGGGTTACCGAGATTTAAAGCTTTCTTGTGTCCCGAGGCATGAAATTCGATGTTGGCCGGATGTTTCGGCTTTCCTTCCCCTGTTTGTTTTGAAGATGTGTTGCTCGAAGAAAGGGAAGACTTGCTGGAGTAGAGGACATAGTAATCGCACTTTCCAGAGGGTTCTCCGAGTGTACCCACGCTAGTGTCTCCTGCTTCGAATCTTTCCTTAAGCTTTTGCTGAGAGGAAGACCTCTTCTTCTTTTTTTGGGGGAATCCCCTCTTATCATGTCATGGAACTCGTCGTCAAGGCATTTTGAGCAGTCGCATATGTCGTACCAGATGTGGACATTAAGTGAGGGGTTGACTGGGAGAGACGGGGGAACTGGCTCAGCGACAATCGTCCCCATTCGATGGAGTTTACACTGTTGTTGTTCGGAAAAGGGTTCCCGATTGTGTTAGGGCCACGAGGACGCTCCAACTTTCCCTCTTCTATCAGCTTCTAGATTTCATACCACAGACCGACGCAACTATCTGTCATGTGCCCATGGTACTGGTGGAAGGCGCAGTACTTGCTTTTGTCAGCATTGGCCGTGAGATTCTTTGGCTTGTAGTTTTCCACAGGTTTGAGCAGGCCTTCTTTGATCAATCCCTCTAGCATTTTTCTTAGAGGCATGTCAAGCTTGTCGAAGTGAAGGAAAGGTTGCCTCCCGGAAGATTCGTTGCTTCGTTGAGCTGTGTTCCCATTGTTTGACTGATGTCCCTATTGGATGTAGTTGACAGTGGTGTCTTTTCCTTTTTCGGGAGCTGGAGCAGAGTTTGATGCAGTTGCTGCTCTGTATCGGTAAGATGGAACTGCTGGCAGTTTTTTCTTCAGGTCCTTCTCGAATTGGGAACCCGCATTGACCATGGCACGGAGATCAGGGAAAAAGTGGTGACTAATGAGCGTCCTTATGGAGTATCTTAAGCAAGACTTGAAGATCCTCATTTGTTCATCCTTAGAAAGAGGTTCCATAATTTCGGACAGTTTCCAGCTCCATCTTTTGTAGAACTCCCCGACACTTTCATCTGCCTTCTGTTCGGTGGTGATTAAGTCTTCACAACATGTTTCCCATTCCTGGTTGGAGTGGTACCGTTCAAGGAAGATGTTGCTGATCTGGTCCCAAGTGTGGCAGTTTTCGGGTTTGACTCTTAGGAACCACCTTAGCGCTAAACTCTTGAGAGTATGCTGAAAATGGTTGGCCATTTGTTGGAGGGTGGCCCCTTTTGCTCTCATGCGGAGGACATAGGAGTCAACGTGGTTTTGAGGGTATTCAGTTCCGTCGAATCTGTCCATTTCCAGCATTCTAAACTTGGCGGGAAGAGGCGTGACCATTCCCGAATGAGAAGATTTGAGTGTCTCTTTCTTGGAGTTGCCCATGATGGCTTTCATTTCCTTCATTTTCTCGATCATCCAGGCCAGTTTTGGATCCAATGGTGGGCTTTGAGGCTCGGTGCCTGGTGCTGCGATCAGAGAGGCAGTGATTGAAGGTGGCAGGCTTGAGATATTTGGATATGCAGGGGCCTTTTCTGGGTTAAATCGGCATTTTATCCCGTTATTCCGAGGCTCGTATATGGGCAACGGGTTTAACCCGGGAGGATACTAAAGTATATTTGGATCTGTTTGAGAGGGTCCAGCACTGCGCTGATTGTATTGAGTGAAAGGGGCAGAACCGGCTTGGCCGTATATGACAGGGGCGCCTTGGGAAGTGGCAACATGAAGCCTCGGTCGGCTATTTCCTTGAGATGAAGGATTTCCATAGTTCGAAGGCGGAGGAACTTGGTTGAAGGCTTGGGGAGCTGATCGGGGAGGATCATCGTCCTCGATTAAATCGAAGGTACCAGCTGACCAGGGAATAGCTGTTATACCTCGCTCATTCAGGAGCTGTATCACGAAGTTATGCTGATCTTCTTTCTGTTTCTTGTGAACCTCACAGGCCCGGATGGCTTCTTCCAATGTCATGTCATTTACCGGTGGCGGGGTTCCGTTCCCATCACAATTTCTCGGCGAGTCTGACATTTTGGAGAATCTAACTGTAGGAACTGAGGAAACTGAGGAACTATCTGACGATCCCGTAACTGTAATGCTAACGAGACAACGACCCGGGATTTTGAACCACTCTTTGCTCGCTGCAGGGAACGAAAGGTAGGGCTTACGCTTCAGAAGGGGAATTTGGCTTAAGGCTTTCGGCTTGTGCAACGTGCAGTTACCGCTTAAGTTTACATAAAACACATTATCTCAGAATCCTAACTGGTTGGAAAAGATTGCTCTTCTTTTTCACAACTATTCTAGGTCTTAAATCAGTGGATCCCGATACTACGTCTATAGACCCCTCGTTTTTCACCTGTAAATCGTCATCCCGGGATGAACAGTCCCGAGTGAGGGTCCTATAGGGCAAGCGGATTCCACCGACAAAAGGAAAAGTGAACTTAAGGCTAGCTGGTCATGCAAACTTTCGATGCATATGCCATGCAGGTCACGGTCAAAGTCAACATCTTCGAGTTAAGGCAGAAATCATGCAAAATTTTGGCATGACCTCTCTTTGACTCACTTTCACAAGGGGCGTTAGCTCTTGGTATTGGCCAAGTTGTGACCGGTATGGTTCGTACGTTGAAGGTTTGATGACACTGTGTCACATTGAACTTTCAGGTATATTTTTAACACGGTTCTGCGTCAAAGTCAAAGTCAAAAGCTAAGACTTCGGGTCGAGAAACGACCTTTGATCTCAACTTTTATGTTTTGACTTGTGAGGGAGATCGGTGTAAAAATATACACTTAGGCTTTTTGACACGAACTAAGCCAAAAATCAACCAAGGTCTTAGACAAAGTGTGACACAAAGAGTGCATGGTTACACGGGAGAGGATAAGCTGTTTGAGATGAACCCGTGCGCACGAGAGAGGCATAGGAAGGCCAATCAAGTTGCAGCTGAAGGGTCACCCCGGGTTAAGGGTTGTAGTGTGCAAGTGTACATGGTAACAGTGCGCGTAGTGTGCGGTCACTAAATTCTTTTTTCTGAGTTAAACAGAGATTTTCAGAATGTGTTTTAAAGAATTTATGAGCAGTTCAAGATATTGTACGAAAACCAACTTATGAACAAATATGCACGAACATGCTATGATTTCAAAGGAATTAAAAACAACACTTTTTTTTTTGAAAACATGCAACTGTTTTGAAAACCGGAGCTGTTTTAATTTTTTTTATTTATTTTTGAAATAAAAAAATGAGTAACACGCCATGGCAAGAAAACACACACGCATAAAAATGAGAAAGGGTTAACAAAAGTTTGACCCACAGAAATGTTTTTAAAACAAAAGCAGTTTTGAAAAACATGTTAAGTCCCCAGCGGAGTCGCCAACTGAAATTACCCGCGTTCGCTCGGGGTCGCGAAGGCATCGAGCGGTATGAATTTCACGGAAATAAGAGAGTCTCCACGCCATTTTTATTATAAGCCAAAACTTTGAAAAAGGCTTTTGAACATGGATCGTTTTTATTGTGAGCCAAAACTTAAGAAAGGCTTTGAACATGGATCGTTTTTATTGTGAGCCAAAACTTAAGAAATGCTTTTGAACATAGATTGTTAGGTTCGGAGGTCACATTATGCCTCGGGAAGAGATAAATTGGGCTCACCCGAAGCGCCTCGTATTGACGAGTCTTCCTACCTTTCTCGAAAATTTTGTGTGTGTGTGTGTGTGTTTGTGTTTTTCTTCAAAATGAGTTTGAATGACAGTTTTTTGGATTGATAATGAGTTTGAATGACGGGTTTTGAAATGAGTCGGACATTATAACGTTACCCCTTTTTTTGATAAACATGATAGTAAGGGAAAGATTTTGATTTTTGATCGGGCATTATAACGTTACCCTTTTTTTTTTTTTGATAAAATGACAATAAAGGAAAGACATTTAAAGTAAACGACAGTAATGAAATGACGATCGACAAGTCAATTTCTTGAATCGGATGTTAAAAGTAAATACGATCAACAAACCAAACGGTTTTGACGGTAAATGACGGTATTGAAATTACGGTATCAACGAATCAAACGATTCGGACGGTAAAAGATGCGATCAACGAATCTAATGATTCGGACGGTAAAAAGCGTTATTTAAATGACAATATCAGAGAATCAAACGATTCGGACGGTAGAAATGACAATCAACAAAACAAACGGTTCGGACAGTAAAAATGACATAATAAGATAAAGTGATAAACAACGGGTCAAGATCTCCATTTTAACTCTAAATCATTCTTTTCGAAAGAGAAAAGTGATAGAGAGAGGATCACTTCTTGACCCGTAGACAACTTAGTATATACATTTTGAAGAACTTGATCAGAACAGAAATAGCGAAAAAGGCGTAAAAAGGGGAGAAAAGTTTAGATTGAGAAGGAGAGTTTACTAATGGCTAGGTTTTGACTCTATCTCCCGAGGGATCGTATGTCGGATACAAAAAGAGTTTAAAAAGTGTTTGGATTATGTTTTGTTTGGGAAAAATGTCATTTTCACATAAATCCAGACGTTTTCGGGGCTTTCGGGGGAGTTTGGGATGCTGGAATCGAGGTAGGAAAGGAGGAGGGTTAAAATTTCTTCACCCTTTACTAAATGACTAAGCCTGTATTTATAGGCAGTAAAATTGCAAAACAGGCAGTCCAGCCTTTCCATCAGTTTGAGGGCATTTTGGGCATTTGAAATTATTGATGTGACTGGTTGGCAACGTGCTGATTAAACAAGTAAAACAGACCAGACGGCTAGTTATTCTGTTTGGGGGTATTTTGGTCTTTTTTGGTTTTTGAAGTGATTGATTTGACCTTGGGCTTGGGCATGTGTGACACGTGGCATGCTTAGTCACTAAGCAAGTGCATTTTGGTCCTTTTGGCAGTGTTTTGACTGTTTTTTAAATAACTGTCTGAATAACCGCCTCTGGTCGATTTTATGGTTGAAACCGCCTTCATAGGTGAGCACGACCCCACCTCCCGTAAGTGCAAAAAACCTGTGGGGGAAGAACCGACCATCGAGCTCCCATCTAACTGATGGGTCATATACACATACGGGTCATCCACTAAGGACAGAAGTGGAGCTAGAATTGTACTAGCAAGTCCCGATGGGGAACACACCATCCATGACATTATCAGATTCAAGTTCCCTGCTTCCAACAATCATGCTGAGTACGAAGCTTTGATATTTGGCATAGAGTTGGCATCCTTCTATGGAGCAACCAAAATCGCTTCCTTTTGTGACTCCCAGCTCGTAGTAAAATAGATAAAAAGGGAGTACAACACTCAGCACCCCATACTTACAAAGTATAGAGATCTCGTCCTAGACATAACAAAGAAGCTGGATTTTTTTGAAAATAAGTCAAATAGGTCGGGGAGACAACCAAGAGGCAGATGTTCTATCTAATCTGGCGACTATTGACGTGGCAGATCCCGATTCTAACCCACTCATAGTCTTTGCCGAAGAACCTGCCTACGAAAGACTACGAGTAATGCTCCTAGACGGGAAGGAGAAGTGCTGGATAGACGATTACATGAACTTCATTGAAAATGACCAACTGCCTGAGGACGAACACGTGCTAGGCTTATCAAGAAGAAGTCAGTAAGTTTTACAGTATTGAATGGGATCCTCTATAGAAGTTCATTCACAAAGCCCCAGATGAGATGCGTCTATCCCAAGGAAACATAAAATCTCTTGGTAGAAGTCCACGAAGTCATCTGCGGTGGTCACCCGGGGGCCAAAACCTTAGCTAACAAAATCATCACGCTAGGTTACTATTGGCCAACCCAGAGAGATGACGAGCAAGCCTACATAAAAAAATGTGACAAGTGCCAGAGATATGCTGATATTCCTAGACTGCCAACAGTGGAACAGACACTCATAATTCCTACTTCGCCATTTGATATGTGGGGAATCGACATCATCGGACCCTTCCCCCCCCACCCGAGGCAATTGCAAGTACGTGATCATGGCAGTCGATTACTTCTATAAATGGACAGAAGCAAAATCTTTAGCCAAAATAACAGAGGAGAACACAATCAATTTTGTCCACGACTTCATCTGGTGTCGCTTCGGGGTTTCACACACTATCACCTCTGATCATGGTCTCCAATTCTCTAAGGCATTCACAGTAGAACTTAACATACTAGGAGTCAGACACATCAAGTCATCCATGAGCAGACCTCAATGTAACGGACAAGCGGAAGTAGCCAACAAGTTGGTGTTAACAGCCCTAACCAAGAATCTAGAAGTAAGTGATGGTACATGGTTGGACGAACTTCCTTTAGCCTTATGGGCAGTTCACACAACCACCCGAGGGCCAACCGGGGAAACCCCATTCACACTGAACTTCGGATCTGAGGCTATGACACCAGCTGAGATGGCTATCCTTACAACAAGAAACTCAAACTATGATGAACAAGTCAACAAGGTCAACAGGCTGCTGGACCTAGACCTAGTAGATGAAAGAAGACTAGCTGCTTAGATGAGGATGGTGAACTACAAGCAAAAGACCAAAGCTTACCATGACAAAAGGGTCAACAAAAGAGTATTCCAAGTCGAAGACTGGGTACTTAGAAAAATTGAAGCTATTGGCAGAAAAGCAGAACAGAACAAGATCTCCCCAAACTGGGAAGGCCCCTACATCATCACTCAAATTATCAGAGAAGGGACCTATAGAATGAAGACTCCAGATGGGCAAGAGATGAAACATCCGTGGCATTCTGATCATCTACGGATGTACTATCACTAGTTTATAGTTTGTTTTTTATGTAATAGATTAGTCTTTATTAGTCTTTTCCTTTATTTTAAGTAAAATAGGATTGCAGTTTGATATAAACGGTTTCAGTTAATAAAAATTCAGTTTTCATCAAGCAAATGACTATCAAGAGGCCTCTGAAAGACGAGGAGCTCCCTCCTTGACATCTAAGGGATTAATTCCCACAATTTACCTAACACCTATGTCGAATGACCCTCCTCGACATGGAGAGATAAACCCTAAAAATTTATCTAATACCTATGTCGAATGACCTTTCTCGGTATATAAAGATAAAACCAGAAAATTAATCTAATACCTATGTCGAATGACCTTCCGCAGCATACAGAGATAAAACTAGATAATTTATCTAAAACCTATGTCGAATGAACCCACTCACCATAAAGAGATAAAACCTAAAAATTTGTCTAAGACTTATAATCAGACGACCCTACTCGACATAAAGAGACAAATACTCAAAAACTTATCTAACACCTATGTCGAGTGACCCTATTCGGCATAGAGAGATAAAACCTAAAAATGTGTCTAAGACTTATGATCGGACGACCCTACTCGGCATAAAGAGACGAATACTCAAAAACTTATCTAAGATCTATGTCGAATTACCCTCCTCGGCATAGAGAGATAAGGCATCAATAACTTATCTAAAACTTATGTCGAACGACCCTTCTTGATATAAAGAGATAAACTCTAAAAATAAAGGTCAAAAGACCTTCCTCCACTTAATGAATAAATTTACTATTTATTCAAGTGATTAGACCGAATGAGCTTCCTCGGTTTAAGAACTAATTCCAAATGATGAGGTGACTCTTCTCGACTTCTCATGAAATTTGGATACTTAGACAAATATTAAACATACAATTATTCAGCATACATTCAAACAATCAACATTCAATATGAAATAGTACAAATAAAAGCAGTAAAGTAAAGTCAACATGAGATTGAAGAAAAATCCATTATATTGATAAAGAAGGTTGAATTACATGGAAGCCCTATTACACAAAAAAAAAAAATAACAACAAAAATGTCCCTAGGCTTGATCCTCACCTCTGAAAAGATCATCTTGTTCAGCAATAGCAGGGGGAATGTTGACTTGGTCAGTCTGGGCTTCATCAGCATCTCCCTCCTCGTCTTCGGAACTCAATCCCTCGTCCTAGATCTTCTCAATAAGTGTATGAATATTTTGTGGTTCAAGAGGAGGAGGAAGCCAAGAGGACGGTCAACCTAAGCATTAAGGGAGGCAAAAATCTTTAAGGCATTACCCAAGAAAGGGACAAGATAGAGCATGGACCGGGCAACCTCATCATAGGAGTCCTGACATATAATCCGAGCAAGCCCCTCCAGGCTGAGACAAAGAGAAGAATCCCCCATGGCCCTTCAGGATATGTGCAAGTAGCCTTCAGAATAGATGGTGGCTGTCTTCTCGGCCACTGCTTGTTTAAAAGCCGAGCTAGCCTTATAACGAGCAACGGCCTTAGCCTCCCTGGAGGGAATGCTCGCCTCCAACTCCTTAAGCCGGTATGCCGCCTCCTCGGCAATTTTCAGGGCCTCAACTCTTTGGTTTTCCAGCTCCACCTCCCTTAGCTTGGTGGTCTCCTCGGCCTTGGCCAATGCTTCCTTGGCCGCCTACTCTTCTTCCTCGGCCTTGGTCTTAGCAACCTTAAAAGCATCAGCATCAACACGGAGGTTTTTGAGGATCTCCACGACCTTCTTCAGGTCGGCCTTGCCTTTTCCATCTTGCTTCTCAAGCTTCCTCTCATAGACCTCGACCGCCTTAGATTGAATTGCCTCATAGGCTGTGACTGTGGCAAGCTACACAAGACGACAAAATATCAGAAAAAAGTACAAGTATACAGACATATCGAGGAAGGGAAAGCAAAAAACCTAAAAAGGCATACCTCACTAAGAATAAGGCCCTTCCTACTAGTCAGACTTTCCATGCTAGGATGGGTGCCGAGGAAGTGATCCAGAAGATCATCGTCAATTGACCTATGGATCACAACTTAGCTAACACCTAATTGGGGGCCCTACGGGGCAAGGAGGTCCATCACCTTAAAAATTGGAGCCTCGTGGGCCTCCTGTACAAACTGCTCGGTCTCGACATGTCTTTTTATGCCGAGCAGAGAGTATAGTTGAAGGCTCAGATGTAGCCCATTTGAGGAACCCCCCCACCTCGGCCTCTATCCTTGTTTGTTTTTGAGCTGGGGTCCTTCCCCCAGCATCTGCCTCCTCGACCTCTACCTAGCCGGTATGCTTTAGAGACTCGTCGACCTCAGGAGTTATGATTTCATGGGAGCTCTATCCCTTCTCGGTTTGGGCCTCCTGCCCATCATCAGCTCCCTCGATGGAGGCACCAGCGCCCCCCACGGGCTTTAGGGGTAAGGCCCCAGCTTCCATAGTGGCCAGAACAGCCTTCCTTTCCACGGCATTAGAGGGCCGTTTGCTTTTGGCCGAGGAGTGTGACATCCTCCTCTTCAATTTCATAAGCGCTTGGGGATCAAAGATTTCCTCTACTATCTTTTTTTCCTACTCGGCTCTCAGATCTGGAAAAGATGAGAAGGGCATATGTCATATAAATACGAGGAAGCTAAAACAATGAAATAAAATGCATAAGTATCAAGCCGGGAAGGAAGAAATTTACAGTCGACTACGCCTTACTCGGCAAGACACATATCGTCATATAACTTTTAGATGTCACATTCATCATGGAAAACAAGATCGGGGTGTACCCTCCAGTCCAGAAATATGTTCCCTCTCACAATAAGGATGAGGGGCATCAAATCGTCCAAGGGGCCAGGCATGATCCCGGCTTGTACAAAATACCTCTAGTCGATCTCTAGACTTGACCAACACAGAGTTCCTACCTCGGCAAATTGCCTTAGCATCTCAATCAATTGGCCACTCCACTCTGGCCTCCACAGTTGTTTAAGAACCCCTGGAAACCTAGAAGGGGCAACAAAATCCCATCCTTATTGGCTCTCCACTCTGATAACATGATTGTTCCACCCCGGCACCTTGCTTGACATTGGGTAGATGAGCATTGGTTGGTTAGGATCACTCCTCACCACTATCACCCTTGTGTCCTCCTTATAACTTATGGTGAAAAAGTGATGGAAGGCTGATTGGCATGGTTCAAAGCCTAAGCTACAACAAAGGACAATGAAGCCGATGAGGAACCTCACGGCATTGGCTCCTATCATAGCTAGAACCGCCTGGATGACCTCGAGGAACTCACAGATAAATGGGTCGAGGGGAGACGGAGGCCGAGCTGAAATTGTTTATAGTAGAAATGGACATATTAAGGCTAACAAAAAAATCCTTCATCGCCTCCTTATCTTTTACAGGAACACCGGGGAGGTACGAAAGGTGATATTCATCCCTCGACACTCCATACTTAGAGTGTAACTCCTCAATCATTGGCTCCCCAGCTTTGGTGGGCTTGGGCCAAGGGGTATAACTCCTACCTCGGTTAGACCTACCTCGGCCTATCCCTCGGTTTCCAGCCTGTGCTCCCTCGGCAAAGGCATTGAAAATTCTACCCAAGGTAGATGGACCACTTGAAGTATGAGAAAAAGTGTTTCCCTTTCCCATTATAGCTGCATAAACAAAGATGTAAAGGTCAGAATTTGGCTAAGGCAAATGGAAGGATGAGGACGAGGAAGGGTATCCCTCTCCGTCCTATTAAATAAAACCGAGGAGGGATCCTTACCCAACAAAGGACGCTGCAGGTGGCTGGATTCAAGTAATAAAGATTGATGTGGTCAATGATTTCTGACCAACCGTGGAACAACACGATATTTGGGGAATCAACGCTAATCCGGTCAATCCTAAATCAACTAAGATAACCGACGTCAGTTTTAGGACTTTGATACCTCGTCAGAATCACCCCTATCTCATTCAAGCTCAACATCATCCATGACCCATCAACCCTTTGGTAAATTCTAAAGTTTTGCGTATGGTAACAATACAAGGCATGGGGATTGCTTCTCCATGTTCTGGCCATAACCTTGAATGGGGAAAGCAAGAAACTTACTCAAGAAAAGCTTCAAGAAAACTACAATAATGGCGGATTCAAGAAGAACCCACCAAGAAACCAAGAACAACAACCAGAAACGTAAAAATAAAGGGAAGGAAGAAATGTATACCTGGATTGAAGATTGGTGATGTGAAACACAAATAAATCAAGCAGTAAAACTCGAGAAATCAACGAAGAACTCAAGAACGATTTGCAGTTTTTAAAGCTTATGGGTCTCTCTCCAAGTTGAATAGTAATAAAAGAGTAAAAAGGATAGGGGATTTTTCTTTTATACCTAGATCTAAAACAGGCGTGGGTCAAAAAATGGGTTAAGGCGCTTTCTACCTCTCCATAATTAATGTTCTAGCAGGTTCCCAAGGAGAATGCCTCATCAATAATGGGGCATATTCCCCAAAGTGTAATAACCAGCGGATAAATGATTACGTCTCAAAATTCGAAATAACCCGTTCGTATTTATTTAATCCTATGTCGAGCACTACTTCCTTCTTGGCATAGTCGGGGGCCATTGAACGGTATAAACTGAATCGGACAAGGCCCAATGGATTGGGACCAAAATATAAGACACACAAGTCTCCAATACGACATAGGGAGTGGTCTTGACTACCTATGCTCGACATGCCTACTCGTCATTTTCCACTATATCGATCTATACATAACAGAGGGAGTAATATGACTAAGGCCACAATACTGATATATGCCGACAAGGCACTGACATATGCCGACAAGGCATCCCTCTTATGCCGACCTAGGCACCTCCAAAGGCCGACCTATGCCTCAACGAGAGACGACCAAGAGCCTCCTCGGTCATCATCAAAACAAGGAAATGGGCTTCCCTATCCTTGCTCCTCCTCTTCCTTGGCATTCAACATGTCGACCAACATCACATGTCGAGGAGAATGCCTACAATGCATACATAAAGAAGGCAATTATCTAATTTTACTCAAAAAAGGATTATGGGAAGTTATAATACAACTAGGATTATAACCCTACTATCATACAAGTTTCTACTTAAAGATAGACTCTACATTCTACACCTATAAATACAAGCCATAAATAACATAATTCATGCGAACGCATCTTTTGAATTTCAACTTTTATCAATTGATTTGCTCTCTACAATACAAATACAAATACTTACTATCACACTGGAGGGCATTCGCCGGTGAAGCCCCGATTTAGTTTACGTGTTTGTTTATACTTTTCAGGCTATTCAAACATATATTATACCACCTGCTAATGGATTTGGTATAAAACCAATGTTTTTGGGATCATCACTCCATATAAGGGATTTACTCGATATCCTCCACACCCACTACACCACATCCTATGCATAGCATTTCCTCCTAGAGTACAGAACCATGTACATAATATCCTTGTTAAAGTGATAATGACATAATCTTCAATTGATGGACGACATGGATCATGATGTTAAGGGAGATTGTTTATTTCGACAATCTCCGTTTCATAATGATTGCATTTTCTTCATATCACTGTGGAAAAATAGACACTCGTTTTTTAATGAAGGTTATTGAAACGGAATAATTATCAACATATACAATGTACTATATCTTTGATTTCAATATATTTGAGTTAAAATTGGAAAGTGTGTTGCATTAAAATAGTAAATAAATTGTATTATTTGTAACGAAGTGATAAAGTACATTGCATTAATGTTTTGCTGAAAAAAAATGGATCGTAATTTGGATCAAAAGAAAATGAGGAAGGTGCAATGGAGTAAAATCGGTATATGTGTAGAGCAAAATTGACACGTTGATATAACGAGGAAAAGCCCTTGAGATAACTATCTCGCCGACAAAAAACCTTGGGAGGTGTATATGAGCACCTACCTTCTCGTTGTATGAGAAACTGAACACGTGCCTTCTCACGTCCCAAAAATGAGCCGCAGCTCTCAGAAGATCCCAGTCAGGGGAAAATTCCTTCAAAGCCCAAACCAACTTTACCCTATAGAAACTTTCAAAGAATTCTTTGTTATGCCTCATATGGTGCCTCGCCTACGTCTTGAACCTATCCAAGAATCAATCTTGCATCTAAGTAGGCAACTTCAGAGCGTGGCCATGAAAAAGAGAAGAAATTTCAAATGTTTTGAAAGGAAGAACAAATTTTGCAGCTTCAAGGATCAATGGAAATAGCTTGGGATGTCTGAAATCAGCAAAACTGAATTGCAATTTAAAGGAGTCAAAATTGAAGAACTGGCCGACCGGCCTGTCTTGCAGTTTGACATAGTCAAACTGCAGCCTTGTTGCATCAATGTCCCCTTGTCCATTCCAAAATATGCCCTATTCACCGTCTATCAAAATCAACCAAACACCCATAAACCATCCCCCCTTGCAATGCCAAATCCATTATGGGCTCGTGCGATAGTTTAAATAATAAAAATAGTGAATGATAGCAGTAAATTTTACTTGTTCAAATCTGTTATTCAATGCATTTTCTGTCTTTAGTTTGATTAATTTACTTGCTTATCTGGTTCCGTTAAATGCCAAAAGTAAATAAAATAAATCATGATAATAATAAGCTGTACAAAGTTTCGCCCCAGAACAAGGGAATCCCGAATACAAACAATGTCTGAGATAAGCAGTACATATAGCTATCTAAGATATCACAGGGCTACTCCGAATCCTGCTCGTCATCCGAGCACTCAACAAACTGTGCCGCAGCAATGGGATCTGTGATGAACAAATAACTCATGAAGTCATCCACTCCGGTGTACGAAGAATGATGCCCCTGCGCCTGTGTCCCGAAGGTCCCTCATGCTCGAACCCCGAGTAAGAAGAATGACAGGCCTTCGATCCAGAAGTCTCACCCTGACAATCAGGAGACTGACCAAAGCTCCGCTTCGCACCCCTCCCGCCAGTCGTAGAAGCAGATGGTTCCCTAGCAACAAATAGCCTAGAGGGCATAGGCTCATAAATAGCCGCACTCCTCCCGGAGCCGCACCGTATGTAATCCAGAAGTCGTCGGGCAAAACCTGTCACTCCCTCTAAACGTCGAACAGTCAAATCATAGGTATGTCCCGAGACCTGCAAATCAGGGAAACAATCAAATGATGGAAAGAACAACATAGATACACATATGCAGAAAGTGAGTACAGGAACATGAAATCAAGAAGATACTCAAAGTAGCACCGGGATCGACTTGATATCGAGGCCTTGCCTGCTAAGGAATTGGGACCATCAACCGCCTGTGGGAGCCAACAACGCCTTCATACGCAAAATGAGTGCGGGGGACAGGAGGATCTTTGGGATGTGAAAGGTCTTCCCCCTCTCTATCCATCACTTGCAGGCTCCTCAGCCTCATCCTTCGGAAGATGTCATAGTCAGCATCCTTGAGAACATTCTCAGCAAAAGGCACTCCCAGCCTACACCGGTGCAACTCTTCCCCATCCATAAGCAAAGGCTGTAGCATGAAGACAAGAGGATCCCTAGGAACCATGGGATCCGATGCCTGAGTGTACTGGCAAGTCACCCTCTCACCCAAATACATGATTTCACAATGAAGCCCCACCAGAAGCTTCCTCTGGCTCATCACCTCCTTGGTAGCATCAATAACTGCCTGATCAAGCCGGTCCCACCAAGTCAGGTTCACCCTCGGTGAGAAGTCCCGCTCTAAAGCCTCGAACACCTCCTCATATGTAACCCCGGTGCTATCCCTCGTCATCCCCAGTTTCCTGGCCTTCTTCTTCCAGGTCAGCATAGCCGGAAACAGGAGAGCATACTCCTCCTTAATACCCCACCACTGTGGATGGAACACCTCAAAGCACCACACATGAAAAGAAGACAGAAAAGAGTGTCAACTACAATCAAATACAGACAAGTGAAGAAACGAGACAAGGAAGAGAAAAAGAAGGCTCACATCCAAAGCGAATCGGAAGCAGTAGAGAGAATTCTCTTCCCCCCGAGAGTATTTATCCAATGCAAAATAGAGCTCGGCCAAGCCATCTTCTCCCCAGGTAAATCCTCTCACCGCCTCCAAGTCAGTCAAAGAGCCAAGCAAGGCAAACTGACACTTCGTCTCAGCATTAGGAAAAATGGTTGCTGACAGAGCAAACCGTAAGAATGCCCGAGTCAATCGATCGACTGTCATCCTCTCAGAACCAGCCAGATACGCATCAATCCCTCTTCTAAGGTGTCCCTCCATCGGACCGTACATAATGCCAGTACCCTTGGCGTTCGTGATATCGAAGCCCAGCTGATCCATGAGCTGCTCTGTAGTGAACTCCTCGAACCACTCTATGGGATTACCTCGAAAGGACAACCCGGTGATAGCTGCAAAGTCCGTGGGAGTAATCATTGCCTCCCCCAACCTGAAGTGAAAAGTATGGGTCGTATCCCACCAGTGCTCGCTCAAGGCCATGTGAACAAGTTTGACCCTCTGCGTCAACGCAACTATAGACACGGCACTAATGAAGCCCCCCATACCGAAATCTACTACCATATGTCGAGGACTTATCTCTTCACCTCGAGCCACGTCTAGGAACATTCCCCATAACTTGCTCACCGCCTCGACATTCCCCCTACTCTTGGCAGTGGACAAGTCAATCGGCCCTTGCTCCTGCAGGTAAGACACAGCAAAGGTATGTTAATACCCAAATAACACATGCAAAATGTACATGCTAGGAAACAAAATCACGTAAATATATCATCACAAAGATATAATCCAATCATATCCTAAAAATATTTCCGTCCCAATTCGGAGTATTTACGGTTCAAATTTCAAAAAATTTCCGTTTCAGTTCGGAGTCTTCCTAAAAATATTTATGTCCCAATTCAGAGTATTTACGATTCAAATTTCAAAATTTCCATGTCAGTTCGGAATCATTTCAAAAAAATTCAGTTCAGTTCGGAATCATTTCAAATTTTTTCATCTCAATTCAAAAATTGATTTCCATATCTGTAAGTACGCCAATCCAATTCGCGACCCTTCAAAAGTGCCTTTTAATGAAATAAAATTGCACTAGGGGCATTTTGGTAAATTCCCGATCCATTTCGAGACTTCTGGAAACTTTTTATAAGTTTTTGTGAAGGAAGTGTTTTTGAGTCATTTTTGCAAGCAAAGGGACCTACAAGGAATTACCTATTTTGGACTTGTTGGGAATTACCTTGGAAGGTTCCAGAATAGGTCGATGTGCCAGAAATGGTTACATGGCCAGCCAAGTCATGCGACACAATGAGCCATGGAAAATAGAAGCGGAAGGTCTTGCGTCACACCTCACCCCTCACCAGCAGGCTATAAATAAGACCCTCCGCCTCTCATTTCTAGATTCCTCTTTTTCATACTGTCACTCTGTCAAAATCAACCCAGAAACTCATCTCTCTCCTCCTTTCATACCAATTCAATCCAATTCCCTCAAATCACTCTCTCTCATATACAATTCAACATACACTTCATATACACACCTTGAAGCCTCAGAATCCAAGGCACCTGAGCATAATATCAGCAGGTGAAGCTGATATTCGAAGCCTCCTATATCTAACTTGATATAGGAGTTGTGGATCATCAAGGGTAACTCCTATCTCTCCTTCTCTCTCTCTTTCTTTCTTATTCATGCAATGTTACTTATTAAGATCTGATTATTAGCTTTGGTATAATGTAATTGTTTGGTTCTGATTAAGATATGGTTGTTCTAATCCTTGGATTTGTAGATCAATCATGATTTACATTGCTATTGTGTGCTATTGAATCATTTTGATGTGGTTTAGCTCAATCATTCGAGATGAGTATGTATCCACCATATCCATACCCTCTTGAGTGTTAAGCTCTGACTTATGTAGTATCTCATATCCATGTTATCATCATGCATGCTTTGAATCTGTAGTTCCTCCTATATCATTGCTTGTTGTTGAATCATTTAGTGGTGTTTTGCTTGTTCATTAAGATGAGGGTGGATCTTTCATATCCACACTCTCTTGAATAATTAAATACTGATCTACATGGTCTATAGCATACATATACAATGTAATTTGATGTTTTAGTTACCTGATGTTTCTGTAATTTGAATCTTGTAAAGCCTCTTCAAGGTGACCATTAGTGTCACGCGACACAACTGGACATGTGGTGTCCTGTGTCACGCGACAGAAGTAGCCCTTTGCAGAAGGTTCAGTTCAATTGTAAGTTCTGTTCAATCTTCCTTTTAATTGTGATGTGGCCTCCTGTATCAAATGGTTCACAAGTTGTAGCCATCTCATTTGATCAATAAAATTCATTTATCAATCCATTCAAAGTCGGGAGGCGAGAGAAACTGGCATATTGTTGTGAAATCGAGCTTGAAACCGTCAATGAACCTTGGTACATCCAGATCTTTCAGTTTCTCAAGCATGGTGAATCATCCTTCCCTGTTGATGAAGAGGGTGACCTAAAAGGTATCCGAGCCAAAAGTCTGCAAGCTCTGAAAAGGCTATCGGCACAGTATGTCATACTCGGTGATGAGTTATGGAAGAAAAGGGAAGGTTGTCCACTCATGCTCTGCATCAGTAAAGAGAAAGCTCAAAGGGTGATGGAAGACGTTCATAACGGTGCCTGCGGACCACATATGAATGCTCGATCCCTAATGCACAACATCATCAGATTAGGGTACTTCTGGATTGTTAGGTCCCAAATGGTAGGAATCAGGCTAGAGGGGGGGTGAATAGCCTGTTTAAAACTTTTTGCTAAAACTTGTTTTGAAAAACTCTAGCTCACCGGTAAGTGATTTTGCACAGCGGAAATTAAGTTTTCAGTTTAGAGGAAAGGCAAACCGGTAAGACAAAATCTCATGCAAGTCAAGACAAAAGTTATTTCCAAGTAAGACAAACAAATGAGCAGTAAGTGAAATCAATAGGTTGTGACCAGTTGAGAGATTATCAACTGATTACAACTACACAAATGTAAAAACAAACAAAGCAATAAATGAAACATTGTTTGAAGAGGTTCACGTGTTAAATAACTCGCTACGTCCTCTACCAAGTTTGGTCAGAACTTGGATTTGTGAAGGTGCACTACTATATTAATGGATTCTACCTATTACAAGTTGCAAGCCAATGATTGAAAGGCTGCCAATCTAGAGGTGACCACTAATGGGTCGTGCTACAATAAAGACCTGGTGTTTTCTAGAGATGTGCTCACAAGCTGAGCTGATTTCTCTAGGGTGTTGTGTGTGAATCAATCAATGTGTTCCATAAGTAGTCTAATGGAGGAACACTACAGAATTGATTGAGGTGCCAGTGTATAAGTCCTAACAGAGATGTCTAGTGAATAAGGGGACTTGCTTTGAATGCTTTGAACTAGAGAATGTGCAGGTTGGTAGTTCAAAGCAACTCACTCTCAAGAATCATAAATGCACCAACCTTCTTCAATGCTCCAGGGAAGCTATTTATAGTGAACTTTGAAAAGGAGCCGTTGTCTTTGAAGAGGTTGCAATGATGACTTGGACTGGCAGGCATTAAATGGGAAGATCCTTGCATTAAATGCCTGAGATTGGATAGAGAGGATTTCCTGAGACAGTTGGGGCTTTGTGAGTACTGGTTACTTGACATTCTCAAAGAAGGTACTGATTTGTTGCAGAGATGTCTTGTCGAAGATAAGCTGCTTTACCAACTTTAGCTAAAGTTGATGGCTGGGTAGTTGGGAGCAATTAATGCATCGGCAAGCTGCTAACAGGGAAGCTTGAGGAGTAAGCCTCAACCGGTAAAGGGGGAAAGACCGGTGAGGTCGGTCCGGTAACTCAACCGGTAAGACAGATTGACCGGTGAGTCACCTCAATCGGTAAGGCAGCTTCCAAAGGAGTAACTCACAATGCAGAAGGAAATTCTCAGGTCTTCAAGTCTTCAAATCTTGAGAAAATACATAACAAAAAAACACTGGGCACTAGCACTAAGGGATCCTATGGTACATAGAAAAATTCTATTTTGATCTAACTAAATTAGGGGTCCTCATTAATGCTTGTTATGATTGGGATTAAGCAATTCTAAGCCTAAGCATATATTTGACTAACAATCTCCTCCTAATTGCTTAAGTCCAATCACCCTAGGTTAGCATCTTCTTGAGTTAGAAAAAGAAATGATAAAGAGTTTGTCTATTTAATATATCATTCCCCAAGTCAAGAGACAACTTGATTCTACCTAAGTAAGCTTACAGATAAGTGAAAAATAAAAGATTGAAAAGGGAGAAATATTTTGAATGTGACCTGCAAGATATATCGGTTAGAAGCATTTAGAATATTCAAAATAATTAAAAGTAAAGGAAATTCAAACAAAACACAAAGTTTAAGGATAAGAGATTCTCATTATGTTGTAGACCGGTGAATGAGGGAAAGAAAGACAAAAACATCATCGGTTATATTCTCAGAGCTGCACCGATAAGAGGCTTGGATCTTGATCGGCTAAGGAGCAGCAGCATCTGAAGGAGGATCTGAGGCTTTGGATTTCTTGGAGGATTTCTTTGCTTTCTTCTTCTCTTTCTCATCCCTTTTCCTTTTCTTCCTTTCTTCTCTCACCACCAGGAGCACTTCATTTTTAGCTTTCACTTTGGCTAACTCCATCTCAAGCTCACGGTTCCTTTCTTGACAACTACTAAGGGCTTCAGCTGTCCTTTTGAGTTCTTCAATGGATCGATTCAGAATGTCTTTGCCGGAAAGTTGTTGCTCACAAAGGATTTTGTTGGTTTGCCGAGCCTCATCAAGTTGTAACTGAAGATCTCTGATGGCGTTGTCTCTAGCACTTATATCTGACATGAAATTGCCAAGAGACAGAGCAATACCAGTCTTCAATAAATCAAATCTTCTCTCATCCTCCTCCTGATTGGACTTAATAAAAGAACGAGCTAACTCAATATTGAATTCAACAAAACCATCAAGCAAGGCCCTATGAAGATCTGTCAAATCTGAAGCAAGGAGTGGCCTATTCAAATCATCGGTAGGAGGGGTCGGTAAAGGAATGGATTGAGAGACCGGTTGGCTAGTCGGTAAAGGAGCATCGGTAACTTGAGGCAATTGATCGGCAACTTGGCTATCGGTAAGAGGAGAAGATGGCTCAGTAAGAGTGGTTCGGGCTGAGTCTCGAACGGTCCGAGACACTTCACCGGTAGGAGAGATCTCAATCTCCTCATCCAATAATTCCATGGGAGAGACGGGAGGAGCAATCGGTAAAGGAGAAGCAGGATTAAGAGGTTCAAGGGGTTCCAAACTCATCATCTCAGCAAAAGAAAGTTCCAAGAGCTCAGCTGCAGAAGAGGCTAACGGTAAGATGGCTTGCCGACGCCTTAGAATGTGAATTACTCTAAGAGCCAGCAAAAGTAATGAAGCTTCTCGAATGTTGCTCCAAGGTATAGGCTTGCCTTTCTTTATCACAGAGAGTCTGGTCACATTTGGCAATAAGCCAACCATTTTAGTAACATAACCAGACCAATTTAAAAGCCTCAACTCCAGAATTTGAGTGATACGCCCATTGATAGACATATACCGGATAAAGAAGTCATCGGTTGAAAGGGTGCTTTCAACCGGTCTGGGGGTAAACGATGCATACTGGCCTTGAATCCTGATAAACCGATTGTGTTGCTGAAGAGAGGAAGGATATTTCTTGTTTGGTTTTGGAGAAGGGAAATCGGTAACCAGTTGTTGCTCAACCTTTCCAGGCATGATTTCTTTGCCTTTGGGAGGAATTGGACGCTTCTTAAGCTTCAACACCTTAATCTTCTGATACCGGCGACTTGTCTCACCGGGCCCATGAGTTTTGGTATATCTAGGAGGAGTATCTTCAGGAGCAGCTCCAACCTTCATATTTTCCACAACATCAATGAAGGTGGCCATTCTATCTTCTCTCCTTTGCCTCTGAAGCTGATCAGCAATAGATGGAGGCATAGGAGTAGGCTGGGTTACTGCACTACTGATGATTTTCTCATGAACCTCAAATAAAGGGATTCCATCGGCAGATCGAGGAATAGAAGCTTTGGAGGTGTAGAAATTTAAGGTTGACATCAAATCTTTCTGACGCATACCAGGATCATCATAAACCGGAGGAATAGCTGGGTCATTCTCATCAAAATCAACATCTTCTTCTTCTTCATAGAAATCAGAAAGGGAGTCTTCATCAAAAATGGGATCAATATCCTCCTCCTGAACCGGTGAATTGGCTCTAGAAGAGGAAGGAAGAATGACTTGGCTTACCGATTGACTAACCGGTAGAAGAGATGCTTGAATGGCTTTCTGAGTAGCTAACTCTTCAATGGTTGCTCTTTGACTCTCCTTGAGCTTCTCAGTTTGCTCGGTAAATAAGCTAGCTGCCAAGGCTTGCTGGAGAAGGATATCATCAACATTAATTGCCTTAACCGGTTCAGCAGATGCAACGGTAAGGGGCTGACTAACCGGTAATGGAGAAGCATCGGTAAGGGGCTCAGAAGCCGGTAAATCTTCTCTAACCGGTTGGAGAATCTCACCGGTAAGAGGCATCGGTTGAATAACCGGTAAAGGACTTGAGCCAAGAATTTCTCCTCCTCAGCAAGAAGAACGGTAATCGGAGATGTCTCAGATCACCTCCTCCCACATGTTGCATCGGTAAGGAGTGGTAAAATCAGCACTAATCTTCTTAGACCGATCAATCTCAAGCAGCACCTTGGTCATCGGCATCTCAATCACTGGAGTCGGTAGAGCTAGAGCTTGTGATCTGATCGCTCTGCCCCTATCAATGGCTTGAACATCAGAGCCATTAATGTCCTTAAACATTTCTTCTATTTCTTCATCAGAACAATAGCCCATTTGTTTTTGTTGGGTGAATAGAGTTGAAGAAGGCGAAAGAGAGATATCACCCATACTCCGAAAGTCTCTGTTCAAGTCCACCAGATTTTGCACCACATCCATTACATTCTTCACGAATTGCCATCTTCGAGGTCCTAAGTTGACAATTTCGTGGATCAAAGGAGGGAAGATCATCTCCAGTAACTCATATCTTCAGGCGATAAGGATCAGATTCCTTGAGGGTTTCCTGAGCATTATAGAGAATGGCAAAATCAATCCACACTGCCTGAATCATCATGTCTTGCCGGAGCCTGTCCTGAGCTAAGTAGATGGCATTCCACATTGGAGGCAGCAACTCAAAATACCGATTATAAATCTTGAGTAGACTATCTCTGGACAAAGAGATATCATAGTCACTCAACAAACATGGCTTGGTATAATAGAGACCTTTATCTTCATGGATGTTATCAAAATCCACATAATCAGATATGTCACCGACTGGGACAGAGTCTTTGTTGATCTCATGGAATTGCAAAAGCCTTCGAAGGAAAGGAGGCAAGTGCTCAATAGGATATACCCAAGTGGGAGATGGTTTAAAGGTAGGATTGACTAGCCAGGGATTGTAATGGTAAATGTGAAAGGTAGGATTTCTGATCGGTTTGCAGTGACTTACCGGTCGGGTTGATGATTGACCAGTAAATGGGATTTTGTCGGTAAGGAAATTGTGATCAAAAAGTCTTTTGGGAATGAATGGTATGAAGGTTCCCAAGTCTGTTTCAATTCTCCTTCTTCTCTCAGCATTTTCTTTGGCAATTTGATGTGAAGATTTTGGAATAGGTTTGGATCTTTTGGAAGGGGGAGGAGCTGATTTTTTGGCTGTGGCTTTTTGCTTTCTGGTAGGGGAAAGAATGATAGAGATAGGCTTATCATCATCATCATCAGAAGATTCAAGTAATTTTCTCTTTACCGGCAAAGAAGGTTTGGGAGCAGGAGGAGCACCGGCAAATTGAGCAACCTTTGGCCGGCTAGAGAGTTTCTTCTTTTGAGCTGGTTTGCCGGTTGGTTTACCGACTGGTTTACAGGTGGCAGGTTCAGCAGACTTACCGGTTGTTTTACCGGTGGAGGGTTCAGACGGATTACCGATTGGCTTACCGGTTGATTCTTTGATAGCTCTAATTATATCAAACTTATCAAAAGCCTTGCAGAAGGATTGGGGATATTTGGGTTGATTCTCAGAAGCTTGGAGAACAGCTGGGATGGATCTAAGGGCACGACTTATCATCAAATAGTGACAGGGTTTGGCTTTGTTTGGCTTGGTAGATGGTTTCTCCTTCTGATATTTCTTGAAGGCAATTAAGACAATACGGTAAAGGAAGGCACACCAGTTGAATTCTCCACCAATAATGATAGCAGCTATTGCTTCCCATTGTATCATGGTGATACAATGATGAGAGCCAGACCGGCAAATGAAGCATCGGTCCACGACATCGGCAACAGCGTAATACACGGCATCAAAACCAGCCTTCTTATTTGCTTCACCGGTAACGAAGGGATCAGATCCACGAACCTTTGCCCAAGCATCAATCATATCTTTCATGGAGATAGAAGATGAACCAGAGGAAGAGAGATTGGGGAAGGCAGCAGCAATAGTAGCTGGGCTAAAAGTAACAGGAACACCAGCAGCAGTTGAAATAATATTCTCATTCTCATCCACCACACCATTGTCAAACAATTCATTAACCATCTCATAATAGATATCTTCATTCCCTTCAGGCATCACGAATGGAATAACTCCGGCGGCAATGAACAGGGCTTCAATGGAACGACCTTCATCGGAGTCGAAGAAGCTGGGGAGAATGTAACCTCCATAAATGTCTTTCTTGGGAGCCATCTGTGAATCAAAAATTAATCAAACAATATAAGTTAGAGAAGGATCCTAAGAAAATATGGTCTTCATTCGTTCAGATCTTAAAGTTAAAGTTCATACCAGAGAACTTGAATGAAGAGATAAGCAAATGGAGAAGATGAAGTAAGAGAATGATTTTTGCTGGTTGCCTTAGTTCGTTAAAGAGAGAGAGAATCCAGAAAGTTTAACTGAGATTTTGAAATCCTTATATAGGGGACAAAAGAGCGGGAAGATGAAGAGTTGTGTTGGTTAAAACAAAAGAAGCTTAAAGGTTTTTAACTGTCGTGCACATTGATTGACAGTTTTGTTTCACGAAATTAAAGATGTGTCATGAAAATATGAACGTGTGTGTAGCAGTTATATCAAAATATAATAAAGTACAAAAAGATAACCTTTTTGATAAAAATAAATGATACAGAGATTACCTTTTTGATCAATTAATTAAAATTGATCTACTTCTTTTGTATAGGAGCATGGGGAACAGGTAAGGTAAGGAAAGGTACGGTAGGTTGCAGACTGCCGCGGCGAAGGGATTGATGTGACATGATAGGCAATGATGACAAACGAGCCGGTTAAATACGGATTGCAAATTTGGATCCGGCCGCAGTTCGTCGGTAAGAGGACAATCGACAAGGTGGGTGACCGATCAGGTATTGACCGGTAAGAGATCTTTCACCGGTTGGAGAGCATCGGTAAGCAACACCATTTACCGATTAAGTTTGTCGGTAAGAGGACCGGTAAAGGGAGTCTTGCCTTACCGGTAAGGGATACCGGTAAATGAGCACTAGCAAGCATCGGTAAACGAGTGAGGTCACCTATGATCTTTGTTGATAGCTTACACAGATAACAAAGTTAGCACATAATGTTTATCGAATATCAATCATGCCTAGTTCTCCTCTAAGGAATTCAAATCTTTTAATGTCCAATGGTTTTGTTAAGATATCAACTAATTGATAATCGCATGGACTTTTAAAAGAACAATGTTACCCTTTTCAACATGATCCTTGAGGAAGTGGTATTTGATGTCTATGTGCTTAGTCTTTGAATGCATCACAGATTGTTGGAGACTCGAGATAGCCGAGGTGTTATCACAATAGATATGACATACTTCTTGAGGGATTTCATAGTCCACTAGTTGTTGCTTCATCCATAGAATTTGTGAACAAAGAACTCCCAAAGAACCTATGTACTCGGCTTCAGCCGTAGAAGTGGAAATTGATGCTTGTTTCTTGCATGACCAGAAACCAAACGGTTACCCGTAAATTGACAAGTTCCACTAGTACTTTTCTGGTGACCCTACAAGTTGCAAAATCGGCATCGAATATCCAATAAGTGTAAATGAAGAATCTTTTGGATACCACAAACCTAAGTTAGCAGTTCCCAAAAGATATCTTATAATTCTTTTAACAAATTTTGCAAATGAGATTCTCTAGGTCGCTGAAATCTAGCACATACACATACGACAAACATGATATCCGGCCTATCGGCTGTTAAGTAAAGTAGAGAGCCTATCATACCTCGGTAGAGTGTCATATCTACTTTCTTACCGGATTCATCTTTGTCAAGGTGTACATTGGTGGCCATGGGAGTGCTTTGAGGATGAGCAGAGTCAAGACCAAATTTCTTGATTAGATCATAGGTGTATTTGGCTTGATTTATAAAAATATCTTCTTGGGTTTGCTTGACTTGAAGTCCAAGGAAAAATGTAAGCTCACCCATCATGCTCATCTCAAATTTGCTCTGCATAAGTTTCTCAAATCTCTTGCATAATTTTTCGTTAGTATATCCAAAAATAATGTTATTAACATATATTTGAACTAACAATGAATGACCATTATGCTTAGCAATAAATAAGGTGGTATCAATTTTACCTCGTTCAAACTTCTCACTAAGTAGGAATTTGGAGAGAGTTTCATACCATGCTCGAGGTGCTTGCTTGAGGCCGTACAAAGCTTTATTCAATTTGTATACGTGATTAGGCTTCTTGGAATCTTCAAAACCAGGAGGTTGATCTACATAAACAAGTTCTTGAAGTTCCCCATTGAGAAAGGCACTTTTCACATCCATTTGATATTGCTTGAACTCTTTGTAGGCTGCATAGGCAAGGAATAACCTAATGGCTTCTAATCTAGCTACGGGAGCAAAAGTCTCATCATAGTCTATGCCTTCTTCCTGCCTATATCCTTTCGCCACTAGTCTAGCCTTGTTCCTTATAATTTTTCCAGTCTCATCCAATTTGTTCCTATAAACCCATTTCGTTCCAATCACGGTTTGATCACTAGGTCTAGGCACTAACTCCCAAACTTTATATCTATCAAACTGGTTAAGCTCTTCTTGCATAGCTTCTACCCAGCTGGGGTCATATAGTGCTTCCTCAGTCTTCTTTGGTTCAATATTTGAGACCATAGCAGAGGAAAATAATCCATGTTGATCCTCCATGCTTCTTAATTGGCCTCTAGTCATTCTGGGACCAAAGACATCACCTATCACATTTTCTAAAGGGTGATCTCTCACAGCTTCTCACTTCCCTAGGGAGGTCTTGCTCGACCGATTCTTGTCTAAGGTTTTCTAATGGAGGAGTAGAATCGGTAAAGGGAGATGTGACCGGTAAAGGAGATCGGTTTGGAGAAGGTGATGGAGACTCTGTGATCGGTAAGTGGGGAAGAAAACGGTAAATTGTTTGAAATAGGTTCACTTCTGTGGTGGTGAGTTAGGAAAGTTAATATGAGGACCGGTTGGTAATAAATCGGTTAGCCGGGTTTGTCTATTGGATTGCCTAACCGATTGGGGAAAGAAGGAGTCATCAACTAAGTCTCTACAAGTTACACCACTTCGAGGTCAAGGCCGAACCGAGATTGATTTGCATTAGAACTCGGTGGAATGATTGGAGTTTTGATTGCCGGTTTCACCGTCTCAAACACACCGTAATTATCAAGTACTATTTGGAGCCTTATCGACTCTAGCAAATCAAATTCATCAAAAGTAACATGAACAGATTCAACAATTTTCAACAACCGTTTATTAAAAACTCTAAATGCCTTATCTGCTTGGCGTATCCCACAAAGATACCTTCATCGCCTTTTTCATCAAATTTACCTCGGCGCTCTTTACCGTTGTAAAGTACATAGCATTTGGCACCAAGATCTTGAAGAAACCAATGTTAGGATTCTCGCCATGCCATAGCTCATAAGGGGTCTTGTTGTGAAACTTGTTGACCAAGGATCTATTCTGGGTGAAGTGCAAGATGGATAGCTTCGGCCCAAAATACTTGGGAAGCCTAGCTTCTGATATTATTGTTTTTCCAGCTTCGATCAAGGTCCCTGTTCTTTCTCTCAACTATACCATTTTGTTGCGGTGTACCAAGAATGAGAAATTATGATCTATTCCATGATCATCACGATCGAGCAATTCCAAGATTTTTGAATTCGTTTTCATTATCTCGATCTCATATTGATGATGTCACACTCTTTTTGGGTTTGGCAAGAGACGGAATAATCCGTGGCTACTTCATATGTATCATCTTTTGAAGCAAACATCTCCACTCAGGTATATCTTGAGAAGTCATCTACAACAACCAAAGCATATCTGCTACCCCCTAAACTGGCAGTAGTTGTGGGGCTAAACAGATCCATATGTAGCAACTGGAGGCATCTAGAGGTGGACAAACAGGGCTTGCTATAGAAAGATTCTTTATGCTGTTTTCCTAGCTGGCAAGCTCTGCATTTCCTATCATGATTAGCAGACACTTGAGGTAAGCCAGAAACTAGATTTTTATTTGCTAGCTTGGATAGATATTTGAAATTCAAGTGACTGAGTCTCTTATGCCATAGCCAGGAGTTCTCACTGATGTTCTTAGCTACAAAACAAACATTAGTAACATTTGAAACATTGTTTAAATCAATAGCATATATGTTACCTTTTCTATATCCAGTGAGAAGTGTTTCACCTGTAGCAATGTCTTTCACATAACAGTTGGAAGAATTAAAAACACAATGCATACCTTTATCACATAATTGTGATATGGAGAGAAGGTTATGTTTTAGACCATCCACCAAAGATACCTTCTGTACAGTGACTGTACCTCTTATGATGGATCCACGATCGATAATTTTACCATTTGCATTGTCACCGAAGACAACTGGAGGACCTGATGCTTCTTCAATATCAGTAAGGAGATCGGATGTCCAAATATATGCCTAGAGCATCCACTGTCCATAATCCAAACATCCTTACCGGCATCGGTTGAGGCCATTAAGCATTCCTGAAATGAAACAAGAAGCTTATGGTCCCCCTTATTCTTTTGGGTCCAAAGAGTTAGTTCCTCTTTGGCAGCCCATACCCGGCCTCCACCTCGAGCTTTTAGACTCAGGTGGGTCCGTATAGGTGCTTCAAGAGGCATTCATAAGCCTTGTGACCAATAAAACCACAATTTACACATTTGTTAGACGATGGCCGAGGGCTTAGATGATTGGATGTTCAATATAGCCTTTGCTTCGTAAGAGTTCACCGATTGAGCGTAAATGCATCCTTTGGGGACGAAGGTAATGGATTTAGCTTTGTTGACCGGTTGCATTGGTTTGGAAGGTCTATTACCGGTTGGGGAGCCCTCACCGGTTGGTTGACCGGTTGGTCCCTTACCGGTGATGGCTTCCTTACCAGTTGTAGTTTCCTTACCTGCAACCTGGTTAGCAATTTTAATTCCACCTTTGCTGTTACCATCACTGAGTGGAACATATTGTCCTAGCTCAGGATCAGCTACCTCGGTCCATTGGGATTTGTTTTTGCCCAAATAAGCTTTCATCTATTCCCTTCCCTTGGGATAGGTGTGTAGAACAGCTTTGAAAGGTTTAGTTAACTCTCTCTTAATCAATTTGGATTGAGCATCATCAAATTTACCCATCAAGTTCTCAGAGACAGACTTGGTAGCCGGTTTGTCATTGTGTCTTTTTTCCTTACCGCCGAGGTAAAACTTATTCCAGCTTGTAACATCTCGGTTAGGAGATATCTCGATCTTGTATGATAGTCTCCATAGCAGCTCGGGATTTTGTGAAAGTGTCAATAGTTTTAGAAAGAGAATTATTTCTTGACACAAGATCGCAATTTGACAAACGTAAATGTTTAGTCTCTCAAAGCCGAGTTCTTGATTATCCTTTTTAACCGAACTGACTCTAGCTTGCTTTCTTTCAAATCTTTTATTTCACTTTCAAAGAGTCATTTTCGGTAGAGATTATTTTGAAATTATCACCATAATTTTGTGAGCTTCATTTAATTTTTCAAAATCGGAGAAGAGCTCATTCATCACCTCTCGCCATTTCGGACTTTGACATATTGGGCATAGGGTCAACGGTAGGGCCGAGGGAAGAGGATGATGGTTCAAAATTGGGATCAAAATTTGGTAGTGATGATATCGGTTCGGGGTTAGGCTCGGTTAGAGGCTTTAAGTGAATCGGTCGGTTCTCAAGCATCGGTTGATAAGAGGCGATCGGTAAGGCTTGAGCTTGATAGGTCGGGTTGAATTGGTTGCATCAGCGGTCTGAGAGTGGGCATGGTTTTAGACTGACCATAAAGGGATCCACCTATGTTTTGAATTTTGAAATTATATGGATTTCCTGCATCTACCTTTGGAATAGGAATGGGATCATCAAAGTATGTCAAGGGAGATCTCATAGGTGGAGTCTGTTCAACATAGGATGATTGTTCATTGGAGTTGGGGTGTCTAAAGATAGGAGTTTGTAGGGAGATGGGTTTATCATAGGTTCCATCCATAGCAACAAAACTGACATCAGCATCTTCATCCGAGTCAAGATAGTCGGCCTTCCTCATTCTTAGAGTCGGTCTCAAACCAAACAGGTAAAGCCTTTTCAGTTGCATCCTCCGCAACTAAACTCTTAGATCTAGGAAATTTCTTGAACGGTTTCTTCCTCAGAAATTCATATTTCGGTTGAGGGCATTTGGAGGCAAAATGCCCGGGTTTTCTACAGTTGTAACACACAAGCTCACCTTGGGCATTTTTTCCGTCAGTTGAGGTTGAGGTTTGGCCTTTTCTTTGATAGTTCCCAGATCTATGGAATGATGAGGATTTGGGTTGGAATGATTTGCTGTGGGATTTCTTAAAATCCTTAAACTTTTTGTAATTTCTAGCAAATGCAGCAAATTCATCCTCTACCTCAAGAGGTGTGCTAGATGAGGTATTGGCTTGAGTTGGTTGAGGCTGAGATATTGAGGGAGAGTCAATGGTAGTAGTTTGGTTGGTAAGCATAGAAGAACCGGGGAAGATCTCAACTGAAATGGGCAGAGATAAATTTTTAAATTGTTTTTGCACTCCACTCAATGTTGAGCTCTTCCTCATATAAGAACAAAGTAGACACAATGTTCCTCGGATATGAGTAACGTTCAAGTCACGGCACTCTTTCAAAATAGCGACCTTCACATGCCACAAGTCTCCAAGAGAATTGAGGAATCTCATGTTTAGGTCTTTCATGGTATAGACTCTACCTAAAGATGCACAAGAGTTACTCACCTCGCAGAATTGGTCGTACGTTTCCTTCATTGTCTCATTTGGATTCTTCTTGAAGGACTCAAACTCAACAACACTTTTGTAGAGTCTGTTGTCCTTGGCCACTTGATCTCCTTCAAAATATCTGAGTAGACTTTGCCACACTTGTTGAGCGGTCTCATAGCATTGTACTTGTTTGTACAGTCTGTCATCAAGTCCTGAGGTTATGATGTGCAAAGCTTTTCTGTCCAAGGAATCACACAGTTTGTCATCCTCAGTCCATTCTTCTCGTGGTTTTGGCACATAAGTTTCATAAACCTCAAAATCTTGTTCAGACTCTCTATCTGCATGATCCATGAGAGGAGTTTTGGGTGCTCTAGTTGCAAGATTGATTTTCAGGGGTGTCATGGGACCATCTCTGACTACAGTAGTTAACCTATCATCTATTGAGTCCAAGTACCGCATGATTCTATTTTTCCATACTGGAAATTCGTTATCGTTCAACATGGGAACGGATGTCAAGTTGTATGTTTGCATGATTTTTCCTGCCATTTTGGAATTGGCAATTCAAGCGGTTAAGCTTGGAAAAATGATTTTCGAAAATTGTTTGCTCTGATACCAATTGTTAGGTCCCAAATGGTAGGAATCAGGCTAGAGGGGGGGGTGAATAGCCTGTTTAAAACTTTTTGCTAAAACTTGTTTTGAAAAACTCTAGCTCACCGGTAAGTGATTTTGCACAGCGGAAATTAAGTTTTCAGTTTAGAGGAAAGGCAAACCGGTAAGACAAAATCTCATGCAAGTCAAGACAAAAGTTATTTCCAAGTAAGACAAACAAATGAGCAGTAAGTGAAATCAATAGGTTGTGACCAGTTAAGAGATTATCAACTGATTACAACTACACAACAGAAAACAAACAAAGCAATAAATGACACATTGTTTGAAGAGGTTCACAGTGTTAAATAACTGCTACGTCCTCTGCCAAGTTTGGTCAGAACTTGGATTTGTGAAGGTGCACTACTATATTAATGGATTCTACCTATTACAAGTTGCAAGCCAATGATTGAAAGGCTGCCAATCTAGAGGTGACCACTAATAGGTCGTGCTACAATAAAGACCTGGTGTTTTCTAGAGATGTGCTCACAAGCTGAGCTGATTTCTCTAGGGTGTTGTGTGTGAATCAATCAATGTGTTCCATAAGTAGTCTAATGGAGGAACACTACAGAATTGATTGAGGTGCCAGTGTATAAGTCCTAACAGAGATGTCTAGTGAATAAGGGGACTTGCTTTGAATGCTTTGAATGCTTTGAACTAGAGAATGTGCAGGTTGGTAGTTCAAAGCAACTCACTCTCAAGAATCATAAATGCACCAACCTTCTTCAATGCTCCAGGGAAGCTATTTATAGTGAACTTTGAAAAGGAGCCGTTGTCTTTGAAGAGGTTGCAATGATGACTTGGACTGGCAGGCATTAAATGGGAAGATCCTTGCATTAAATGCCTGAGATTGGATAGAGAGGATTTCCTGAGACAGTTGGGGCTTTGTGAGTACTGGTTACTTGACATTCTCAAAGAAGGTACTGATTTGTTGCAGAGATGTCTTGTCAGCATGCTTGCTTTACCAACTTTAGCTAAAGTTGATGGCTGGGTAGTTGGGAGCAATTAATGCATCGGCAAGCTGCTAACAGGGAAGCTTGAGGAGTAAGCCTCAACCGGTAAAGGGGGCAAGACCGGTGAGGTCGGTCCGGTAACTCAACCGGTAAGACAGATTGACCGGTGAGTCACCTCAATCGGTAAGGCAGCTTCCAAAGGAGTAACTCACAATGCAGAAGGAAATTCTCAGGTCTTCAAGTCTTCAAATCTTGAGAAAATACATAACAAAAAAACACTGGGCACTAGCACTAAGGGATCCTATGGTACATAGAAAAATTCTATTTTGATCTAACTAAATTAGGGGTCCTCATTAATGCTTGTTATGATTGGGATTAAGCAATTCTAAGCCTAAGCATATATTTGACTAACATGGATCACAATGGAGACGGATTGCATCCAATTTGTGCGGACTTGTGACAAATGTCAGCGTTTCTCCAACTTGAACCATATCCCTCCTCATGATCATTATTGTATGACAACTCCATGGCCCTTTGCAACGTGGGGAATTGATGTCATCGGGAAGATAACTCCATCCGGAAGCAACGGGCATTCGTTTGTTCTAGTCGTAGTAGATTACTTCACAAAATGGGTTGAAGCTGCGTCTTAGAAAGTACTTACAGCCAAGAAAGTTACTCGCTTTATAAAAGAACAAATCTTTTGCCGTTATGGAGTCCCGAATGAGATCATCTCTGATAATGGATCTCATTTTGAAGGAGAGACCGATCGGCTGCTCACGGAATACAGAGTCAAGCGCCATAAGTCATCGCCGTACAGACCGCAGACCAAAGGTGTTGTAGAGGCTGCCAACAAAAACCTTGAGCGGATTATCAAGAAAATGACCGAGCAAGGATGAGATTGGCCGAAAAAACTTCACCTAGCATTGTGGGGCTACCGCACTTCACTTCGAACTGCTACCGGTGCAACTCCATACGCTTTAACCTATGGAATGGAGGCCGTCATGCCAATTTAGCTAGAAATTCCATCCCTCAGGGTATTGCTTGAGAATGAAGTCAATGCGATTGACTGGCTCCAAAGTCGATAAAATGAGTTGGCACTACTTGATGAGCGCAGATTAAAGGCTATAGAGCATAATCAGGCGTATCAGAAGAGAATGGCTCATGCTTTCGACAAGAAGGTGAAGCCTCGGGATATCAAGGTTGGTGATTTGGTCCTCAAAATGAAGTCATCCAATCAGAGCAGTGCATTGGGTAAATGGGCACCTGTCTGGGTTGGGCCATTCTTGGTAAAGAAAATCTTCTCCGCTATGCAGCTGACAAATTTGGACGGCAACCCGTTCCTGCACCCCGTCAATGGCGACAAGTTGCGGCGATATTATGTTTGATCGAGTCTTTCCCTCTGTCTATAAAAAAAAAAGAAAAGAATAAAAAATGAATGAAAATAAAAGGCGCAATAAAATTGTCCCAGATGAGACTGAAAACCTCTCAAAAGGCAGTCCATGCAGAAATAAGGGACGCGCCCGGTGCTAAAAGAATATACCCAACTAGGCTGAAAACCCTAAAAATGGGCAGTCTAGGTAAAAAACAAGGTTGCACCATGTCCCTCTTCCTTTTCCCCTTTCTTAAAAACCAAAGTTAATTGAGTCGAACTACGGAGACCTGAGCCCCTTAGTTCTCTTTGTAAAAGGGGAACGTAGGCAACCACTTGTGGTTCGGTCTAAAATGCTGCAAAACCTCAAATCTTGTCAAATAATTGGTGCGTTCAAAATGCCAAAATGTGTTTTGATTACAACTCCAAAGCGTTTCAAAGATTCATTACAAGTTAATATTCTTTTTGATGAGTTCAACCACGGCCTGCTTTCGACTCATATAACCTGCTACGAATAAAAGCAGTAAAATTTTCAAAATTTTAACGTCTATTTGTGTCTGCAATAAGCAATTGGGGATACTCATGTTCCATACAATAATCTCTTTCTCGAAAATAAAAATGTACAAATAAAAGTGTCTTCTATCTCTCAATAAAGCATCTAGGAGTTCGTTCCCGCTCCCGAACTTGAATCCCTACTCTTCCTCTTCCTCGGTCCCCGGGAGGTCGTTGGCCTAGGAATATCGAACAAGTCAGTTTGAGCTCGTCCTTGCTCGGGTATAGTGTGAGCCGGCGGATCGATCAGACCAGTCTCTCTCAAAGCTGCCCTAGCAATCCTCTCTTGCCTCAAGGCCTCTCTGTGAGCTATCACCTCGGGACCATCTCTCATAGCACCTCTCCGAAGCTCTTGCCTCCGATAGTCTTCAGTAACATCACCAGTTACATCATCTGGGTTCCCCTGAGCCTCCATATCTCTGAAGGATCGACTGTACGGGTAGTCTGCCCCAAAGTATTCCCGTCGGCGAGCCTCTATCATCAATTGCACTGGACCCCGTTGCTTCTCATAACAGATCAAATATTCTGTGGTTAAGAATGTGATACCTCGGGCCTGACGAAGAAGTGTCCGTGTAGGCAGAAAACCCTCCAGGAAAGATCTGCTAAAAAACTGCATAGTCTGAGGCTCGGTCATGCTCATCGGGACAGTATCAGTCATCAGTCTCTCCCTCAAAGTCCTGACAATCTACTGCGGGTACCCGTAGTGTCTGCTCACTAATGACGGGATACAGAAGGAGGATACATGCAACCCTGGCAGTTTGACTACCACCGACCCATCCTGAATGTCCCTCATGGTCTGTAGCCTCCATTCCAGAATCCAAAAGCTCAGATTAGCAGTTTCGTATCGCGTCAATCTCATCTGCTAGCTATCAGCGGCTGCATCTCACAGCATCCTGCATGGCCTTGTTACCCAAGGCATCGCTGTTCGACCCTCTCGTAATGGCCCGATCAAGCGCAACCTTTCATAAAGCCATAAGGATAAAACAAACTGGGGCTGCCTGCACCCATGAAATCAGATCCTCCTGCCAGCCTATTAATGCCATGATAGGTCTTGGCCAGCAGCAGCGACACAATGTCTATCTCCCCCTGTCCAGACTGGATTTGATGAAGGTCCACACCTCGATCACCCCTGAGTTGTCTGACAATCTCCAGCAATGCACCCGGGCAGACTACGATATATCCACAGAAATAATAAGCTGACAGGGTAAGCAGTATATATACGTCCAGAGATGTAGAAAGATTGAACAGCTCAGGACTGGAAAGGTGCAATCTGGCCATCCGGGTCAAATCTATAGTCCTATCATCAAGAATCATGGATACTACCTGATCTTCTAGCAAGCCCAAGAAGTCTGATAACTGCTCCATAATCGACCGTCTATCCCGAGGAAATGCTACGGTCTTCGCCTCGCTCAAGCCTGTCAATGCTCTGAAATCCTCTATTGTCGGCGTCAAATCATTATACGACAAGGTGAACACATGTCGCTCCGAATCCCAAAAGAGTGAAGCAGCCCGGAGCAAATCCCAATCAACCCTCCAGTCTTTCAAAGGCCAAATGCATGGCATGTTATACCGTTTATCAATGAGTTTCCTATGTTTCTTTTGGTAAAATTGCAAAATTTCAACGAAGTCTTGGTGAAATTGATACTCTCGGGAGGCTACTTTTCTGTTATAATGCTCCATTGTAGTCGAAAGTCTCAATCTTTGCCAAAGAAATTGATTATCTCTCAAACTGGGGTTGTTGGGATTTTTATCTTGAAAAGGCAGTGTCTGCAAATGAATTCGGAGCAGATTTAAAAAGGCCTGTTACTAGCCTCCTTCAGCCGTGCGACGCAACTTGCTATGCTGGCAAGGCATGTCGGGCGACACTTCTGGCCCACATCAGACACCAGAAAAGTTGTTGCAAGCTTGCCTTCCCAAAGCACTCCCCGACTCGCTGTCGCTGCAATGCACCTCCCATATACACATACTCACATATATTCATTCCGTAGACCAAAATGTAAATTCCCGGGAGAGGGTTCACTCCATCTCATTCATCCCTATACACACTCACTTGATACAGATTCAACACATCATCTTATGTACAAATCCGACAAAGCCGATCATTCAATACAATCATCATCTTTTCTTCATTCAATACAATCATCATCCCATTTATTAAAGCGAATGGATTCGTGCAAGCAAACTAACAAATAACATATTAAAGTGCCTGTAGTGTTGTGTTCCCCCCCCCCCGCAGGGTACAATAATCAAACAAGCACAATTGGATCATGAGGACTGCCCCTCAAACCAAATTCTGACAAAAGAATTCAAATTCTGGTGGTTGTATTCTCATCATCAACAAAGCACGCTGCACCGGAACATCTTCATCAAAGCCCGTTGCACCGGAACATCCTCATTAAAGCCCGTTTGCACCAGCACGCCTTCATCAAAAGCCCATTTGCACCGGCAGATCTTCAACAGCAAAGCCCGTTTGCACCGGCACATCATCAACAAAGCCCGTTTGCACCGGCACATCTTCAACAAAGCCCGTTTGCACCGACACATCTTCATCAAAGCCCGTTGCTCCGGCAAGTCTTCATCACATGTACAGGTAAGCATAGCACATGTATGAAAACATATCTCTACCATGTTGTCCCTGGCTTCTCATCTCCGAACTATGATCTGGCTTGATTCCCTCCTAGGGATACATAGGAATCCTTTCCTAAAAGGTCCAGCCATCCAACCCCATCAGTCAGTGTCCTTCATTTTCTATACCCCCTGCAGGTCCGGCAATTTGAACACTCTGGTCCATCTTTCCCGCCAGCCGCTCATTGGGCTTGGGATCTTTCTTACCTCAACCTCACTTCTTCCATAAGTGACATTTCCGAGGGGCTCTGTAAGTACGCCAATCCAATTTGCGACCCTTCAAAAATGCCTTTTAATGTAATAAAATTGCACTAGGGGTGTTTTGGTAAATTCTCGGTCCATTCGGAGACTTTCGGAAACTTTTTATAAGTTTTTGTGAAGGAAGTGCTTTTGAGTCATTTTTCCAGGCAAAAGGACCTACAGGGAATTACCTGTTTTGGACTTGTTGGGAATTACCTTGGAAGGTTCCAGAACAGGTTGTTGGTGCCAGAAACGGTTACATGGCCAGCCAAGTCGTGCGACACAACGAGCCATGGAAAACAGAAGCGAAAGGTCGTGCGACACAACTCACCCCTCACCAGCAGGCAATAAATAAGACCCTCCCCCTCTCATTTCTAGATCCCTCTTTTGCATACTCACATATATTCATTCCGTAGACCAAAATGTAAATGCCCGGGAGAGGGTTCACTCCATCTCATTCATCCCTATACACACTCACTTGATACAGATTCAACACTTCATCTCATGTACAAATCCGACAAAGCCGATCATTCAATACAATCTTCAACTTTTCTTCATTCAATACAATCATCATCCCATTTGTTAAAGTGGATGGATTCGTGCAAGCAAACTAACAAATAACTTAGTCTAATCTCATTCAAGGTGTGCTAATAGAGTAGCATAGTCAAATAAAGTGCCTGTAGTGTTGTATTTCCCTACCCCATGCAGGGTACAATAATCAAACAAGCACAATTTGATCATGAGGACTGCTCCTCAAACCAAATTCGGACAAAAGAATTCAAATTCTGCAGGTTGTATTCTCATCATCAACAAAGCCAGCTGCACCGGCACATCTTCATCAAAGCCCGCTGCACCGGCACGTCCTCATCAAAGCCCGTTTACACCGGCACGCCTTCATCAAAAGCCCATTTGCACCGGCAGATCTTCAACAGCAAGCCCGTTTGCATCGGCACATCATCAACAAAGCCCATTTGCACCGGCACGTCTTCAACAAAGCACGTTTGCTCCGGTACATCTTTATCAAAGCCCGTTGCCCCGAAAAGTCTTCATCACAGCTACAGGTAAGCACAGCACAGGTATGAAAACATATCTCTACCATGTTGTCCCTGGCTTCTCATATCCGAACTATGATCACACTTGATTCCCTCCTAGGGATACGTAGGAATCCTTTCCCAAAAGGTCCAACCATCCAACCCCATCAGTGAGTGTCCTTCATTTGCCATACCCCCTGCATGTCTGGCAATTTGATCACTCTGGTCCATCTTTCCCGCCAGCCGCTCATTGGGCTTGGGATCATTCTTACCTCAACCTCACTTCTTCCATAACTGACGTTTCCGAGGGGCTCTGTAAGTACGCCAATGCAATTCACGACCCTTCAAAAGTGCCTTTTAATGTAATAAAATTGTACTAGGGGCATTTTGGTAAAATCTCGGTCCATTTCGAGACTTTCGGAAACTTTTTATAAGTTTTTGTGAAGGAAGTGCTTTTGAGTCATTTTTCCAGGCAAAAGGACCTACAGGGAATTACCTGTTTTGGACTTATTGGGAATTACCTTGGAAGGTTCCAGAACAGGTCGTTGGCGCCAGAAATGGTTACATGGACAGCCAAGTCGTGCGACACAATGAGCCATGGAAAACAGAAGCGGAAGGTCGTACGACACAACTCACCCCTCACCAGCAGGCTATAAATAAGACCCTCTAGATCCCTCTTTTGCATAGTGTCACTCTGTCAAACCCAGAAACTCATCTCTTTCCTCCTATCATACCAATTCAATCCAATTCCCTTAAATCACTCTCTCTCATACACAATTCAACATACACTTCATATACACACCTTGAAGCCTCAGAATCCAAGTCACCTGAGCATAATATCAGCAGCTAAAGCTGATATTCGAAGCCTCCTATATCTAACTTGATATAGGAGTTGTGGATCATCAAGGGTAACTCCTCTCTCTCCTTCTCTCTCTCTTCCTCTCTTATTCATACAATGTTACTTGTTTAGATCTGATTATTAGCTTTGGTATAATGTAATTGTTTGGTTCTGATTATGATATGGTTGTTCTAATCCTTGGATTTGTAGATCAATCATGATTAACATTGCTATTGTGTTCCATTGAATCATTTTGATGTGGTTTAGCTCAATCATTCGAGATGAGTATGGATCCACCATATCCATACCCTCTTGAGTGTTAAGCTCTGACTTATGTAGTATCTTATATCCATGTTATCATTATACATGCTTTGAATCTGTAGTTCCTCCTATATCATTGCTTGCTGTTGAATCATTTAGTGTTTTTTTTCTTCTTCATCGAGATGAGGGTGGATCTTTCATATCCACACTCTCTTGAATGATTAAATGATGATCTACATGGTCTATAGCATACATATACAATGTAATTTGATTTTTTAGTTACCTGATGTTTCTGTAATTTGAAGCTTGTAAAGCCTCTGCAAGGTGACCATTAGTGTCACGCGACATAACTGGACATGTGGTGTCATGTGTCACGCGACAGAAGTAGCCCCTTACAGAAGGTTCAGTTCAGTTGTAAGTTCTGTTCAATCTTCCTTGTAATTGGGATGTGGCCTCCCTTATCAAATAGTTCACAAGTTGTAGCCATCTCATTTGATCAATAAAATTAATTTATCACATGTCTTGCCTTATATGATTGCACACACTTTTGAATGCGTTGTTTGTTTGTTGAAAGAATCGTGTTACGAGGCGTGTTGGGTGAACTCTCGGTTCTTCCCAACATGTAACCTGACCCCGAACCCTTTTCTCTATTTTTCAAAAGGTTTTTCAAAGTGTACCTCATAAATATGGCGTGGCGACTCCCAAAAAACCATTTTCTCCTAAAATAAAATTTCAGCGAGTGTTCATTCAATATCATTTCAAAATATCTGTCTCAAATTAACACACTTTAAATTTGGAAAACATATCTAGGCATGTAATTTCTTTACCAAATTTTCTACATTGTCTACCCATACCCTCAATTGCATCTAACAACAACCAATTTCAACAAAAGGGCATAACAAGATCAAAAGCCTCAAATCGGGCAACAAGAACCCTAAATCTCATAAAAATCAATTCAAAATTTGAAAACATTCAATGAAATTCAAGAAGGCTTACCCTTCTTTCGATCCCCGCCTTGGATTTGTGGTTATCCCGAGCCTTGTAAAACTCGGATGGATCCAAAGGAAGCTCAGTCGCTCGCACCGTCCTCTTGAGCTTCTTCCTCTTGTTGTCGGTCCTCCTATGGCGACCTCGTCATCCTAATCTCCCTTCCATAGCGTTAATCTCTCAAAGTTTTTGCAAAGAATCGAGAAAATGGCAAGATTTTTCTCTCTTTTCTCTCTTCTCTCTCGGCAAAAACTCTCAATTTTCTCTTTCTTTCTTTCTGTCCGGCGGCTGACTTAAAACAACCTAAATTGAAGGAAAGGTCGGATGGCCTGTTTTACCAGATGGGCCATTTTTGGCCAAATGACCATTCAACCCCTCATCTTTTCAAATTTGATGCTTTTACTCAAATACTCCTATGATTCTCTCGCTAACGTCCCCTCTTTCGAGGTTAAATTTCTCTAACGTACCCTCTCTCGAGGTTAAATTTCTCATTAGATTTTGCTAACGTACCATCTCCCGAGGTTAAATTTTCCGTTAGATTTCACTAACGTACCCCCTCCCGAGGTTAATTTTCTCGTTAGATTTCGCTAATGTACCCTCTCCCGAGGTTAAATTTATCGTTAAATTTCGCTAACGTACCCTCTCCCGAGGTTAAATTTTTTTTTGATTTCGCTAACGTCCCCTCTCCCGAGGTTAAATTTCTCGTTAGATTTTGCTAACGTACCATCTCCCGAGGTTAAATTTCTCGTTAGATTTTGCTAACGCCCCCTCTCCCGAGGTTAAATTCTCGTTAAATTTTGCTTACATACCCTCTCCCGAGGTTAAATTCTCGTTAGATTTTGCTAACGTATCCTCTCCCGAGGTTAAATTTCCCATTAGATTTTGCTAACGTCCCCTCACCCGAGGTTAAATTTCTCATTAGATCTGCTAACATACCCTCTCCTGCAGTTAAGTTCTCGTTAGATTTCACTGACGTACCCTCTCCCGAGGTTAAATTTCCCTTTAGATTTTGCTGACGTACCCTTTCCCGATGTTAAATTTCCTGTTAGATTTCTCTAACGTTCCCTCTCCCGAGGTTAAATTTCACGTTAGATTTCGCTAACGTTCCCTATCCCAAGGATAAATTTCGGCCTTCATCGTAAGCCCGAACACTTCTCCCCAACAGAATCATAAGCCCGTCCTTTTAACAAGAACGTCAATCATCACTTCCGTTTCTAACTGCTTTGTTAGAACATCAATCATCTCTTCCGTTCCTAACTTATTTGTTAGAACGTCAATTTTCTCTTCCTTTCCTAACTGCTTTGTTAGAACGTCAATCGCTTCCGTTTCTAACAGCTTTGTTAGAACATCAATCATCTCTTCCATTCCTAACTGCTTTGTTAGAACGTCAATCACTTCCGTTTCCTAACTGCTTTGTTAGAACGTCAATCACTTCCATTTCTAACTGCTTTGTTAGAACATCAATCATCTCTTCCATTCCTAACTGCTTTGTTAGAACGTCAATCATTTCTTATGTTCCTAACTGCTTTGTTAGAATGCCAATCACTTCCATTTCTAACTGTTTTGTTAAAACGTCAATTATCTCTTCCGTTTCTAACCGCTTTGTTAGAACGTCAAGCACTTTCCTCGTTTCTAACTGCTTTGTTAGAACGTCAAAACTTTTTCCTCCATCTCTAACCGCTTTCGTTAGAACTTTGGACGCTTTTCCCCAGCAATATACTATCCTCTCCCGAGGTTAAATTCCATTTCTAACCACGTCGTTAGAACTTCAATCTCTTCATCGGACTTAGACCGTTTTGTCATAAACATCTATTTAACACAACCATTCCTGTCATTCCGCCAAATCCCCAGCGTGAGGTCCCATGACCTAAAGTCAGTCAGTTATATCTCTTATACTTAACGGACGAGAACTACGATCGGCTTGATTCCCCCGTGGATACGTAGGAATCCTTGCTTTAGGGTCTAGCCATTTGACTGTTCAGGTCACTCCGTAAGGCATTTCCCCAATTTGGGATCCTTATCTTTTTTCGACGACCCCACTTCCTCCGTAAGTGACGTCGCCGAGGGGCTACTGTAAGTACCCAAATCTGGATCGTTAGAATCCGTTAACTCATACTTTCCATGTTAACGAGACTTTCCAGGTTTGCCCCGATCAGTTAAAATTAAAGTGTATTAAAAACACGTTTGAACACGTGAAAAATATCACTTTTCCAAAAATACGCAATTTTCGGGACTGTTTTCGACATTTATTCGGAGAGTTATTTAAAAATCAGTCAAAACACAGCCAAAAGGACCAAAATGTCCTTGCTTAGTGTGAGTAACCCAATCTAACTCGCGACCCTTTATAAGTGCCTTTAATATAATAAAAGTGCACTAGGGGCATTTTAGTACATTCACATCTCATTCCTAGGCCTCCGAGGGCTTTTCGTAAGTTTCATGGGCTGGAAGTACCCATAGGACGTTAATCCTGGTCTAAGGACTTATAGGGAATTATCCAGTTTGGACCTTTAAGGAATTATTGAGGATAAGCTCAGACGGTTATTTGGGCAGCAAAACACAGATTTAGCTCGTGTCGTCGTGCGACACACCGAGCCATGAGAAAATGGATTGCTTTGTCGCGCGACATATTTTGCCACTGGAAAAGGTACTCGTTGTGTCGTGTGACATCTTAAGTCACCATATGTGACCTATATATTGAGCCCTCCCCCTCTCATTTCGAGACCCCTCTCTCGACTCCTTACAGTCACTCTACCCAAATTATGCCAAACTCACACAAAACCACTCTCTCACACACTAATCCTTTCTCTCTCACACACAATTCACTCATTTTCTCTCACACACTTCTCACACACATTGGAGATCCAAGTTCTTCATCTAATCTGAGATCTAAATTGTTTCTGAAGCTAATTGTGAAGGATTTCTACACTGACTTAGTGTAGAAATCGTGGACTACAAGGGTAATCCCTTATCTCACTCTTCATCTTTCTTCTCCTTATTGATTCCATGCAATCTCCATGTTCACCATGCTTAATCTGTTGATTTGTCATTAAATATGCCATGCTTTGATCTTTGAATGTTCTAATCATGCATTTATTCTCGTGATAATGCATGCTCTTGATTAGTAATGATGTGTTTTGTGCTTAAATGCTAAGGTGAGTGTGGATCATTCCATATCCACACTCATCTGAGTATTTATCTCTCTCTGAGGTCTTCGTGACCTGTTTTCTATCTCTAGTAATCTCAATTTACCATTAATTTCCATTGTAAGCAATCCATTGTAAAACCTCTGCAGATTGGCATGATGTGTCGTGCGACATAGTTGGACATCCTATGTCCTGTGTCGTGTGACACACCTAGCCAATTTGCAGCAGGTTCATTTTCAGTTGTAATCTGTTCAATTCGTTGTAATCAGGCTGTGGTCCCCTGCACAAAGTGAATCACAAAATGTATTTTGTCTCTTGAAGTAATAAAATGCATTTATCATATTTTGTCTCACCACTACAAAAAAAGGAGTCTTTTACCACACTTTATTTGCTACGGTCCGTCGAACTGACACAAATAGGCTTTTATTTATTACGGTTTTTAAGACCGTAATAAATAAAAAATTATCTACTACGGTTTTATACAAACCGGGGTAAATAAATGTTTTTTTGTCGGTCTTTTCTAAAGCGTAACAAAAGCTTTTAACGAGCGAATTTTTTTTTCCATTTACATTAGTTTTAATATGACCGTGACAATTTTTTTTATTAAAAAAAAAAAGAAAAGATAATATAGGTTACGGTTTTTATGACCGTAACATTAAATTTTGTTTATCACGGTCCTTCATATAAGCGTAATGTACCTGTGTGTTATACATCCTATACCATTCCAATTTCCCCAAAATAAAATAAAATTCCCTCCACACTTCCCCTTCCCTCCACGCCCTAAATCCCCAAATTCCGAAATTATTATGGTATTGTTGATTTTGGAATGAAAAAGTTCTCTTTTTCATATACATATTTTCTAGAAATTGTGATTTAGTAAAAATATACCACCATTTTAGAAACTATTATATATATATATATATATATATATATATATATATATATATATATATATATATATTATGGTTTAAACCGTAACAAATATTAAAAAAAATATCAGCACTGTTTTATTATTATGGTAAACAAACTGACACATAAAAATATATGTTACGGTTCAAATACGGTCACAAACTAATATGTCGCACACAATTATCTGAGGTGACGCATAAATAACCGTAATAAATATATCAATTGTGACGATTATAACCGTCGCAAAAAACCGTAACATAACTTTTAAGTATATGACACAGTTTCTTTTGCATTGTTTCTGAACCGTAACAAAGACCGTCACAAAAACCAATTATGACGGTTTACCACCCGACACAAAGTATTTGTGACCCACACAATTAAGTCGGCCAATAAACCGTCACAAAACCGTCACAAATACCTTTTGTGTCGGTTTTTGAGTTTTTTGCTACGGTCCATCGACCGTCATAAAAGGGGTTATTTTTTGTAGTGCACACACTCATGTATATTTTGGATGTTTTCATTGAAAGACTCGTTCGCGAGGCATGCTGGGTGAACTCTCTGTTCTTCCCAACATGTAACCTGACCCCCGAATCCTCTCTCTGATTTCAAATGGTTTTTCAATGTTTTCCATAAAACGGCGTGGCGACTCCTTTCTCAATTTACATATTTCCCGTCCCATTTCCTTAAATCCTTTTTTCTAAACTTCCCATGCTTTTTGCATGCGGACGGGGTATGTTCAGTGGTGACTCTGCTGGGGAATGAACTAAACTTGCTTTTACTAAGAGGGTCAAGCTTTTGTTCTTGTTAACATCCTTTATTTTAATTTGTGTGTGCTTTGTTTGTGACATTATATGTGTGCATTTTATGTGCTTCTTTGGTTTCCCTGTTTTCCCTGCTTCTGTATGTTTTCTTTGGTTGCAATGAGGTTTGGTGTTGAGTGATTACAATGCTTGGAGGCTGGGGCTTGCTCTGTGTTTTGGATCTTGAAATATGGCTCTATCTGTCGTGCGACAGACTCTGCCCAATCCATCGTGGGTCGCGCGAAAACATTTTCCATTTTGCACGATTTGATCTTCTTAGTCCAGATTGTGATTGTGGGGCAGTCCCCATAATCAATTTATGATCATCTGATTATTATACTCTGTGATTGGCAGTGTTTGTGTGTTTCCATTTATCACCTCTTTTCCAAACAAAAATCAAAAATGGACTCAAAATCATTTTCACAAATCCAAAGAACATAGTCACCCGCACACTACATCACTAGATTTAGAGCCTTTTGGTGCGATTGACGCCATCACGGACGGTGATGTATGTCGCCTACGCTTGAGCGCCAAATATCAATCCTTTCCCCCTAGCGCATCATAGGTGGCCCCACACCTTTTCAGCTTACCCAATGGTTCTTTTTTTGACACATCATTTTAAAAAATATACTAAAATGAATTGTTTCAAATTTAATCATAGATTTTGATATCTACCCCAAAACCTAGCACGTGTAGGCATGTTGCCATGGCAACATGGTTTCACGTATGGACATGTTGCTCTCATGACATGTTCTAACGAGAGATCATGCCGCTTTGTCAACGTGCACCGACGAGAGGTCATGTCGAATTTTTTCTTGTAATTCTTCAGGAATCAACCCGTCATGCTGCCCAAATTTCCCCAAAAATTTGGACTGCTCGTCCGTCCCATAAGTGCTTAGGTTCTATTTAGGTATTATTGCCTATTATTAATTTTTAATCAATACATTTGTTATATTTTGAATGGTGTGTCCCTAGGTTCCCCTCAAGGTTTAGATTGCAAGAATAAAGGCTTGTCCTTTCCCAACTGTTCCTAGGACTTAAAAGACACTGCTTTCTACTTGTACATTAACAAGATGCTTGCACGAGTTCATCTCATTACCTATTCTTCCCTCTCCCACACCTTCTCAAAATTCTTCCCCTCTACCACTTTCTCAACGATCTTTCCTATACAGCTACGGCAAGTTGGGTGCGTAATGAGCTGAGTGGTCTTTATCTGATTCAGGGAGGAGGCAGTAATGAGCCGAATAGTGGGAAGTTTCAATCTCGCCAGCTAAGGAAGTATGATGACTTGGGAATGACTACTGAAGAGGCGTTTAATGGTTTGATTAAGACTGGGATGATCAAGCCCCTTGATAATTACAACCCTACTAATCCTAATCCTAACCTGGATAAGAGCAAGTACTGCCGCTACCTTCAATATCCTGGCCATACCACCAATGACTGCACCCCTCTGAAGATGCTCATTCATAGGCTTGTCGATGAAGGGAAGATTGAGAAGGCTTCTCGCCCAACGTTGTCACCAATCCTCTTCCATGATAACAGCAGAATCCAAGGGGCCCTCCCATCCGAAGTTAATACAGTCAATCAGTCATCGTAGGTTCTAGATTGTCTTTCATTTCATTAATGAATGTCCCTTTTGGGTATTGAGTCTGTTGTGTCTGTGTTATTGTCCTTTCAGTAATAAAAGTCTTTGTTTCTCTTCTTGCTAGACTTGAGACATTACTTGCGCACCCACATTACACTTAAATGAAATGGTTTTATTCTATATGATCACTTGTGCTGCTCAACCACTAATTCATTGAAATGATTAATATTTAAATTAATCGGAGTGAGAAAATCAACTGATATCCTTTTCATGTTGGGGCTCACCAATCCCCTATCTCGTATCCCATATGCTCACATCTCTTTTATCATACATAGCATTTCGTTGATCAAGAATTTGCATTATTCTTTAACAATTATGTTTAAGCAAGCAATGAAGTCTTAATTTCAGTTAGGTCATCCGGTAGGAATTGCAGCTGAAACCTTTCACCATAGGAAAGCCATTAACCTTACCCTCACCAAACAATATCCCTTCATTTCAAGATTGGCATGCTTTGAAACCTCGTTTAGCCACCTCCAGAAGGAAAAGCCTATACGAGGGGCTCCCATGACTCAAAGGAAAATTGACCACCTCTAAGCTCAAGAATGGCGGAATACAGCGATCCACACTAGGGGCTAGCAGAGGTTCTCAAAAATGAAAAAAAAGAAAAAAAAAGAAAAAAATGAAATAAAAAAATGAAAAGGAAAAAATAAAAAAATAATAAAAAAAGAAAGAGAAAGCCTCGTCCCTAGTGATTCTCTCAAAGCGAATAAGGATCTAGCTGTTTACTTAAAGGGAGTCTCAAAGAAAATAAAGAGACAAAATGGATTTTCCATCGTCAACACCAGTCAACCAATTCCAAGCCATCCTCTCACTTTTAGAGGATACTCCCATTACCCTTGACCTCACTGAAGCCAAATTTGACCTCTCATTCTTAGAGACAATGAAGATGCAACCACAATCTCCTAGCCATAGAAATCCTAAACACATCCTTGAAAGCCAACCTCTCATCTTTAGAGGTTTAGTCAGCAAAAAGCCCAGCCGACCTCTCACCTTAAGAGGTTATGATACAAACAATGTCCCAAATCACCCGATGGCCGATCAAAACCCTGAGAACCAGCTACAATCCCTACGAGATAGCAGGCTAGTCCCAATTTAATCAAGGTCTAAATCAGATTAATACTTCATTGCTTGCTTAAATTGGAACCTAATCCACCATGGTTCAAGACCATCAATCAGAGATTGTACAAATCCAATTCATTTGACATTTCATGTGAGCATATTTCATTTCTTCTCCACAAACACTTTCCGTGAATGCCTCACTGGGGCTTTGCATCCGTGTCTTTCATTGACACTCTAAGGAGACATGTTATTCAATTCTTCGATTCTCAAAAAATCCTCAAAATCCTCAAAGGTCCTCAAAATCTCAAATTTTCACATTCCTTCTCTTTTCAATCAGGATAAGCCCGAACTATGGCAACCTGAGCTCCTCACAATGAGGGGAACGTAGGCAAGCAGAAATGGTCCGGTCATAAACAATTTCAAATCCCAGAAAATTTGGTCTCATCAATGACCTCTCTCTCCTATACACGGACTCTCTTCACAATTCACTGAATTTGATTCTTGATATCAGTTGGTTTTCTCCTCATGATTAATTGAAATATTTGTTCATATCAGGATTAGTGGTTGAATAACCCGAACATCAATAAAGGGTTTTAAGCAGTCATTTGATCATCATGAATAAAATAAGTTTTCAAAAATCTCGACAAGTCTTCTTTTTTCTACATCATAGGAAAATAGAGCCAAACACTGTCTTTCTGTCAGCAGGGGCTTCCATACACTTTTCCACACCTTTCTACGCTTATACTCTCTCAAAAGAGTCAAACCCACAGCAAATTTTGTGCCTCCGTCAAATGAGGCCACCAAATAACACAAAATCGGGATTCGTTCCCACTTTTCGAAAGATATGCCTCTGCATGTAAATATTTCTCAAATTCTATCCATTGTCTTGTGGTCGGCTGATTGACTAAGGTTTGAAATGATGGGAACCTTTCCAGTGTCTTTTGAGGTCCACGTTGGGTTCTTCACTTTGCTACATGATGGATTCGCTCCTTACCAGATTCACTTCGGGATTGCTTTGCATTACCAATTCGGGATTCGCCAGGTCACCTCCTCAAAATCTGGGCTTCGCCTAGTCATCTGTTCAAAGCCAGGGTCATTCTCTGCACTCTCTTTGCTACTCGCAGTCTCAGCCAGCGACAGAACTGTTGTAATCTGTACTCTCAAGGCATGCCCTGACATGCCTAGGCTGCACCATATCATCTATCACTCAGACACTTCTCAAATATGTGGGAGAGGGTTCACAACCCATACATCATCATACATACACACATATATCCCATATACAATCATCAACTCATACATCAAAAATCATCACCTCATTCTTAATTGGGATAGACTCGTGCAACAGGATTAACAATGCATAAAATTAACAATAATTGAGTTCAAATTCATGCAAAGTGCCTAGAGAGTTGTGTTTTCCCCCACATGGTACAATAATCAAATGATCATAATCTGATCATAGGAACTGCTCCTCAAATCAAAATCTGGACAAAGAATTCAAATCCTGCAGGTGGCATATTCTGCCTTTATCATCTTTATCAGTCTCATCTTCTTCAGACTTATCAGCATTGTCTGAAAGAGCCTTAGCTGGCTCAGTCTCCAAGCAATGCTCGTCAAACTTATTAGCCTGAAATCATCAGCAAAGTACGTCTTGTATGGTAAATTATCAGCAAAGTCCATCTTGTATGGCAAATCATCAACAAAGTCTGTTTTGCACGGCAAATCAACAGCAAAGTTCATATTCTACTCGGCAAGGCTTTCCAAAAGTGGGTCAATCACCTAAAACCATCCTCTCGTGTGCGCAACCCTTGCAGGTAAGCACAGCACAGATATGAAAGCATATCACATTCAACTGCAAATCATCATGTCTTATGTTTACTTTCTCAAAAAAGTCATTTCATTTCCTTTGAGTTCATCTCGCGCTACTTTTGAGTTAGTCTCGATCATCCTTTGGATTCGTCCTGTAATTCCCTTAGGTTCGTCCTGTATCATCCTTTGGATTCGTCCTGCAATTTCTTTAGGTTCATCCTGTATCATCCTTTGGATTCGTCCTGCAATTTCTTTAGGTTCATTGGTACCTCTTTGCCCCTGGTATTTTCCTATATATCCCCTCAATAGTCAAATTCTGCCTAATAGTCAAATTTCGGGTGGCTTCCCCATAATAGTCAAATTTCGGGCGACTTCCCCTCCATAGTCAAATTCCGGGTGACTTCCCCATAATAGTCAATCTTCCGGGCAACTTCCCCCTAATAGTCAAATTCCAGGTGACTTCCCTATAATAGTCAAAATTCAGGGCAACTTCCTCATAATAGTCATCCAGACCACTTTGGTCTTTCTTTGGTTTGAGGCACCGCACGTCCTCACTTCCTCGAACTACGATCCGGCTTGATTCCCTCTAAGGGATACGTAGGAATCCTTTCTCCAAAGGTCTAGCCATTTGACCACTTTGGACCTTCTTCGGTTTGAGGCACCACACGTTCTCATTTGCTCGAACTACGATCTGGCTTGATTCCCTCTTAGGGATACGTAGGAATCCTTTCTCCAAAGGTCCAGCCATTTGACCACTTTGGTCATTCTTCGGTTTGAGGCACCACACGTTCTCATTTGCTGGAACTACGATCAGGCTTGATTCCCTCTTAGGGATACGTAGGAATCCTTTTCTCATAAAGGTCCAGCCATTTGACCACTTTGGTCTTTATCTTTCCCATTAGCCACTCGTGAGGCTAAGGATCCTTCTTTTTTGACAACCCCACTTCTTCCATAAGTGACGTTGCCGAGGGGTTACTGTGAGTACCCCAATCCAAGTTGCATCCCGTACAGTGCCTTTTACTCAATAAAAGTGCACTAAGGGGCATTTTGGTAAATTTCCAGTCCATTCCGAGACTTTCGAGAGCTTTTTTATATGTTTCTTGCTAAGGAAGTACCTATAGGTCTTTATTCCATGCATAAGGACATATAGGGAATTATACTATTTGGACCTATTGGGGATTATTGTGGATAAGCTCAGACGGTTATTTGGGCACCAAAACACATATTTGGCTCGTGTCGTCATGCGACACACCGAGCCCTGAGAAAATGGATCTCTTTGTCGTGCGACACATCGTGCCACTGGAAAAGGTACTCGTTGTGTCGTGCGACATCTTAGGTCACCTTCTGTGGCCTATGTATTGAGCACTCCCCCCTCTCATTTCGAGACCCCTCTCTTGACTCCTTATAGTCACTCTGCCCAAATTACGCCAGATTCACACAAAACCACTCTCTCACACACTAATCCTTTCTCTCTCACACACAATTCACTCATTTCTCTCACACACTTCTCACACTCATTGGAGATCCAAGTTCTTCATCTAATCTGAGATCTAAATTGTTTCTGAAGCTGATTGTGAAGGATTTCTACACTGACTTAGTGTAGAAATCGTGGACTACAAGGGTAATCCCTTATCTCACTCTTCATCTTTCTTCTCCTTATTGATTCCATGCAATCTCCATGTTCACCATGCTTAATCTGTTGATTTGTTATTAAATATGCCATGCTTTGATCTATGAATGTTCTAATCATGCATTTATTCTCATGATAATGCATGCTCTTGATTAGTAATGATGTGTTTTGTGCTTAAATTCTAAGGTGAATGTGGATAATTCCATATCCACACTCATCTGAGTATTGATCTCTCTCTGAGGGTCTTCGTGACCTGTTTTCTATCTCTGGTAATCTCAATTTGCCATTAATTTCCTTTTTAAGCAATCCGTTGTAAAACCTCTGCAGATTGGCGTGATGTGTCGTGCGACACAGTTGGACATCCTATGTCCTATGTCGTGCGACACACCTAGCCAATTTGCAGCAGGTTCATTCTTAGTTGTAATCTGTTCAATTCATTGTAATCAGGCTGTGGTCCCCTGCACAAAGTGACTCACAAGATGTATTTTGTCTCTTCAAGTAATAATATGCATTTATTATATATTGTCTCACACAAATTGCACACACGATTAAATATATTGGATGTTTTCATTGAAAGACTCATTCGCGAGGCGTGTTAGGTGAACTCTCGGTTCTTCCCAATATGTAACCTGACCCCCGAACCCTCTCTCTAATTTCAAATGGGTTTTCAATGTTTTTCATAAAACGGCGTGGCGACTCCTTTCTTAATTTACATATTTCCCGTCCCATTTCCTTAAATCCTTTTTCTAAACTTCTCATGCTTTTTGCATGCGGACGGGGTATGTTCACTTAGTGACTAAGCATGCCACGTGTCACACATGACAAGCCCAAGGTCAAATCAATCCCATCAAAAACCAAAAAAGACCAAAATACCCACCAAACTGAAGAACTGGTCGTCCGGCCTATTTTACTTGTTTAATCAGCACATTGCCAACCAGTAACATCAATAATTTCAAATGCCCAAAACCCTCAAACTGATGGAAAGGCCGAACGGCCTGTTTTCCAGTTTTACTGCCTATAAATACAGCCTCAGTCATTTAATAAAGGGTGAAGAAATTTTAACCCTCCTCCATTCCTACCGCGATTCCAGCATCCTAAACTCCCTCGAAAGCCCCGGAAACGTCTGGATTTGCGTGAAAATGACGTTTTTCCCAAACAAAACTCAATCTAAACACTTTTCAAACACTTTTCGTATCCGACATACGATCCCTCGGGAGATAGAGTCAAATCCTAGCCATTGGTAAACTCTCCTTCTCAATCTAAACTTTTCTCCCCTTTTTACGCCATTTTCGCTATTTCTGTTCCGATCAAGCTCTTCAAAATGTAGACACTACGTTGTCTACGGGTCAAGAAGTGATCCTCTCTCTATCACTTTTCTCTTTCAAAAAGAATGATTTAGAGTTAAAACAGAGATCTTGACCCGTTGTTTATCGCTTTATCTTATTATGTCATTTTTACCGTCCGAACCGTTTGGTTTGTTGATTGTCATTTCCACTTTCCGAATCGTTTGATTCGTTGATATTGTCATTTAAATAAATCTTTTTACCGTCGGAATTGTTAGATTCGTTGATCGCATCTTTTACCGTCTGAATCGTTTGATTCGTTGATACCGTCATTTACCGTCCAAACCATTTGGTTTGTTGATCGTATTTACTTTTAACAACCGAGTCAAGAAATTGACTTGTCGATCGTCATTTCAGTACTGTCATTTACTTTAAATGTCTTTCCTTTATTGTCATTTTATCAAAAAAAGGGGTAACGTTATAATGCCCGATCAAAAATCAAAATCATTCCTTTACTATCATGTTTATCAAAAAAAGGGGTAACGTTATAATGCCCGACTCATTTCAAAACCCGCCATTCAAACTCATTTTCAATCCAAAAAACTGCCATTCAAACTCATTTTCAAGAAAAACACAAACACACACACACACGTACAATTTTTGAGAAAGTTAGAAAGACTCGTCAATACGAGGCATTTCGGGTGAGCCCAATTTATCTCTTCCCGAGGTGTAACATGACCTCCAAACCTAACAATCTCTGTTCAAAAGCATTTCTTAAGTTTTGGCTCACAATAAAAACGATCCCTGTTCAAAAGCCTTTTTCAAAGTTTTGGCTCATAATAAAAATGGCTTGGCAACTCTCTTCTTTCCATGAAATTCAAACCGCTCGATGCCTTCGCGACCCCGAGCAAACGTGGGTAATTTTACTAGGGCATAGGCTATCTTCTCTGCGTTGAAGTATCTGCTCTGCACATCTGACAATGCCTTGGAGACATAATAGATAGGTTTCTGAGTGGTTCCTTCATTATGGACTTGTGCCGTAACTATGGCGTGGGTCTGTAGCTGATAGGAAGATATATAGCATCTCTCCCAAAATAGGGCTACTCAAAAAACGAGGGGATCCCAAGTACTCCTTCAACTACTTGAATTATTCTGAGCGTTCAGATGTCCAGTAGAAGCTCTTGGTCCCCTTCAGGACTTTGAAGAAAGGCAGCGATTTTTCCGCATATTTTGCAATAAATCTCCCAATGGCTGCTATTCTTCCGTTCAGCCTTTGAACATCCTTGATGCTGGTAGGTTCTTTCATGTCTATCAAGGCTTTGATTTTCTCCAGGTTTGTCTCGATTCCTCTTTGTGATACCATAAAGCCTAGGAACTTTTCAGATGTCACCCCAAATACACACACTTACTTGAATTCAATTTCATATTGTTATCTCATAGGTTGTTAAAAGTTTCCTCCATGTCTGGGGCATGACTGCCACTCCTATTCTTGATGACCATGTCATTGATGTAGGCCTCCATGTTATGGCCTATCTGCTCCCCAAATACTTTGTTAACCATTCGCTGGTAGGTTGTGCCCGCATTTTTGAGCCCGAAGGGCATCATAGTGTAACAATAAATTCCTATAGCTGCCTGGAAGGCTGTATTCTCAATATCTCCCTCTGCTATTTTTATCTGATGATAATCAGATTAGGCATGTAGAAAGCTGAGGGTTCTTTGTCCAGCAATGGAGTCTACCAGCTTGTCAATTCTGGGGAGAGGATAACTGTCTTTCGGGCATGCTTAGTTGAGATCTGTGAAGTCTACACACATTCGTAACTTCCCGTTTTGTTTCTTAACTATCACAACGTTGGCCAACTAAACGGGATAGGTTGCCTCTCTGATGATTCCTGCACTTCCTACTTGATTGCATCTTACTTGTCGTTTGCAAAAATTCTCCTTGTCTGGCTGATATGTTTGGCACACTGGTCGACTTCCAGCTTGTGGACAACCACTTCTTCCTTTATTCCCCTCATATCCTCGACCTTTCAGTCAAAGCCATCTAGGTTATTTTTCAGAAGGGTCATTATTTCCTCCCTTTCTTCCAGGGAGAGCTGGCCCCCGATTTTTGTTTTCTGCTCTTGGTTGTCAGGATTGAGTATGATTTCCTCCTAATCATCTATGGGCTCCATTTTAGGACCTTCTCGAATCTGAAAGGTTTCAATGATTATCTCTCTAAGCCTTCTACCTTCCTCACCGTTTATGTCTAGGTCCTCCATTTCAACAAGTTCGTCTACATCTGGCAGCTCTCCTTATCTCAAGTCAGGGTTTGTCCCTGAGTTCTGGCCGCTGACGAGATGAGGGGCTATATTCGAGATGGGTAGAACTGTATCATTGTCTTCGTGGATATCTAGAATCATATGTTACTCATCCTCTGCTTCAAAAATCAGGTTTAGCCTAGAACTGGTGCTGGTAGTCTTTACAGACTTAGTGATTTTCAGATTTTTGTCTGGTGTGTCTACCTCTACCTTTCTGGATGTTTTTCTGCTCCTCATCACATGCTCCAAAAAGTTCTTGGGGTCTCCCTCACTGTGAATGTGGCCCCGAGATTTTCTTTTTATGAAAAAGGGTCGCCGTTCACCTCAGTATGAAGACACCGGTTTTATGAAAAACGGAGTCGCCATGCCATTTTGATTTCCTCAAAACTTTGAAAAAAGGATAAGGGTTCAAAGGTTAAGTTACTCCTTGGGAAGAACGTTTGGCGTTCACCCAAGGAGCCTTGCAAAAGCAAGTCTTCCTATATCCAAAATTTGTTCTTGTTTGTGTGCTTGTGTGCATGCATGATTTGAAAAGAGAGAGGGTGTGCCAAGTTTATCTTCCGGACATAAAAACCATTTTAAGAAGGTTTTAGATCGGGATACCTTGGATTTGGTGTTTTTGAGATTTTGATCACGTGCTCACTTTGGACTTGTGATCATCATTACGGGACTTATCTACCCTCCCGTTAGATTAATCAACCATCATAGGCATAGGAGCCTTGGTATGTCTTAACCTAACTTCCCTTGGGGATTTTAGTCACATGTGATCAAAAGGGGGTCATCTTTAAGTCTAAGAATGAGACGCTTTAGGAAAGAATGAATCTTTGTCCATCAATCCTACATCTTGAGACGATGATAATTTGTAGGGACATTTTGATGTTCGTCTCAAGTGATTATCGGAGATTTCGGGACTAAGACTCATTGAGTTCTAAAGGGGCAAGGATTGTGGCATTTTTTTGATGGGATTGATGTAAAGATGGAGTCTTTACACCTATCCTTACCATGGAATGCATCAAGAACCACGGGACTAGGGGAATGGGATGTAAAGATTGAATCTTTATGCTCATCCTATGTCCTTTTGTGCCTTAGAAGGCTTTTAGACAATCCTTGGAGAAAAAGATCCATCTTTAGGGACAAGGGGGAAATAACATTAATGTAAAGATTGCATTTTTAATATGAACAATACAATGAGTATCATTAAACTAAAGACATAATGTTAAAGGGATGATCTTCATGGCTTTTCCTATGTCCTTAATACCTAATAAGGTGGACAATCCTTAGAAAGCTAGATCCATGGGAAGGGGATGACATAAAATAAATAAAGATTGCATTTTTATACATAAATGTAAAGGGGAGTCACATCATCATGTGGTAGATCATTCCTAGAACAAGCCACTTGTGGACTCTTGTTCATCCTAAGGATAGGATCTCCAATGAATCCTTTGTGTAGGGGAATAGGAAATATGTATTTACATTAATAAAGATCAAATCTTTAAGACAATAATAAATGTAAATGACAAGTAATAATATGACAAGAGTATATAGGGATGTATCAAAAGGTAAAGGAAGGAGAGATTACCAATATTGGTTTTTCTCTATCTTCCTTGGGAGTTTTTATCACGACCCTAAGTTCGGGCACTAATTTGGTCACGTGTTGAGCACGTGGGAGTGGGGTGTATTGCCCCTTATGTTAAGAATTATGAGATATATGGAATGACTATGTGTTCATTCTGGTATTTGGATTGATAATTGGAATTGGTTATGTGTTATTTTCATAAGTTGATAACTTACTTGATTTTAGATATTAATAAATCAATATGGATTATATAATGTCTAAAAGAGATAAATGGGAAATTGTATAGTAAAATGATGATATTTGAAATTTGAAATGAAAGTGTTATAAAAAGCCTTGAGGTGCTTATGTGTAAAACTAAGTATAAGGTGGTTGTTTGTTGATCTTTTAACTTGGAGGAGCTTGGTTGTAATTTTGTTTATATAAATCTTTTAACAAAGCTTCTTCAAGAAGCATTTTCTTCCTCAGTCTTCTCTTTTTCTCTCCCAGCCTAGAAGGATCCTAAACCCTAGTTTACCTTCTAAAATTTGTAACAATTCAACCGTTGATGTGTTGTTGATTCTGACTTCAAATTATTGCTAAGGGAGGTGAATAGAGCAAGAAGAGCCGATTATATCTTCCTTTTATTTTGGTAAAATTTGGTAAGTTGTTATGATTCTTTCAAATAACTGTTCATAATATGTATTATGATGTTATTATGATGTTCTGAATCCGTTTTGTAAAAGTGGGAATCATGTTCTTGGTGTTTGAAATGAAAAGAACATAAGTTGGTTGAAGAACATGTTAAAAGGTGATATGATGGGTTGAATTGAATTGGGAATTTGTTGTATATATGTTATATAGCATGGAGGGGGTATGTTTTATAGTTAGAAAATATATATACTAATGTTTAAGTTGGATTTATGGCGCTTTGTAGTTGCTGGAACTGAGAACTGGAATTTGGTTTGTGTGACTGATGTTGTTCAGCAGGAAACCAGGGTTTCTGGTGTTGGGCACGACTAGTGCCATTTAGCACGAGTCGTGACCATGAAAGGAGGAGGAGTGTGACATCATGTGACCTATATGGTCACGAGTCGTAGAAATTGAATCAGTCGTGCAGGATTAAGGCACGAGTCGTGCGACAAGGCACGAGTCGTGCCCAGAACTGTATCATGTTAGCACCTTTGCAAGCTTTTGGACCTAATCAAAAGGGTATAGATTCAGCCCCTCTTTAACTACACTTCTAGGAAAACTTTAGTACAACAATGTGGAACTTGAAATGGTCCAATTGGATAATGGGAAGGTCTTTAAATATTTACCTGAAAATGCTTGGAAGGCAATTACGAAATTTGAACCAAAGTTATAAAACTTGGTATTTGAACTTGGAACCTTAAGAGAATGTGTTTAATGTTGTATGATGAACGCGTAGGGTTACCTATATGGTATTGTACTCCTACGTGGTGACCCATATAGGGTTATTTGCTCTTATAGTGCATAAAATGTATAGTGCACTACCTCATTGATTGGGACATGGGTGGTAATACCCTGTTACTGAATTATACATTGTGTATTGAGTATATAGGCCTCATATGTGATATATGGTGCCTTACGTGGTTATATTTACATGGTTTTTGGCTCAAATTATGTGTAGAAGGTGTAATACACTAAGTGCATGGTTGGAACCTTTATAGAAGTGTTCCATATTATGACATGAATGCAAAGGGCTACTTATATTATATTCTACCCCTACGTGGTTACCTATATGTGGTTATAGGTTTAGATAGTGCGTGAAATATATGTTGCACTGCATTATGGGATTAAACATGGATATGTAGGACTTATGTGATATACTTTGTGCCATAAGTGTTTACATGTTCATAGTTGGTTGTGCACATAGTGTTAAATACGTGTTGCACTGTTTCAATTGTTGAGCATGAGTATTCATACCATGTCATTGGATTGTTGTTATTCAATGGTGTTGAAATATATGTGAACTATTGTGATTGGTTTAACATGAGTTGTAGTAACATGTTATATATATGTGTTGATGTCCCATGGGGTGGACATAATTTCAAGTATCTGTGATGTGCTTGAATATGGTATATCAGCTGATCTTCGGGAGTATAGAGAATATCATCACTTATGAGAAAATATTTCATAAGGTGCTTGGATGTCTTTATACGTGTAACCGTTCACTCCCTTCTGTGGCCACGGATTGGGGGTTCAGCTTCTGTGAATATGTATGAACCGTCACAAGATAGCGAGGTAGCTTATATGGATCTCTATAAGGGGTCGTATAAGATGTGGATATGCACTAGCAGTTCACAAAATGAGTGGAGTATGACTCCCACCGTAGTACTACCTATGATTCAGATGGGAAAGGTAACGTAAAGTGTTTACTGTTTTCCCAATGTGATATTTGAGCAACCTGTTTGGTGTTGCATATTTGTTATTGAGCAACCTGTGTGTGTTGCATATTATATGAGCAACCTGTTTATGTGTTGCCTATTGTAGGACTTGCTGGTCAAGCGGAAAAGGTAACGTAAAGTGTTTATTGTTTTCCAATGTGATTGTGAGCAACCTGTTATGTGTTGCATATTGTATGGCATATTATTGCATACATAATAGCTTGCTGAGATTTTATCTCACCCCTTCTCCCTTTACTGTTTTAGATTCAGCTGAGACAGGTGGACCATACCGGTGAGGCCGGGAAGGAGTTTGGATCATATTTTGGGATGTCAGAGTATGTATATATTTTGTTTGGGAGTTGGGAATAGTTGTGATTATGTTATGTGTAATTAATCTAGCGAGATGATTTGTTTTAAAGTTGGCTTGTGTAAGCCGTTACAGTTGTAGTATTTGTAAATTATACAGGTTATAACTGGTAGAAGCAGGGTTGTATTTCACCTCCAAGTAGAGAGGTTATTTTGAAATTGTTTTGAAAATGGGTAGTTATACTTTTCAAGTTAGTATATAAAGGAAAAGTTTTTTTTTTAAAAAAGGGTATGATTTGGGACCCTCCATCCTGGGACACGAGTTTTAGGTTTCGGGAGTTGGGAGGCGCCCACAATTGGTATCAGAGCTTAGGTTAGAAGTCAAGGGTAGATGTCTAGCCTAAGGGGGAGTGTGTGATATCTGACGCCGAGTGTTTAATGCAGGAAGTTGTTCAATGGCGGGAAATGGTGATGACCAACAAAGGGATCACGGAAATGTGAATAATATGGGAACAGGAGGAGACCAGAATATAGATATGATGAATATGTTCAGGGTCATTCTACATAATATGGCAGCTCAGGGACAAGTTCAACAGCAACCTGAGGTACGACCAAAGCCTGGGATAGAGGATTTTGTAAGGATGAATCCACCAAGCTTTAATGGAGATCCGAATTCGTGGAAGGCAGAAAAATGGTAAGAAGCAATGAACAAAGTTTTTGAGGCTATAGGCATTCCTAATGAAGAAAAGGTTAGGTGTTGTAATTACCCAAATCTGGCTTATGCTTTCCGGTTAAGTTTCCCGGCAATTCCCCAGACTTTCCTAAAGTTCAGGGGCAATTTGGGAACTTTCCCAAACCTTTCAAGGGGTGAAGGACTTGCTAGGAATTAAAATTCCACGTAGTCCCTCACTGGAAAGAGCTTCTAGAATGCCACCTTGCATGGTTCTAGAAACAGGCTGAGTCATTAAAGGATAAGACCGCACGGCTTCATTGGCAAGTGGTTAATGCCGCACGGCTTCTGATGGATGTGTTTTTACACACCCAATTTACATTTTGACCCCAAATTGTGCATTTAATTCCACTCACCCCAAATTCCCCCCAAATTCCCATTCATTCCCTAGTTCACTTCCCGGAAGGTAAGACATCCTAAAACTATGTGAAACGGGTAGGAAAAAGGTAACAAATGATGGCGAATGGCGGTCTAAGTTTCCATTCTTTTCTATTAAAGCTCAACAAGGGTTCTAGCGGAAACTTTTATTTACTGGGGTAGAAAGCTGAAGGCACACAAAAGGGTTGAAAGAATAAGCCATATGTATCAAACTAGCCTACTGACGTGTTATTGGCAATCATGCAAACCATGTTCTAGGGACCCCGAGAATGCACAAGTGATCCCATAAAGGGCACCTAGAGCGACAACAATGATCAATGATAAATGGAAGTGAGAGGTGGTGCAATCGTGGTTTATTGTTTCAATGTAACCCTAGTTCTCAAATCCAAGATAGCATAATGACTAACAAATAACACTCAATCATCACAGACGCAGGCCAACATATCCCAAAATAAAGAGAACAAAAATTTTTAAATTTTTACTAAAAAAAACAAATAACAACCTAAACTAACATGGTGATAAGCAGAATAAAACACAGATACCCCCCACCCACAAACTAAAAGATAGCATTGTCCCCAATGCAATTAACTATAAACTCAGGGTAGGGATACCTCAACCGATCACTGTGGCGGATAACCCCATTGGCTAGAAGAGCCTCCCGAGGGCTAACTGCTGCTGGCTTTGCTTTTCCTTTCTCCTTGTCCAGGATGAGCCGGCTTTGGAAATTCTCACTGCTTTGCTTTAGCTGGCTGATGCTTGCGGCGAGGAGCTAATGGCAGTCTTTTGGGCCATGTGTAACCAGTAGGGGAGCCAGCCAGAGCGAAGAGTTGGTCCCACCTACTATCCTGCTGGGCCCGCCATGCTTGGGCCGCCTCAATCTCTGCCCTCACTCTATCATCACCCGCTCTCACCCTATCATCAGTCTCAGCCTGTCTCTGCTCCAGGGTGGTGAATCTCTGATCGAATCTCAGCTCCATCGCCTCCAACTGATGCGACAGATAGTACAAACCCTCAGCTGGGTTTTCTCTCCAGTCTTCGACTATATCATCCTCTTGTTCTTCCTCTTCTTCCTCCTCCTGTTCTTCCTCCTGCTCCGGCTCAACCACGTTTACCCCCTTGGGGTGGCTCTTGTCCCTAATCTTTCTCTCGGTAATTGTAGGCTCCAAGCCTATGTCCCTAGGGATATTTGTGAAATTAACACCCGAGAGCCCCATCAAACCCGTGATCATTAAGGGGTAATTGTAGCTATTCTTCCCCATTTGTTGATATGTCCTGTTGATCTCGTGGGCAATGATCGACCCGGTATCAATGTTTTGCCCCGTCAAGATGACGTGCATCAGTGCAGCTCGACGCCACCCAACCTCGTGAGGTCGGGAAGATGGGAGGACTCTCTCACGCATAATCTGTGAAGATACTTCATCCGTGGGGAAGAAGTTTTGAAGCAATTAATACCCCCTTGTGCCTTTGTCGGGTCATAGGAAAACCACAAAATGTTTCGGCAATCAAATGAAGGTTGCCCTTAGGGTTGTTTATCATTTGTTTCTCAAGATGCAAGAAGGAACAGGTATCGGCTTGCACATGTGTGGGGAGGTTGTAATATGCTATAATTCTCGCCCGGGTATACCCCACCTCTATACCCCGCACATAAGAAGTGTTATGTATCCCTTTTCTAGCAGCCGCATTTGCATAAAATTCGCGAACTAACTCGCGACTTCCCCCTTCAGCCGGGGCACCCAATAAGTTTTGCCACCCATACCCCGCTACAATATCATCTAGACCCATATCCGTAATGTCTATTCCCTTTTCTATATTAAAACTCCGTCCGGCATAAGTATTGAAAAATTTCAGAGCATCAACACTAACAAATTTATTTTCATCAAACAATGGGGGTGGAACCGGGGTTTTCTTTGTTACCCTTTTACGCTTAGGATTAGAGGTAGACATTGTATCGAACACTAAGCAAGGCAATACAATTAAATTCGAAGATTCTTACCCCTTCAAGGCTCGCCGGAAAATTCGCCGGAGTATGCCGGAATTTCTCGCCGGAATTTGGGAAGAAGGCCGGAAAATCAACCCCTTGCCTTTGTGAACGAATACCCACTTCAATTCGAGCTCTTCCCCACTTGATTCAACCGAAAAACTCTTCTAGAACACCACTCTTCAATTTTTCTAATAGCCCAACTTCGCCGAATCAATGGCCTTTTGAAGGTTGAAATCGAGCTTGGCTTGAGGATTTATGATGGGTATGGTGATTTAGAGGTTGGAAGGGGAGATAATTGGGTTTGGGTGAGGGATTTTTAGAGAGAGAGGGAGATAACACGTAACTTTTTAGAGAGAGAGGGAAGGAGGCGGCGGTGGTATATTTGAAGGGGGGGCGTTTACTGATTAGGTTTTATTTCAATTTGCCCGTAATTTCCGTTGGAGCGCGGCCGCTCTGACTTGGAGCGCGTCCGCGCTGGATGACCGAGACAAGACAAGTTTTTTATTTTAATGAGCGCGGCCGCTCTGCCTTGGAGCGCGCCCGCGCAGCCTGGCCGAAGCTGATGGTCATTTTTCCTTTAAACAAGCGCGGCCGCTCTATGTACGAGCGCGCCCGCGCACCCTAGCAGCGTGATTTCATCAGTTTTTCGGCCCTTTTTACTGCCTTGAAGTTCACAGCTTCCGTTTTGACCAGTTGTGTGCTATCCTGCACATCACCACAAACACAAATACAAGCGTAATATCTATTGACAAAACTCAAAAGTAAATATTTTTGGAGGGTGACAACTATTTACACTCCCCTATAAACCCACAAACTCGGAGAGACCCATAACGGGTGACACAAAACTTTTGTTCGACAAAAATATGTCAAACATTTGACCGCACTTTCGCTGCCTACGTCCCCATTAATGTGAGCGGACTACCCACATTAATAGGCTCAGGTCACCGTAGTTCGACACGTTCTATACTACGACTCGAAAACGGTAAATAACAGTCTCTTTTTTTTTTTTTATGAATACCCCCACCCACAAACTAAGAATTTGTGATGTCCTCATTGCATAGACAATTCCAACGCGAATTCAAAGCTAACGAGTAGTGATAAACTGAATATAAAGACAGAAAGCAGTAAAAGTTACCTAAGGTTGGGTTGCCTCCCAACAAGCGCCTTTGTTTTAAGTCTTTGGCTCGACATGATGCTAATGATTTATCCGTTGATTTCCGGTGCATCCACCAACACCACCACATCAATTTCCTCCAAGATAGACACCCCTTCGTAATAGGGCTTGACTCAGTGCCCATTCACCTTGAAAGTACTTCCGTTTTTCAAATCTTTGAGCTCGACCGCTCCATGTGGAAATACTTTCACCAACTCATAAGGGCCTGACCATTTGGAGCACAATTTACCGGGAAAAAGTCTCAATCGAGAATTGAACAATAAGACCTTCTTACCCGACATTAAGAATTTCGGCTTTAAGTACTGATCATGGTATCTCTTGGTTCTTTCTTTATACAGCTTGGCACTTTGGTAGCTGTCTTGCCTCAACTCCTCAATCTCATCCAAATCAAGCATTCGTTTCTCACCTGCCTTTGTCAAATCCATGTTGAGTTCCTTCACAGCCCAATATGCTTTGTGTTCCATCTCAACCGGAAGGTGACACTCTTTGCCATACACAATTCTGTACGGACTCATCCCAATGGGAGTTTTGTAAGCAGTCCGATATGCCCATAATGCATCATTGAGCTTCAAAGCCCAATCTTTTCTGTTTGGCCGAACTGTCTTTTCTAGGACCCCCTTGATTTGGCGGTTGCTCACTTCCACTTGCCCCGATGTTTGGGGATGGTAGGCTGTGGCTAGCTTGTGAACAACTCCATATTTCTTCAGGACTTGGTTGAAAAGCCTGTTTGTGAAGTGAGTTCCTTGATCACTAATGATTGCACGAGGCACCCCGTACCTGCAAAAAATATTCTCACACACAAACTTTGAAACAACGTTAGCATCATTAGTCCGGGTGGCAATAGCTTCCACCCATTTAGATACATAGTCAACAGCAACCAATATATACACAAAACCATGGGACGAGGGGAAAGGGCCCATGAAATCAATGCCCCACACATCAAATATGTCAACAACTAAATTATAATTTTGGGGCATCTCATCACGCTTACCTATCCCTCCCGTTCTTTGGCATTTATCACACTTTTTGCAAAAATCTTGCGCATCTTTAAATATGGTGGGCCAATATAAGCCACTTTGAAGGATTTTCCTAGCAGTCTTTTGACCACTGAAATGCCCACCACATTGTAAATCATGACAAAAGCGCAAGACACTCAATTGTTCATATTCCGGAACACATCTCCTCACCATCTTATCCGGACAAATTTTCCACAAGTAAGGGTCATCCCAAATGTAGTTCCTCACATCAGATTTAAATTTTCTCTTTTGATCATAAGTAAAGTGAGGAGGAATCATGTCACATGCAAGATAATTAACAAGATCTGCATACCAAGGCTCTTGAACATGTAGAGCAAGTAGTTGTTCATCCGGGAAATTTTCATTCACCGGAATCACTCCTTCATTGCTATTCTGAAACGAGAAATCCTCAAGCCTCGATAAGTGATCCGCCACTACATTCTCGGACCCCTTTTTGTCCCTTATTTCCAAATCAAATTCTTGCAACAAAAGCATCCACCTAAGCAGTCTAGGTTTTGCATCCTTTTTATTCAACAAATATTTTAAAGCCGCATGATCGAGAATAGATTATTACCTTCGACCCAAGCAAATATGAACGGAACTTCTCAAGTGCAAACACAACAGGCTAAAAATTCTTTTTCGGTAGTGGTATAATTAAGCGTGCATCATTAAGAGTTCTACTTGCATAATGGATTACATGCGGTAATTTATCTATCTTTTGGCCTAAAACAGCCCCAATAGCAAAATCAGATGCATCACACATGATCTCAAAAGGGTGAGACCAATCAGGGCTAGAAAGAATGGGAGTGCAAGTAAGTTTTTCTTTTAATAAAGTGAAAGCATCTAAACAGTCTTGGTCAAAGATGAACTCGGTATCTTTAGCTAGCAAGTTACTTAACGGCTTACAAATTTGTGAAAAATCTTTAATAAATCGCCGATAAAAACCAGCATGGCCTAAGAAACTTCGAACACCCTTAACTGAGACCGGGGGAGGTAGCTTAGAAATCACATCTATCTTAGCTTTATCGACCTCAATCCCCCTACTAGACACTATGTGGCCCAAGACAATCCCCTGCCTAACAAGAAAGTGACACTTCTCCCAACTAAGTGTCAAATTGGTCTCGCAACATCTCCTCAAGACCATAGTCAAATTATCAAGACACCCCTCAAAGCTATCTCCAACCACAGAAAAATCATCCATAAACACCTCTACACACTTCTCTATCATATCCGAGAAGATGAAAGTCATGCACCTTTGAAAAGTAGCGGGTGCATTGCAAAGCCCAAAGGGCATCCTCCTATAAGCAAAAGTACCAAAGTGTACTCACTACCGGTGTAGCAATATGCACGAGCAGGGGTCGAACCACAGAGACTCGTTGGTAAACAAGCAAAAGAAAAACAATGAATAAAGTAACCAGAGATTTTTGATTTTAAGTAATAATTTAATTCTAAAACGGAAGCAAACAATTAAAACTAAGAAAGCAATTTAAATGTAACGAATTAACTCAGATCAACAACGGAGATTCACGGATTGGATTCACAATTACTTTCACCCTATGCTATTTTTATTGCTAAAAACATTAATCTCAAATCTAGGATTCATTCACAAAAGTAAGGATTGGGACGGTGTGGTGCCCGGATTGCAATCCTTTTAATTATTATCAAGCTGCGTTTTCTGTTACGGCCACACAACAATCAAATAATTAATCAACACATTAGAATTTTGAATCTAAACCCTTTTGATTTCTATTATGGCCTCAATTAGGTCTAATCTTCAAAACAGTGTTCAATTGTATCAATCCCCAAAATTAATGGCGGAATTAACACCCAAATAATTAAAAGGTCAAAATCATCTTAACATGAAATTGCAACCTCAAAACTGTTAAAGATTAATATTTTGAAGAACTAGAAAGAGATCAATTGGGAAGAATTAAATCAATAGCATAAAGATCCAAGAATCGCTACAACCAATCCGCAAATCTAAATAACTTAGCTACTTTTCAGCGACATAATAAAACTCATAATAATCATAAAATAAAAGAACATCAAAACCTGAGAGATCCGGAATTGATGAACAAGAATTCTCTACGAAACTTCAAAAACTAAAACAAAAACTACTATCCAAAATTGTTTTTAAAACTGCTGCTGAAGTATAAATACTCTAGGGCAAAATACATGGGAAAAATATGCGAAAAGTCAAGACTGCCCTTAATTAGTTGCCAAAATCTGATACTGAAGATGGGACAAGCGCGGCCGCTCTGGGTTGAGCGCGCTCGCGCTTCTTGACAGCAACATTGATCTTCAAAACGACGTCACTTGAGCGCGGCCGCTCACAGGTTGAGCGCGCCCGCGCTGGTTGGCCGAGAGTTGCTCTTCAAAATCTTCAATGGAGCGCGGCCGCTCTTAGGTAGAGCGCGGCCGCTCTGGTGCCTGTTCCACAATTTCTTGCTCTGCTCTGCTCCAACTTGTTTTCCCATGCCATTTTCTTGACACAAATCAACACTTAATCATCCTTTTCCCCTGTACTCATAAACACTCAACAACAATATTAAAACAACATAAAACTCGGGATTTTGAGCCTAAAATAGGTTCGTAAACATGTAAAATGGGTGTGTAAAAAAACATCCATCAAACACCCACAAACTATCCTTTGCTCGTCCCGAGTAAAACAGAACAAAACTAAGCTATCGAACAAAAAATAAAACTACACTACGAAAACAAAACACAATATTTTTGGGATGTTCTCTTCAAAACGGGAATCTTGTCGGCCAGACAGTCTCAGATCCTTACACAAAATAATCACAAGCATGTTATCATGAATTATCAACTAACGTTGCATTAAAGCAAAAACCCACAATTTTCCACCGCGGCATGAATAATGAAGTGAAGTCTGGTAGATCATTGTCACACTCTAAGATTATTTATGGATTCACTAAATGATGCTCTAACATAATGTGTATCAAATACAAACACAAAGGGACACTCATATGCATGTTTACACAATTGTCAACCCGGCTACTTGATAACAAAATGATGATATGGCTCTAAGCGTCATGGTGCGAAGGATCGCATGGCTCGGTTCACAGTTACAAACGAAGGTAAGGACATACGAATCGGGAAGCGAAACTAAGAAGTCTTCTTTTTATGTATACATCCTCACTATGATAATTCACTCCGCTCACCCTTTTTCTTCCCAATGTGCCAACCCACAAACTAAAGCTTTTGCATACATACACAACATCGGGTTGAGCACATTCCCTTATTTCTGGGGCCTTTTCTAATTTCCAACTTTTGGCACAATGGAGGGGCAAGATTTTTTTTTTTTTTTTCAATTGAAAGAACATATATACAAACACATACTCTTTCTTTTTTTTTTTTTCTATATTTTTTTTCTATAATTTTTTTTTTTATATATATATGCCCCTCTTCATTGTATTTCACACCCCATTTTGCATTTTGACCCCAAATTGTGCATTTAATTCCACTCACCCCAAATTCCCCCCAAATTCCCATTCATTCCCTAGTTCACTTCCCGGAAGGTAAGACATCCTAAAACTATGTGAAACGGGTAGGAAAAAGGTAACAAATGATGGCGAATGGCGGTCTAAGTTTCCATTCTTTTCTATTAAAGCTCAACAAGGGTTCTAGCGGAAACTTTTATTTACTGGGGTTGAAAGCTGAAGGCACACAAAAGGGTTGAAAGAATAAGCCATATGTATCAAACTAGCCTTTTGATACATATGGCTTATTCTTTCAACCCTTTTGTGTGCCTTCAGCTTTCTACCCCAGTAAATAAAAGTTTCCGCTAGAACCCTTGTTGAGCTTTAATAGAAAAGAATGGAAACTTAGACCGCCATTCGCCATCATTTGTTACCTTTTTCCTACCCGTTTCACATAGTTTTAGGATGTCTTACCTTCCGGGAAGTGAACTAGGGAATGAATGGGAATTTGGGAGGAATTTGGGGTGAGTGGAATTAAATGCACAATTTGGGGTCAAAATGTAAAATGGGTGTGTAAAAACACATCCATCAAACACCCACAAACTGTCCGCAATTGGGAATATAATTCCCGCATCTAATAATTTCAGGACCTCTTTCCTCACTGCTTCCTCCATGTGAGGATTCAATCTCCTTTGTCTCTCCCTCGAAGGTTTAGCCCCCTCTACAAGATTAATTTTATGCATACACATTGAGGGGCTAATACCTTTAATATCCGCCAAAGTCCACCCTATGGCCGATTTGTGCTCACAAAGCACAGCAATTAATTTGGCCTCTTGTTCTAGGGTCAAGTCTGAGGCAACTATCACAGGTAAAGTCTCGCCCTCCCCTAGAAAAGCATATTTTAAATTAGAGGGGAGGGGTTTTAACTCAAGAACCGGTGGAACCACAACTGATGGCGCATACTTCTCATTGAAGTAGCCTAGGGAGTGAGACGGGCCATTAACAGAATAATGTTCCTCGGCCTTATTTTCAATGGCCATTACTTCGAAACCCGCATTATCCCTAGTTTTCTCACTGCCATTCAACAACATCTCAAGTTCATCACATGCTCTATCATGCCACAGATATTCATGCACACAATCATCTACTCTCTCCACAAAGTTACAAGAATTCCCATTGTCCATTGGATTTTTCATAATATCACGCACGTAAATTTCAATAGTTTCATTGGCCACGATCATGGAAAGAGTTCCATTGCCAACATTAATAATAGTGTTTGTTGTCGCCATGAATGGACGCCCAAGTAGAATTGGGGAATCACGACGACTACACTCACTATTAGGCATCTCAAGCACAACAAAATCCACAGGTATGATCAATGAGTCCACCTGAACCAAAACATCTTCCACAATCCCCAACGGTCTTTTAATAGATCGATCCGCTAGTTGAAGAGCCATGGATGTAGGTTTCAATTCAGGCAAACCCATATCAAGATACATATAATGGGGTAACAAATTAATACTAGCGCCTAGGTCCAACATCGCCTTCACCTTACTCGAGTTCCCCATATTGATAGAAATTATAAAACTTCCGGGGTCCTTTTGTTTGGGTGGGAGGAGGTGTTGTGCCACTGCACTAGCATTCTCTCCAAGAAAAGCCTTCTCATCCTTGCCATACTTTGGTTTCTTGGAATTAATTTCTTTGAAAAACTTGGCATAAGCCGGAATATTTTTTATCACATTCAACAAAGGGAGATTGATGTTCACATTAGAGAACATGTCCATCAACTCCGACATTTGTTGATCCATTTTATTTCTCATAAATCTTCCAGGAAACGGTACAGCCGGTACATATGGATTGGGGGCTGGAGAGTCAACTTTAGATTTTTCCCCCAATTCATTAGTACCTTCTTCCTCATTAACAATTTCAACAACAGGAGGGGGAATAGAAGATGAAGAAGAAATTACCTCGCTACCTACCTGTTTACCATTCCGAAGTGTGGTAATGGCTTTTGCTTGGTGACCTTGACTCGGGAAGGTCCCTGACTTGTGCCCCTGCATTGCTTGAACAGCTTCAGCCATTTGCCCTATTTGGGTCTCCAATTTTTTCATAGCAGCTTCATGATTCTTTGCCGCTGTTGCTTTGTCGCTCTCATCTGCTCTACTGCTTCCTCCCAAGGCTCCTTCCTTCTTTCAAATGGTCCTGGTGGAGGTGGAGGATGGAGAGGTTTATTTTGTGGATTCTGATTACCTCCCCACGAGAAATTAGGATGATTCCTCCACCCTGGATTATAAGTGTTGCCATAGGGCATGTTCTGTGGATGCCTTGGGGGATGTCCATACATAGCATTTACCTGTTCAGGATCACAACCAAACTGCACACCACTTGGACACATATTAGTAGCATGAGAATTTAAACCACAGTAAGCACATAAATCATTTAACACATTGGCACTAGAAGAGGTGCCTTGAGCAGTCAACTTGTCAAACTTACTATTTAAAACAGCAATTTGCTTGGATAAATTATCGATGTGATCAAATCCAAAACCCCCCTTGTTTTCCCCCTAGAACTCTTTTGTTGAGAATTAGCACTCAACATTTCAAATAAGGCCTTAGTCTCCTCAGGGGTCTTGACTCCTATAGAGCCTCCTGCTGCATTGTCCACCACAGACTGAGTGGAATCATTCAAGCCATCATAGAAAGCTTGATTCAAAGAGGGTAAAGAAAAATTATGCTGAGGACATTGAATGAGCATCATATTAAATCTCTCCCAAGCTTCATGGAGAGGTTCCCCCACATCTTGTGTGAAAGTCATCAATTTCTGCCTAAAAGTAGACTGCAGATGATGTGGGTAATACCTCCTGAGAAAAATATCTTGCATCTCAGTCCATGTGCTGATGCTTTGGGATGGAAGCATCATTAACCAAGTTTTCGCTGCCCCTTTTAAAGTGTAAGGGAAGCACTTAAGTCTAATCTGAACTTCAGTCACTCCCTCTCTTAATAAAAACTGGGCTACCGTCATAATGTATTCTTTCAAGAAAGTCAAGGCATCCTCGCCTGGTAGCCCCTGAAAACTAGGTAACATAGCAAAATATTGACCTTTGACCTCTAAATTCTTTCTTTGCCGTCGGACAAAGACTATGCATGAGGTAGAAGTGTCTACCCTAGGTCTCAGGTAATCATTCATTGTTTGAGCCGGTGGTTCTGCCATCTCGACTTTTTCTTCCTCTACCTCGGTGGTGGAGGGTTCAGACTCGATGTCCGAATCTGAAAAGAGAGGATTAAAGAGGGGATCGCCCTCAAATGTTTCCTCAAGTCTATTGATGTTATCGTCCAATGGAACCAATGTAGGCTTCAAAGAACGACGACCTTGCATTCACTACTTAACTTACTTGTTTACTTGCAACAAGTCCCCGGCAACGGCGCCAAAAACTTGATGGAGAAAAATTCCTCTAGTAATAAAAACCGAGCAAGTGTACTCACTACCGGTGTAGCAATATGCACGAGCAGGGGTCGAACCACAGAGACTCGTTGGTAAACAAGCAAAAGAAAAATAATGAATAAAGTAACCAGAGATTTTTGATTTTAAGTAAAAATTTAATTCTAAAACGGAAGCAAACAATTAAAACTAAGAAAGTGTTAGTACCCGGTCCGAAAAAAGGTAGTACAAATACCTGGCCCGGTTAATATTAATTAGAAACCCTAAAGCAACCCTAACCCTAATTCATTAATTCTTCCGTACCAGTGCCGTCGCTGTCAGCTTGGAAAGGACGCCAGTTGGAAGAGCCGATCGACCCTTTGCCCGTGGAAGAGCCGATCGACCCTTTATTTTAGAGCCGATCGACCCTTCAATCCTAGAGCCGATCGACCCTTTAGAGGCCCAGCCCAGGTACCGAGGTATTATAAATAGGGGTGCCCGGCTCCCCATACTCACACACAATTTTCTCCGGGAGAAGCGAGACCATACTTGCTTTAACCCTCAGTTCTTCTTTTTCCTCTCGAATCGCCAAGATTCGACCCCAAAGTCTTGCTACCATTGGTAAGACTCTCTTTTTAATATTCTTGTTCTTTATTATTGTCTTTATTATTATTGTTTGCATGCTTAGCATATTTTAAATTACTTTATTTCTTGCTTATGTCATATATGCTAGATTTAGGGTTGTTTTAATATATTTAATTATGCATAGCCGAGGATGATCTAAGGTTTCGCCCAAAGAAACCCAATGGATCTAGGAACTATTTCTTTCCTTCCACCTTAGTTATAATTATCCCATGATCAACAATCCCCAAGGATGAACATTGATTAGTGCACCTTCCGAGGGCCTAACTCAAAGGTTCTAGGGTGTGATCATCAATTAATTCTTTCTCTCCCCTCCTCCTTATGCATGATCCCGTTTCTTCTATCTATTCCCGTAAACATCGCACACAACCAACACCCCACATGCTAGAAAGACCGATCCGTCGGGCAATAGGAGTGATAGCGTTTCTTCTTCTATTGTAACTTGACCCCCGAACCCAATTAACATGTTTAGCCTTTTTTCAAAGCTTTGGGCTATATCAAAGTGGCGTGGCGACTCTCAAAATTTAAACTAATATTTTAATATGGTTTAAAGCGAGTGTCACTAAATGAATATCCTATTTCGATCCGACTTTATATAATTATTTATTTCAAACCTCCGAATGCGCGTTGCATCGGGACGGGGTATTCACAGTGGCGACTCTGCTGGGGACTGTTTTTGAAATTTTTTCAAACTAAGTGGGTCAGACTTTCGTTTTCTTGTATGGTGTTGTATTTTACTTCCTTTTTCTTTTTCTCCTATTCTTAACTGTTGCATTGCATGCATGCATCTCATAAAAAAAAAAATCTTTCTCTTTTTTCCTTAAAAAAAAGAATTAGACTTTTTACCTCACACTACCACTAGAGTCCGTGTCACACTGCACAGCTACCCCTTAACCCTTCGGAGAAGCCAAAGTGCGGGAAGTGTGGTGATCATGTTGCCTCCCTTCCGAGTCTCACTTGGCCATCCACTCATCAGTGCGCTTCGGCTGCACGGTGGGAGCCTGAAATCTAACCCTTGTGTCACCCACTTTGCTAAGAATACACTCCTTGTGACCGGTTGGTTTGACTAGCTTTTTCATGTAGACAATTAATAAGGTCTTTATGTTGAGTCACTACGAATCAGTGATAAGTCAAGATCTATAGAGAGAAAAGAGCAGAAAAAATTTGATTTCCTTTTAAAGGATGTGCCATGTAAGGTTGAGTGCTTGTTAAAAGATCTTGTCTTATCATAGGTCTGTAGTACTTCCCATAAATATCATCTTAATTGTCTATATGAGACGGTTAGTCGTTAGGATCCACCACTTTAGGACCTTTAGTTAGTTGCGAAAAAGGGGTATCCCTTCCAACCAAGAGTAGGTTCTATAAAATAGAGGGCTTTTTTGTAAATAAAGTGCTTAACTATCCCTCATTTTTAGGACCCTCCGAGGTCCGCTCCTCATTTTTAGGACCCTCCGAGGTCCGCTCCTCATTTTTAGGACCCTCCGAGGTCCGCTCCTCATTTTTAGGACCCTCCGAGGTCCGCTCCTCATTTTTAGGACCCTCCGAGGTCCGCTCCTCATTTTTTAGGACCCTCCGAGGTCCGCTCCTCATTTTTAGGACCCTCCGAGGTCCGCTCCTCATTTTTAGGACCCTCCGAGGTCCGCTCCTCATTTTTAGGACCTTTCGAGGTCCACTCCTCATTTTTAGGACCTTCCGAGGTCCACTCTTCATTTCTAGGACCCTCCGAGGTCCGCTCTCCATTTCTAGGACCCTTCAAGGTCCGCTCTTCATTTCTAGGACCCTCCGAGGTCCACTCCTCATTTTTAGGACCTTCCGAGGTCCACTCTTCATTTCTAGGACCCTCCGAGGTCCGCTCTCCATTTCTAGGACCCTTCAAGGTCCGCTCTTCATTTCTAGGACCCTCCGAGGTCCACTCTTCATTTCTAGGACCCTCCGAGGTCCGCTCTCCATTTCTAGGACCCTCCGAGGTCCACTCTTCATTTCTAGGACCCTCCGAGGTCCGCTCTCCATTTCTAGGACCCTCCGAGGTCCACTCTCCATCTCTAGGACCCTCCGAGGTCCACTCTCCATCTCTAGGACCCTCCGAGGTCCGGTCCTCATTTCTAGGACCCTCCGAGGTCCACTCTCCATTTCTAGGACCCCCCCGAGGTCCGCTCTTTACTTCTTGGACCCTTCAAGGTCCACTCTCCATTTCTAAGACCCTCCGAGGTCCGCTCTTTACTTCTTGGACCCTTCAAGGTCCACACCCTCTACTGCGGATCGCCCTAGGTCCAATCTCTCTATCTTGGACCGTTCAAGGTCCACTCTTTGACCCCTCGTGGTGCTCTTCCTATACTATGTCCACTCTCCCAATCTTGGACCATTCAAGGTCCACTTCCCAATCTTGGACCATTCAAGGTCCACTTCTCATACCTTGGACCGTTCAAGGTCCGCTCTTCATATCTTGGGCCGTTCAAGGTCCGCTCCTCATATCTTGGACCGTTCAAGGTCCGCTCTTCTTATCTTGGACCGTTCAAGGTCCGCTCTTCTTCTCTTGGACCCTTCAAGGTCCGCTCTTCTTCTCTTGGACCCTTCAAGGTCCGCTCTTCTTCTCTTGGACCCTTCAAGGTTCACTCCTCTTCTCTTGGACCCTTTAAGGTCCACTCCTCTTCTCTTGGACCCTTTAAGGTCCACTCCTCTTCTCTTGGACCCTTTAAGGTCCACTCCTCTTCTCTTGGACCCTTTAAGGTCCACTCCTCAACTTAGGACCCTTCGAGGTCCACTCTCTCTATCTAGGACCATTAAAGGTCCACCTTTCCACCTGAGACTCTTCGAGGTCCACCCCTCGTCTCTTGGACCATCCTCTACCTTTGACCTCCTACGGTCTACATCCTTCAAGTTAGGACCCTTCAAAGTTCTACCTCTTACCTCTTGAACCATCCGCAGTTTGCTCCCTTAGTCTTAAAACCATCCATAGTTTAGATCCTTTATCTCTAGCACCCTTCAGCCAAAGACCCACCTAGATCAAACCTCTCTCGACCCATATAGATCAAACCACCATCTAGGGCCTACCTAAGCCAACTTACCAAGTCCGATTAGCTCGTCTAGATCACCCTCACTTATATTTGACCAAGGATCGAGTCATCTTCCTCTCCCTTTTTCACCAAATGGACTCTTTTACATTCATCCTCTCTTTTTCTCTAAACTTAACCCTGGTTGTATCATCAATCGGGGCCCCCTCGAACTACGGTGACCTGAGACTCATACCTTAAATGGTAAGGGTTACGTAGGCAACTTCAGCCCGGTCAAACTCAAAATTGTGGAGGTCAAATATTTTCTCAAGGATGCCTTAAGATTAATTATGAATCTAATTCAACTCATTGGCTTGACTCCGCTATATGTTCTTAGGAATTCCACATCATGTCTCTGGAGAAAAGCATTGAAGCCCTCAAAGAAGTCTCAAACATGAGGTTGGGAGTGATCAACCTCCTCAAAGACATGCATGAAATTGAGCAGTACCATTTGTCTTACATTCAGGAATACTTGAGAAGAGTTCCTCCTCCTGTTCAATTCCGGGGTCCCTATCATCCACATGCTTATGGTTCCCCTTATGGTCCTACACATCAGAATTTCTCATTCAGGATGCCTGCTGTGGCTACCAACCAACTAAAGGCATCAATACCCGAGAAGAAGATCAACAAGGAACATTTTGATGACTTAGGAATGCCTGTGGGTGAGTTCTTCGACATTTTGGTGGAAAAGAATTTGATCGAGCCGCTCGAGAACTACAAGCCTATTAACCCAAAGGAAGACTTAGATACATCCAAGTTTTGCAGATACCACAAGTACGCTGGGCATACCACTGACAAATGTGTGCAACTGAAACGCTCAATTCAAAGATTGATCAACCAAGGGAAGACCCAAGGCCTCATGGATGAAGAAGCCCTCGTACTTCAAGGAAGGATTTAGATTCATTCAGTCTTGTAGGTTCTAGTGTGTCTTTGGGCATTGACATGTAATGTCCACTTTAGATTAGTTGCTTCAATAATAAAAGAGTCTTTCTTTCTTTTCTCTCTAGACTTGAGACATAATCTCGCATTACTTTCAAGAAGAATTGTTTTATTTATAATTATCACTTGGTTGCTAATCTCACTGATAAACTCACCGGCTAATAAAGTAAACAATGAATGAATGCTTTGATTGGAGTAAACAACTCACCGTTCCTTCTTCATACACACCATCTCTATACACCATCTCTATACACCATCTCTATACACCATCTCCATACACCATCTCCATACACCATCTCTATACACCATCTCTATACACCATCTCCATACACCATCTCCATACACCATCTCCATACACCATCTCCATACACTCTCTCCATACTCCACCATACACTTTTCATACACTCTCCCCCACTTGACCTCCTTTCCATATGGTCAAGACAAGCACAAAGACCGTTGTTGCTCATCATCAGAAAATAGCTGCTCACGCCACTGCAATTTAAAGAAAATGCAAGGAGTTGTTCCTATCCTTCACACGTGCTGCATGAATATCAACTTGGGGCTCACCAATCTCGCGTCTCCTCTGATTTTCCATTTTGATCGATAAGCTTTCATTGAATATGCTCACATATCTTTCTCATGGTCCGAATACATTCTGCCTTACTTAATAAGTCGGTTAAATGAGTTTGCATTTATTTTAAATACTCTTTTGAGAATGCCATCCAGTAGCAATTGAAGCTTAAACCTCTCACCATAGGAAGCCATAACCTTATCCTCACTAAATAATACCCTTTCATTTCAAGATCGACAAGTTTTGAGACCCTAAGGAAGAAGCCCATACTAGGGGCTCCCTCGACTCACAAAGGAAGTAATCACCTCCAAGCTCAAGAAAGGCGGAATGCGAAAGAAACTCATACAAGGGGCTCCCTCGAAGGGACCACCTCCAAACCCAAGAAGGAAAAGGTAAAATCATCCTAAGACATACACTAGGGGCTATCGCGAGCAAACAAATCCGAAGGCCTTTCTCGATAAGAGGGTGTTTAAAAAAAAAAAAAAAAAAAAAAAAAAAAAAAAACTTCATCACCCCGAAGTGAACCTCCCAAAGGTTGTGAAAATGAGACATCGAGTGAAAGTCCTATCGTGATCAAGTTACCTGCCGAAAGGTTGTGAAAACGAAATATCGAGTGAAGGTCCTATCATGATCAAGTTACCTGCTGTAATCACAACAAACTCGCGAGAAGAAGCAACAAAAATTCCCTCTTGGACAAATCCCGTAAAACAATTCCAAAGTCCATCCTCTCACTTTTAGAGGATTCCATCACCACCCTTGACCTTATCAAAATCAAAGTTAACCTCACTCTTAGAGGTTCTGAAGAAGCAAAGAACAAGAAAATCCCTTCACCTTAGAAATTCCAAACACATCCCTCAAGCCAACCTCTCGGAATGGCCCGGCCGACCTCTCACTTTAAGAGGTCATGTTAAGCATCATCCAATGGTCGATCGCAACCCAAAGACCAGCTACAACCGCTACCGAATGGCATTCTCAAAAGATTATTTAAAAGAAATGCATATTCAGATTTTTGAGTCACTTGTTATCCTACGTGAGCATATTACATATTCTCTCAAAAGTTTGGGAACTTGTCCTATTCTTGAAATTCGTTCATTCGACTCCTCAAACACTGTCTGCAAAAGTCTCACTGGGGCTTCGCATCCGTGCCTCTCAGCGGCACTCCGGTAAAAGCAAGGAGACACGCGCCAGGGACTACTCCCCTCGGCTTGCAAGAACAAAGGAACAAAGAATCTTCACTTGAAGGAATGAAAAAATCTTTGGGTTATAATCAGTCAATTCCCACCTTTTCTTCCACCCCAATCTTTTTTCTATTTTTCATTCTTTCCCATGAAGGAGATCAATGCAACGGCAGCCCGCACCACAATTACCACCGAACAGAACAGCAAGCAACAACAGAACATCCTTCTCCTTCTAAAGACAAGCCAGATTTCACCTCCAAATCAAAACATTCATTTGTTTACCTATATAATTGGAATTTGATAAACCAATCAGTGAGGTCCATTCACGAGCAATCAAGATATAATTCTGAATAAAATAATTCTTCAAATGTCTCGACAAGTCTTCTTTTTCTACATCATAGGGAAATAGAGCCAAACACTGTCTTTCTGTCTGCAGGGGCTTCCATACACTTTTCCACACCTTGTGATGCTTATACTCTCCCAAAAGAGTCAAACCCAAAAGCGAAAGTGTCATACACGAACTCGGGATCCATTCCCACCTTCGAAAAAATGCGCCCCTGCACATATACATTTCCGAGTCTTGTCCAACGACTGATTGACCATTGTTCGAAACGAGGGGTCGCCCCCGTGGCCGCAAGATGACTTTGTCTGCAAGTAGGGATGCATTGAATCTCTCCAAGCTGGGGCTTTTGTTAAGCTGTTCTCTCAGATTCCCTTCAGGTTTGCTCTGCATCATCAACTGGGGCTTCGCCATTCCCTTCAGGTTTGCTTTGCATCATCAACTGGGGCTTCGCCATTCATCATCAACTGGGACTTCGCCAAGGTCACTTCATCAAACATTGGGGCTCCCCTCAACAAAAATGGGTCGACTATGTGCTCTAACAAAAATCGGAGCTCCAATGAAGTCATATCTAGCATGAAGGGCATCTCTTGTCATCAAGATCAGCATGTGGCAAACTCTTTGAGTTAGTTAGAAACATGATTAATCATAAGGCCTCTTTATCAAATAAACATGCTTTCAAAATACTGTCCTCCTTGGTACCTTATTTACAAAAATCACTCTTTGGTCTCCACAAATTTTCAAACTCTTCAAATCTATCAAAAATGTATCTCTGTGACTCTCAAGATGACTCGGCCCTTATCTCTGGACACCAAACTCATCCAAGCCCACCTTCTATCATTGACACTTACTCGGCCTCGCCTAGTTTAAACCAATAACCTTTCTGCTCAAACTGCCTTGTTTAGACTTACCGCAAATGTAAAACCCTAGCCTCAAACCTAGGTGACAAATATCTTTCTAAACCCTAGCCTTAAGCCTAGGTGACAAATACCTCTCTAAACCCTAGCCTTAAGCCTAGGTGACAAATGCCTCTTTCTAAACCCTAGCCTTAAGCCTAGGTGACAAATACCTCTCTAAACCCTAGCCTTAAGCCTAGGTGACAAATGCCTCTTTCTAAACCCTAGCCTTAAGCCTAGGTGACAAATACCTCTCTAAACCCTAGCCTTAAGCCTAGGTGACAAATGCCTCTTTCTAAACCCTAGCCTCAAGCCTAGGTGACAAATACCTCTCTAAACCCTAGCCTTAAGCCTAGGTGACAAATGCCTCTTTCTAAACCCTAGCCTCAAGCCTAGGTGACAAATGCCTCTTTCTAAACCCTAGCCTCAAGCCTAGGTGACAAATGCCTCTTTCTAAACCCTAGCCTCAAGCCTAGGTGACAAATATCTTTCTAAACCCTAGCCTTAAGCCTAGGTGACAAATGCCTCTTTCTAAACCCTAGCCTCAAGCCTAGGTGACAAATACCTCTCTAAACCCTAGCCTTAAGCCTAGGTGACAAATACCTCTCTAAACCCTAGCCTTAAGCCTAGGTGACAAATGCCTCTCTAAAACCCTAGCCTTAAGCCTAGGAGACAAGACTCCTCTCTAAGCCTTAGCAATGATTATCCCGATCTTTTAATCGCTTGGTTCTTCGGCTCGGGAAGCCATAATAATCCCAATCAATTCACACAACTATTCTTCATCGCAAACGTAGCCTAAGTCCTTTGGCAGCTACAGTTTCCCGCATTTCAGAGGTCTATCCTCCATTTCAAGGGTCCGTCCCGCATCTTCAAAGGGTTCGTCCCGCATTTCAGAGGTCTATCCTCCATTTCAAGGGTCCGTCCCGCATCTTCAAAGGGTCCGTCCCGTACTTTCAAAGGGTCCGTCCCGCATCTTCAAAGGGTCCGTCCCGTACTTTCAAAGGGTCCGTCCCGCATCTTCAGAGGGTCCGTCCCGCACCAAAGGGTCCAGTCCCGGGTGACTCCGTCCCGCATTCCCAAGTCAAAATTATCCAATCCTTTGGGTGACTCCCGTACTGAGTCAAATCTTTGGGTGACTTCCCCATGAGTCAAATCTTTGGGTGACTCCTGCATACAGTCAAATCTTTGGGTGACTTCGCACAGCCAAATCTTTGGGTGACTCCCCGTACAGTCAAATCTTTGGGTGACTCCCGTCTGATCAAATCTTTGGGTGACTCCCGTACATCAAATCTTTGGGTGACTTCGTGACCAGTCAAATCTTTGGGTGACTCCCGGACAGTCAAATCTTTGGGTGACTCCCTGACAAACAAATCTTTGGGTGACTCCCCCGGACAGTCAAATCTTTGGGTGACTCCCCGTCTGAGTCAAATCTTTGGGTGACTCCCGGACGAGTCAAATCTTTGGGTGACTCCCTGACAAATAATCTTTGGGTGACTCCCATCTGATCAAATCTTTGGGTGACTCCCTGTACATTCAAATCTTTGGGTGACTTCCCGTACGGGCCAAATCTTTGGGTGACTCCCAGACAGTCAAATCTTTGGGTGACTCCCGTCGTACAAATCTTTGGGTGACTCCCCTGATTCAAATCTTTGGGTGACTCCCGGACAGTCAAATCTTTTGGGTGACTCCCTAGGATAGTCAAATCTTTGGGTGACTCCCTGACAGTCAAATCTTTGGGTGACTCCCCGGACAAATCAAATCTTTGGGTGACTCCCCGTACAATCAAATCTTTGGGTGACTCCCCGCATGCAGTCAAATCTTTGGGTGACTCCGTACAAACAAATCTTTGGGTGACTCCCGCATACCAAATCTTTGGGTGACTCCCCTGGACAGCCAAATCTTTGGGTGACTCCACGGACAGTCAAATCTTTGGGTGACTCCCCGGACAAGCCAAATCTTTGGGTGACTCCCGCATCAAATCTTTGGGTGACTCTGACAAATAAATCTTTTGGTGACTCGCGGCGCCACGTATCCTTGACGCCACACATCCGCCATTCTCGGGTATTAAAACGCCACTCTTTTGAACTACGACTTGGCTTGATTCCTTTTTGGGATACGTAGGAAGCCCGACGTGGGTTCACCGTTTGACCTACCTCGGTCATCTTTTTGCGACTCGCCGAGTCCAATCCCTTGCATCCGCAAGATCACTCTTCTTACCTCCCGAAATCCTTTTTTCAGACGGATCCTATTCTTTTATCGTCGACCCCACTTGTCTTACAAGAAGCGTCGCCGAGGGGCTACCGTTAGTACCCGGTCCGAAAAAGGTAGTACAAATACTGCCCGGTTAATATTAATTAGAAACCCTAAAGCAACCCTAACCCTAATTCATTAATTCTTCCGTACCCGCCGTCGCCGTCGCCTTGGAAAGGACGCCGGTTGGAAGAGCCGATCGACCCTTTGCCCGATGAAGAGCCGATCGACCCTTTTATTTAGAGCCGATCGACCCTTCAATCCTAGAGCCGATCGACCCTTTAGAGGCCCAGGCCAGTGCCCGAGGTATTATAAATAGGGGTGCCCGGCTCCCCATACTCACACACAATTTTCTCCGGGAGAAGCGAGACCATACTTGCTTTAACCCTCAGTTCTTCTTTTTCCTCTCGAATCGCCAAGATTCGACCCCAAAGTCTTGCTACAATTGGTAAGACTCTCTTTTTAATATTCTTGTTCTTTATTATTGTCTTTATTATTATTGTTTGCATGCTTAGCATATTTTAAATTACTTTATTTCTTGCTTATGTCATATATGCTAGATTTAGGGTTGTTTTAATATATTTAATTATGCATAGCCGAGGATGATCTAAGGTTTCGCCCAAAGAAACCCAATGGATCTAGGAACTATTTCTTTCCTTCCACCTTAGTTATAATTATCCCATGATCAACAATCCCCCAAGGATGAACGTTGATTAGTGCACCTTCCGAGGGCCTAACTCAAAGGTTCTAGGGTGTGATCATCAATTAATTCTTTCTCTCCCCTCCTCCTTATGCATGATCCCGTTTCTTCTATCTATTCCCGTAAACACCGCACACAACCAACACCCCACATGCTAGAAAGACCGATCCGTCGGGCAATAGGAGTGATAGCGTTTCTTCTTCTATTGTAACTTGACCCCCGAACCCAATTAACTGTTTAGCCTTTTTTCAAAGCTTTGGGCTATATCAAAGTGGCGTGGCGACTCTCAAAAATTAAACTAATATTTTAATATGGTTTAAAAGCGAGTGTCACTAAATGAATATCCTATTTCGATCCGACTTTATATAATTATTTATTTCAAACCTCCGAATGCGCGTTGCATCGGGACGGGGTATTCACAGAAAGCAATTTAAATGTAACGAATTAACTCAGATCAACAACGGAGATTCACGGATTGGATTCACAATTACTTTCACCCTATGCTATTTTTATTGCTAAAAACATTAATCTCAAATCTAGGATTCATTCACAAAAGTAAGGATTGGGACGGTGTGGTGCCCGGATTGCAACCCTTTTAATTATTATCAAGCTGCGTTTTCTGTTACGGCCACACAACAATCAAATAATTAATCAACACATTAGAATATTGAATCTAAACCCTTTTGATTTCTATTATGGCCTCATTTAGGTCTAATCTTCAAAACAGTGTTCAATTGTATCAATTCCCAAAATTAATGGCGGAATTAACACCCAAATAATTAAAAGGTCAAAATCATCTTAACATGAAATTGCAACCTCAAAACTGTTAAAGATTAATATTTTGAAGAACTAGAAAGAGATCAATTGGGAAGAATTAAATCAATAGCATAAAGATCCAGTAATCGCTACAACCAATCCGCAAATCTAAATAACTTAGCTACTCAACGACATAATAAAACTCATAATAATCATAAAATAAAAGAACATCAAAACCTGAGAGATCCGGAATTGATGAACAAGAATTCTCTACGAAACTTCAAAAACTAAAACAAAAACTACTATCCAAGATTGTTTTTAAAACTGCTGCTGAAGTATAAATACTCTAGGGCAAAATACATGGGAAAAATATGCGAAAAGTCAAGACTGCCCTTAATTAGTTGCCAAAATCTGATACTGAAGACGGGACAAGCGCGGCCGCTCTGGGTTGAGCGCGCTCGCGCTTCTTGACAGCAACATTGATCTTCAAAACGACGTCACTTGAGCGCGGCCACTCTGGGTTGAGCGCGCCCGCGCTGGTTGGCCGAGAGTTGCTCTTCAAAATCTTCAATGGAGCGCGGCCGCTCTTAGGTAGAGCGCGGCCGCTCTGGTGCCTGTTCCACAATTTCTTGCTCTGCTCCGCTCCAACTTGGTTTCCCATGCCATTTTCTTGACACAAATCAACACTTAATCATCCTTTTCCCCTGTACTCATAAACACTCAACAACAATATTAAAACAACATAAAACCCGGGATTTTGAGCCTAAAATAGGTTCGTAAACATGTAAAATGGGTGTGTAAAAACACATCCATCAGCTTCATTAGGAAGCACAAATATGCCTATAAATAGAGGCCTCCTCTATTCATTTTGAGATAAAATTTTGAGCACTGTCACTCTGCCAAAATCACTCCACGAATTTACAGAAGGCAAAACCCTCTCAAAATTGTTGGAACTTGTGTATGGCTTCTTTAAGACTTAACAGAAAAACTGACAGCAAAAGTAACGGAGATTGAAAAAACAAACTAATTCAAGTCGAGTCTTGTATTTAATACAATCTCCGTAAGAGTTATTTGTCCACTTGCTTGGTGCTTACGGTTGTATGACAAAACTCTAGTAAGATAAAACGACTTACTATTAGTTATAAGGAGCACTCCAATATAACTAATCTAACGAACAACACAAGGTTTTAGAACTTTGGACTTGAAAGATTGAATGCAACAATATGCAATGATTTGGGTATGTTTAATCTATCTCTCTAGAGGGTAAAAGGCTCAGAATGACTGTGTATGTAAATTGAAATTCGGAGGGGAAGTATATAAAGAGAGTCAAAAGGTTTGGTGGCTTTTCCCTTGAAAAGTCACAACTTTCCGGGTATAACAGCACTTGCACGGCCGTGTCCAATGAACTGCACGGCCGTGCAAGGCAATATGCACGGTCGAGTTCATGGCTCTGCACGGTCGAGTGGCAAGGCAAGGCACGGTGCACGGCCGTGTCCTAGACACTTGCACGGCCGTGCAGAAGCTTCTTCAGCCTGCTCGTCAGCCCTTTAGCCACAACAAGTCCACACCAATTTTGGGACCAACCCAAAACACACTTTGACCCAATATTTAAGTTACAAATCATTTGTCATTAATTTCTCATTCACACGGAAATGGTTTTGAGACATTAAATGAGTTATATATATAATCTACAACAAATGTAGATTACCATTTGTAACTAGTTCCGTTAACACATAACGAACTTCCGTTAGAAACTAGATCAACGTTAAGTTAAACTTAACTTTCCGTTATCCATTTCCAACAATCCCCCACATGAATGACAATTAATGCATGTATGCAAATTCGTCCAAAGTTCCGGCGAACTATTATTACATCGGGATAGATAGCTTGTGGCCTTGAATCTTCCCTAGTGAAATATTATCGGATATACTAGCCATTTGGTAGCGAGTCGCTTTGAACCGGTGGCTAGTCGGGTGTATACCAAGACAATAATACTCACATAATAACAGCTCTAACAATTGTTGTTCTCACGTTTTGTCCATTTTGGCCCTGGACCGTATCTCATTCATAAGCGTTCATTTAGAGGCGGCCTAATTACCTCTCGCTTATATAGGTGATTCTCACTATAAGGAGTATCATGCACTACTCCACCCGAAGGTATAGAAATCATTAAAAGTTTTCTCAACTTATCCTTACCAGCTTCTTTGCATGTGCTTGTACTTGGATGTTACGGGAATGAGTATTCAACATCTCCTGGTTAATAAACCGAGTTGTTGTTTCCAAGTAACTCTACTAGAACTTATAACTTGGTTGTCTCATTGAACCAAGGGCCTGGGATCTCCATTTCTCAAGGTTGAGTGTCCAGCTATAAGTTCTTTTTGTTGTGGGTTTTAAACCCATTCCCTTTAACAGTTTATACAGTTGATCTCGATTTATTCCTTTGGTAAACGGATCCGCTAAGTTATCACATGATTTCACATAATTAATAGTGATAACGCCATTCTTGATCAACTGTCTAATGGTATTGTGTCTACGACGAATATGTCTAGACTTACCATTGTACATACTATTCTCGTGCCCTTCCAATTGCTTTGATTGACTATCACAATGGACTAGTACAAGCACGGAGTTTGTTCCAACAAGGAATATCCTCCGGGAAGTTCTTAAGCCATTCTCGCTTCTTCCCCAGCTTTATCCAAAGCTATAAACTCAGATTCCATCGTGGATCTGGCTATACAAGTTTGTTTGGAGGATTTCCATGACACTGCTCCTCCACCTATTGTGAATACATATCCACTTGTGGACTTAGAGTCTTTCGTGTCCGATATCCAATTGGCATCACAGTATCCTTCTAATACTGCTGGATATTTATTGTAAAGTATCCCATGGTTTAATGTATACTTTAAATATCTTAGTACTCTCATTAGTGCTTTCCAATGATCGGTACTAGGATTGCTTGTGAACCTACTTAGTTTGCTTCTTTTGCAATATGCAATGTCCGGGACGAGTACAATTCGTTAAGTACATCGATCGCCAATTATTCTTGCATATTCCGGTTGAAAGCTGGTTCCCCTTTGTTCTTGGCTAAATGTAGAGCCAAGTCTACAGGTGTCTTAGCCGGAGGGTCATCAACGACATTGAATTTCCGAAGAACATTCTCTAGGTAATGGGATTGTGAAAGAACTAATCCTTCATATGTTCTAGAGATCTTTATCCCTAATATTACATCAGCTAACCCCATGTCTTTCATGTCAAAGTTCTTCTTTAACATGCCTTTGGTATTCATGATCAAATCATGATTACTTCCCATTATGAGCATGTCGTCTACATAAAGACAAACGATAACGAATGATTCAGATGTTCCTTTAATGTAGACACACTTGTCACATTCATTGATCTTGAATCCATTCGATAACATGGTTCTATCGAACTTTTCATGCCATTGTTTAGGTGCTTGTTTTAGTCCATACAAGGACTTTACGAGTTTACACACCTTCCTTTCTTTACCAGGAACCACAAACCCTTCGGGTTGTTCCATGTAAATTTCTTCATCAAGTTCTCCATTTAGGAAAGCAGTCTTCACATCCATTTGGTGTATCTCAAGATTATGCACCGCTGCAATAGCTATGAGAACACGAATTGATGTGATCCTTGTGAGGAGTATGTATCAAAGAAATCATATCCCTCTTTCTGTCTAAAGCCTTTGGCAACTAGCCTAGCTTTGTACTTCTCGATTGATCCATCCGCCTTATACTTCCTTTTAAGGATCCATTTGCAACCTAATGGTTTGCAACCTGGAGAGATCAACTAATTCCCAAGTGTTGTTGAGCATTATGGATTCAATTTCGTTGTTAATAGCTTCTTTCCGAACGAACTATCTGGACCGGATAAAGCTTCTTTAACGATTCTTTGGTTCGTTTTCTAACATGTAAGATAGAAAATCAGGACCAAAAGACTTTTCCACTCTTGTCCTTTTGCTACGTCTCGGTTCTTCATCTTCTATTTGAGAAGGACCGGTTGTAGACTCATGTGTTCTCTTATTAGAACCTACATCTTTCCTGTCCTTAACCGGAAAAATGTTTTCAAAGAATACCGCATTCCTTGATTCTATAGTAGTTCCTACGTGCATATTCGGAATGTCCGATTTGTGCACTATAAACCGATAGGCACTACTATTATTGGCATATCCAATAAAAACACAGTCAATGGTCTTTGGACCAATCTTGACTTGTTTCGGCTTAGGTACTTCAACCTTGGCCAAACACCCCCACACTTTAAGGTATTTAAAACATGGCCTACGATTATGCCATAATTCATAGGGCGTTTTATCAATACCTTTCTTGGGTATTTTATTAAGAACATAATTAGAAGTGAGTATTGCTTCCCCCACAAGTTGTTTCTGGGTAGCTTTGAACTTATCAAAAGCGCGTTCATCATCTCTTTGAGAGTACGGTTTTTGCGTTCGGCAACTCCATTAGATTGAGGGTATATGGAGCCGTTGTTTGATGAATTATGCCGGATTCCCAACATAATCCTTCAAACGGTGCTTCATATTCTCCACCTCTATCGCTTCTAATTTTCTTAATTTTCAAGTTAAGTTGATTCTCAACTTCTTTCTTATAAGTCTCAAAAGCCCCTAAGGCTTCATCCTTACTTCTTAAGAGATAGACATAGCAATACTTAGTGCAATCATCTATAAATGTAATGAAGTACTTTTTACCTCCTCGAGTTTGCACTAGTTTTAAATCACATATGTCGGTGTGAATTAACTCGAGAGGAGTTGTGTCTCTTTGTATGGCATTAAATGGCGATTTTGTCATTTTTGCCTCAACACAAACTTCGCACCTATTAGTCGAGTCGGATTTAGTCATTTGGATTAAATCTTGTCTCGCTAATTTCTTAATGGTGTCGAGGTTTACATGTCCTAATCTATCATGCCATAAATTAGAACTTTCCGACAAGTAAACATAAGGAACACAACTTTTATTCATCGCACCTTGGCGGATCACAGTCATTACATTCAATTTAAAAAGGCCCTCCTCGAGGTAACCTTTCCAAGAAACAAACCATTCTTGGTTAGTACAAATTTGTCGGATTCGAATACTAGTCTAAAACCGGCCTTACTAAGCAAAGCGCCGGACACCAAATTTTTACGGATGTCCGAACATGCAAAGCACATCCAACAAGGTTACTTCTTTCCGGAAGTCATCTTCAAAATCACGTTTCCAATGCCTTGAACATCGGAGGTCGCAGAATTTCCCATGTAAAGCTTTCTTCCGGAGATGGGAGTATAGGAGGAGAAACTTTCCTTGTTACCACAAATATGGCGGGTAGCACCGGTATCTATCCACCACGATTTAGGGTTCTCCTCCAAATTTGCAACGTTGGCTTCAAAGACAACCGCTGCAAAGTCTAGGTCCATGTGGTCAACATTGTTCGCCTCTTTCTTCGGAAGACGACAATCCCTTGACAAGTGGCCCGGTTTGCCACAATTATAGCAAGACCCCTTGAACTTCTTAGAGGTCTTCTTCTTCACTTTCTTAGCATTCCCGGCAGTTTCGGAATGCTTTCTCTTTGTGCCACTCGTGCTAGACTCGGCGAGATTGACCTTAGCCTCCATCTTGCCTTTAGCAACTTTGGCCTCATTCATTCTATTGTTCTCTTCTATTTGAAGACGAACAACAATGTCTTCTAAGGACATCTCCTTGCGTTTATGCTTGAGATAGTTCTTGAAGTCCTTCCACGAAGGAGGCAACTTTTCAATGATAGAAGCCACCTTAAATGGATCATTCATGATCATCCTCGCATCAAGCCCATGTAGAATGATTTGGAATTCATATACTTGAGTTGTTACCGATTTGGAATCGACCATCATAAAGTCAAGATACTTACCGACGACAAATTTCTTTGACCCGGCATCCTCGATCTTGTACTTCCTTTCCAAGGTGTCCCCTGACGCCTTGGCTAACTCGACTGTACTATACACATTGTATAGTGCATCGTCAAGTCCATTTAAGATATAATTCTTACAAAGAAAATTACCGTGAGACCAAGCCTCCTTTGCCATTTGCCTTTGGGGGTCCGGATCACCTTTTTCTACCGCCGGAGGATCTTCCTTTAAGAAGCGGTGCAAGCTTAGGGTGGTCAAGTAGAAGAGCATCTTCTGTTGCCATCTCTTGAAATCCACACCGGTGAATTTCGCGGGTTTCTCACCATGACTGATGTGATGAGTTGTAGGAGCGGGAGCAACATTGTTGAATGTAGTATCACCTTGTGATGGAGGCGTCACATTCCCTTGACTTGATTCGGTGGAGTCTTTCTCGTTTGCCATCTTGATGATCTTGAAGAAGCGCAAATAACTCTTACGATTGTTGGAACTTGTGTATGGCTTCTTTAAGACTTAACAGAAAAACTGACAGCAAAAGTAACGGAGATTGAAAAAACAAACTAATTCAAGTCGAGTCTTGTATTTAATACAATCTCCGTAAGAGTTATTTGTCCCTTGGCTGGTGCTTACGGTTGTATGACAAAACTCTAGTAAGATAAAACGACTTACTATTAGTTATAAGGAGCACTCCAATATAACTAATCTAACGAACAACACAAGGTTTTAGAACTTTGGACTTGAAAGATTGAATGCAACAATATGCAATGATTTGGGTATGTTTAATCTATCTCTCTAGAGGGTAAAAGGCTCAGAATGACTGTGTATGTAAATTGAAATTCGGAGGGGAAGTATATAAAGAGAGTCAAAAGGTTTGGTGGCTTTTCCCTTGAAAAGTCACAACTTTTCGGTTATAACAGCACTTGCACGGCCGTGTCCAATGAACTGCACGGCCGTGCAAGGCAATATGCACGGTCGAGTTCATGGCTCTGCACGGTCGAGTGGCAAGGCAAGGCACGGTGCACGGCCGTGTCCTAGACACTTGCACGGCCGTGCAGAAGCTTCTTCAGCCTGCTCGTCAGCCCTTTAGCCACAACAAGTCCACACCAATTTTGGGACCAACCCAAAACTCACTTTGACCCAAAATTTAAGTTACAAATCATTTGTCATTAATTTCTCATTCACACGGAAATGGTTTTGAGACATTAAATGAGTTATATATATAATCTACAACAAATGTAGATTACCATTTGTAACTAGTTCCGTTAACACATAACGAACTTCCGTTAGAAACTAGATCAACGTTAAGTTAAACTTAACTTTCCGTTATCCATTTCCAACAAAAATCACCTCCCTCCTCTCCAAAATCCCTCCAAAGTCACTCCTTCCTTAGGAAAGCTTCAAGGGAGATAGAGGAACACCACCATTGGTAACCTCTCCTCCTTTTCTCTTTGAAATATACTTGTCATCTTTTTATATTTCTTACTTGCTTTTCATATTGCCATTTATTGCTATTATATGTGATTTATTGTCATAAAGATCATATCTTTACTATGTAGATCATCATATTCCCCTTCCCCCTATCACATAGGATTCATGAAGAATCCATCCCAAGGATGAAAAATAAGATCATAACTGGCTTGTTCTAGGGTGGATCTCTCACATGATGATGTGAAAATGTCATCTTTATCATATAAAAATGTCATCTTTACATTAAAAATGTCATCTTTACTTGCATAAATGTCATCCCTTTCCCATAGACCTTGCTTCCAAGGATTGTCCACCTAAATGGTTCTTAAAGGACATAGGAAAGCCATAAAGGTCCTCCCTTTACATTCCTAGGCTTAGCTTTCATAGTGATCCTTACAAATGTTTGTATAAAAATGTCATCTTTACTTTCAAAATGCATTCCCATGTCCCTCATGGTTGGATCACTCTCCAAGGATTGCCTAGTGACCTTCTTAAGGCACAAAAGGGCATAGGATGAGTATAAAGATCCAATCTTTATCCCCCTCCCCTTAGTCCCTTTTGATACTTGAAGCATCTCTTGGGGCTTAGCGGTGTAGAGGTCATATCTTTACATTGTTTCCTTCATATAAAGTTGCCATAGTCGGATATCCCTTTAGAAACGGATGAACTTGAGCCCCTACATCTCCGATCATCACTTGAGACGAGCGTAAATGTCCCTATCAAGCTCCAATCGTCTCAAGATGTAGGATTGATGGGCAAAGGTCCTTCCTTTCTAAGGAGTCTCATTCATGGACAATAAAAAGAGGTGTCCCTATTCCGATCACATATGACCAAAGGTCACTTAATGTTGATCGTAAGTCCAAGATGAGCACGGGATCAAAGTCCCGAACATATCAAAACCCAAGGAATCTCGAGCGATAACCAACTCATGGTTTATACGTCCGCAAGACGACTTGGCACATTCCCTCCTTTATCAAATCACATCCCACACACGAAAGCACAAAAGCAAGCACGAAAGTTGGATCTTGGAAGACTTGCTTCGGCAAAGCTCTTTGGGTGAACGCCATACGTTCTTCCCAAGGGGTAACTTAACCTCCGGACCCTAATCCTTTTTTTCAAAGTTTTGAGGAAATCAAAATGGCGTGGTGACTCTATTTTTCAATTTAAACCGGATGTCTTCAAACCGATGTGAGGCGGTGACCCCTTACACGAGAAAGCGGTTCAACACAAAAATCTCCGCAATCTTGGGCACAACATTTACAGTTTGGCAACTCCGCTGGGGAATAACCAAAAAGCTTTTATTTTTAATAAAAAATGATACTTGGTATATAGGTGGAAACCATTTTTTATTTTTAATAAAAATGATACTTGCTTTTCTTTCCTTGTTTTGCATGCATTTTGGTTTTTGGGATTGTGCACATTCTGAATACTGAACAGGAAGCTTTCTGGAGCTGAAAAAGTGCTAAAACGTTCGGGGGAAAACCTGGAAATGAAAAAATTTTGGAACCTGGAAAATTGCTTGATCCAGCCGTACGGCTTGATCCTCCCTGGATCCTGGCCGGGCGGCCTCTTTGGGCAATTCCACCAAGAAACAATCTGAGGTTAATCTGGTAGCTTAGGCAGCTTGGGGCTATTCAGTTCTAAGACTGACTGGGCTCCAGAAAATTTACGTGCTTAACTGTTGCATTTCCCCCTTCCCGAAAAATCATTCCTTTAAAACACATTTCTGAAAATTTCCGTTTTAACTAAAAAAGGAACATTTTTAGGAGGCCGCATACTACGCGCACCTTATATATCCTGTACACTTTGTACGCACGCCCTTTTAACCCGGGGTGGTTGTTCAGCTGCAGTCACAGACAGCATTACGATGCTCCCGGGCGTGCACGGAATCATCCCAAACTCCCCATGGCAGCCAGTGTCGACCAATGCACAGTCCGTGTCACACATTTTAAAACCGTGACTTTTGGTTGGTTTTTGGTCTAGACCGTGTCATATAGCCAAATTGCATACCCCCGTAAAGGTCAAACCTTAGCCCAGGTCGAGAGTCAAAATCCTTCGCGCAAGCGAAACTCTGCCAAAATTTTGCCAAGGAAAATTGGCAGAATCTTGACTCCGGCATTGACTTTGACTTTGACTCGCACAGGATACGTAAGAGTCAAGCCCGAGTTCGTGCCAAAAATCAAAAGATCTTTCGCACAAGCGGAGCTCTGCTGAAATTCTGTCAAGGAAAAATTGGCAAGATCTTGACCCGACGTTGACTTTGACTTTGACTCGCGCAACGTATGCAATAAAGTTCAATGTGACACTGTGTCATCCGACTTTTACCGTCTGACCCATGCCTATTATCTTCTTTGACAATGCCAAAAGTCAAAACGTCAATCGTGCAAGTGAAACTCTGCCAAAATTCCGTTAAGGCTGAAAGACGAGACTTTCCCGGCATTGCCTTGACTATAATCCGCATCGCTCATGCGTTAAAAGTTCCTATGACCCACTAGACCCATTAGGAGAGTTTTTCTCTCTCGGTCGGTGGGATCCGCGTGCCCTATAGGACCCTCGCCCAGGGCTGTCCACCCTGGGAGGTTGAAATACAGGTGCAAAACGTGGGGCTTATAGACGTAGTGACGGAACCCACTGATCCAGGATCTAGAGTAGTTGCGAAAAAGAAGGGCAACCCTTTTTCCAACCAAATAGAAATTAATAAAATACACTGTTTTGAAGTAAACTAAAAGATTCTTAATTTGCATATTGCTTGAGCCTTCATCCTAAACACCTACCCCAGAGTCTAAGCCTTGCCTATCCCTTTCCCGCAGTGAGAAAGAATCGGGTGAGAATACCGGGTCAGCAGTTCGTTGGTGTCGGGATCTCAGATAATCCATCAAAATCGTCAGTCTCATTAACCCAGTGTCAAGAATGGCTGATGTGGTAATTAACAATGGTGATAACCAAGTACTTGGAGGGGTCGTCCCAGCTCAACCCAGACCCCACATTTGGTATGACGTGTGTGATTGTGACAGATGCTTGGAAGACGCTTACCAAGACTGGATTAACGAGGATGCTCCCTCAAGAAAGAGGAAGAAGAAGAAGTCCATGCAACAAAAACTGAAGGAAAGGTATGAAGCATGAGACAAGAGTGTGGGAACTCTAGGAGAGCCCTCAGGCAAATTCGACTATTATGTCACTTACGCCAAGGAGCCAACCAAGGAACCAGTCAGCCAAAACAAAGTCCAGCCTGACACTCCTGTCATCATTGATCCTCTTGAGGTAGAGAACTCTGAGTTTGTTTCCATTGTGAAGTTCAACGAAAAGCTAGCAGACTTGGAGGCAGAATACAAGACTCCCATAGAATACATGGTTAACCAAGGCAGAATCAAAGTCTCACCCAAAGAAGACTTCATCAGCATCATCTAGTCCAACCCTCCTGTGGGTTACACAGACAAGGTTGTGATATCAAAGATCGGCAGAGAGAAGATGACCTACCAGCAGTGTCTTGACAAGATGCGTCAGACCCTCTAGTCAATGAGTCTGGTTGTCACGGCTGAGCTCGCTGAGAAATTGTATCAGGCTTCTCTAGATCCCCTCACCATATTTCTGAGGCACCGACCTACGAATGATCCTCGACAAGCTTTCGATCAGTTTGAAGTTTCCAGCTTTTTGAAGAACGCTGATAAGACTGCTACTCCCCAGGGCAACGGCAGTAAAGAGTAAAACCCAGTCCAACCCATGTCAAACACTTTGAGTCAATAAGTAGTATAGGGTCCAGAGTCGTTAGGGTTAAGAGTCATGTGAGTCAGGAGTCTTCAAATTCCAGTCCTCCGAGTCATTTGAAGGCCTCACGCCTGAAGAATATGAATATGTAGCCAATGTCATCTTTCCTTTCGCTTTGAATGAAATGATAGATCTTTCTGAGTATCCCCTTATTGCCAACTTAACAAATGATAAATTAACTAATAACTTAACAACAGTTAATAATGAATCATTTGAACAAGATGTAAACACACTAAATGAATAATACATTAAAGAAATCTTTAAGCAGGTTACAGACAAAGAAGAAAACCGGGTCCAAGCTGCCGAGGAGGTTTTGACAAGTGTTAACTTGGGTACTGTCGAAGAACCTAAAGAGATACAGATTGGGAACTTCTTCCTGGGGGCTGAACAGGATAGACTGGTCAATCTGCTCAGAGAGTACATGGATGTATTTGCATGGTCATATAAGGATATGTCGGGGCTAGATAGTTCGATTGTGGAGCATAGAATCCCTCTAGCACCAGATGCCAATCCAATAAAGCAGAAACTAAGAAAGATCAAGCCAGAGTGGTCTCTACATGTCAAAGAAGAGATTGAGAAGCTGCTGCGGGTAGGATTCATCAGTTTCATCGAATATCCGACAAGGTTATCTTACATCGTGACTGTGACTAAGGCCAATGGGAAGGTGCGCTGTTATGTAGATTTCCGGGATCTGAACAAGGCCAGCCCCAAAGACGAATATCCCTTGCCAAACATAGACATTCTGGTGGACGCCACTGCTAACTACGAAGTCAAATCCTTCATTGATGGCTTTGCTGGCTACAACCAGATCAAGATGGCCGAGGAGGACCAAGAAAAGATAGCCTTCACCACACCGTGGGGAACGTAATGCTATACTGTGATGCCTTTTGGGCTTAAGAATGCCGGGGCTACTTATCAAAGGGCAGCGACAACACTCTTTCATGAAATGATCCACAAGGAAATTGAGGTCTATGTCGATGACATGATAATCCATTCCAAAGGTGAGGATGGACAGCACTTTGTCGACCTGCGAAAGTTCTTTGAAAGGTTGAGACAGCATTCCATGAGACTGAACCCTGCCAAATGCACCTTTGGAGTGACAAGGGGGAAAGTCCTTGGGTATATGGTTACATAACGAGGTATTGAAGTCAATCCCCGAAAGATCAAGGCCATTGTGGACATAAGGCCACATCGAACCCAGATAGAGGTCAAAAGCTTTATGGGCAAATTACAGTACATCAGCCGTTTTGTCAATCAGCTGACTACCATGTGCGAGGCCATCTTCAAGCTCATAAAGAAGAATGCAGACACAAAATGGACTGAGGAATGACAAGATGCCTTAGACCAAATCAAGGCATACCTAGTGCATCCCCCGGTGCTATGCCCCCCATATGGACAGAAACCTCTTCTTCTCTATCTCACTGTCACTGATACAGCAGTTGGGGCTATGCTTGCTCAGGAGAAGAAGGACTCTCGGGTAGAAAATGCCATTTACTTTGTCAGCCGGAAGCTGCAAGGAAGTGAGCTCAATTACTCGGCGTTCGAAAAGACTTGTGTAGGACTGGTCTGGGTAGCCGGTAAGCTGAAGCATTACATGCAAGCCCACTCTGTGAACTTGGTCTCGGAAATGAACCCCATCAAGTACATCTTCGACAAGCCTTCCCTTTCGATGTGTCTAGCAAAGTGGTCATTCTTCTTGGCTGAGTATGACATCAACTATGTGACGAGAAAGGCAATCAAAGGCCAAGCGCTGTCAGACCATCTGGCAAACTTCCCTAGCAATGAGGATCGCAGGCCTGAACCCCAATTCCCAGATGAAGGAATCTTCGTAGTTGAGCCTGAGAACCGATGGAATATTTTCTTTGACGAAGCTGCTAACAAAAGAGGAAATGGCGTAGGGATGCTACTGGTCGATCTGAAAGATGAGCACACGCCAATAGCCATCAAGTTGAACTTCCCTGCCACAAACAATGTCACAGAGTATGAAGCTTGCATTGCTGGTTTAGAAGTTGCCTTAGAAAGGAATGTCAAGGAACTCGAGGTCTATGGAGACTCAGCCCTGATCATCAACCAGGTCTCCAACTAGTGGAAGACTGTGGATCCTAACCTTCAAAGGTATCATGCCTACATGGAAGAGTTGACTAGCAGTTTAGAGAAGTAACCTTCCATTACCTGCCAAGGGACAAGAACAGATTCGCAGATGCCTTAGCTACTCTAGCCTCATTAGTAGAGATCCCCGAGAGAAAGGCAATAAAACCATTCAGAGTGGGTAGAAGAGAAGCCCCGTCTTTCTGTTGTGAAATAGACTTGGGACCCAAGCCTGTCAAGGAACCCTTGTACAGTCATATTTATCAGTTCCTCAAGGATGGGGAGTCAGCTTTCAGAGATGAAGAAGGTAGACCAAGGGAAGGCATCCAAGCCAAGAGCTTGCAAGCCCTGAAATGGTTGGCCTCTCACTATGTCATTCTAGGAGGCGACCTATACAAGAAACGGTACCAGGGACCACTCCTCTTATGTGTCACCCAAGAAAGGGCAAGAGATTTGATGACCGAAGTCCACAATGGTTCCTGCAGTCCTCATATGAATGCCAGAGCATTGATGCAAGTAATTCTCAAAATGGGCTACTACTAGATTTCCATGGAAACAGATTATGTCCAGCATGTCCGAGAGTGCGACAAATGCCAATGGTTTACCAACCTCAATCATCTTCCGCCTCATGACCTGTACTGCATGACGACTCCTTGGCCGTTTGCAACTTGGGGTATTGACGTGATAGGGAAGATAGCCCCGGCTGGAAGCAATGGGCATGATTTTGTGCTAGTGGCAGTCGACTACTTCACAAAGTGGGTAGAAGCCAAGTCCTACAACGTCCTACCTCCAAAAAGGTGGCCCAGTTTGTCAAAGAAAATATCATGTGCAGATACGGGGTGCCCAATGAGGTCATTTCAGATAACGGATCGCACTTTGAAGGGGACTATGATAGATTGCTGTCAGAATTTAGAATCACTCGCCATAAATCGTCCCCATACAGACCTCAGACCAATGGAGCAGTAGAAGCTGCCAATAAGACGCTCGAACGGATTATCCGGAAAATGGCCACCCGTGGTCGTGACTGGCCTGAAAAGCTACATCTGGCACTCTTAGGCTACAGAACGTCTGTCAAAACAGCCATAGGAGAAAGTCCCTTTGCCCTGACTTACGGGATGGAAGCAGTGTTTCCAGTAGAGTTAGAAATCCCGTCACTAAGGGTCCTCCTGGAAAACAGCGTCAATGAAATAGAGTGGCTCCGCAGCCGGCATGATGAATTGGCCCTACTTGATAACAAAGGCTAAAAGCCATGGAACACACCAGAGCCTACCAGAGGCGAATGGCCAGGGCATTCTGCAAAAAGGTCAAGGCCTGGGATATCAAAGAGAGTGACTTAGTGCTGAAAGTAAAGCCCCCAACCAGAGACAACCCTCTGGAAAAGTGGGAACCCATTTAGATTGGCCCGTATATGGTGCAGAAGATACTTTCGGGAGGGGCGATAAAGCTTGCGGACCTGGATGGCAATCCCTTTGTCCACCCAGTCAACGGTGACAAGCTCCGCCGATACTATGTCTAAAAGAAAAAAAACAAAAAAACATACATAGTGCAAAAAGAGTAATGCCCAGCTAGGCTGAAAACCCCAAAAAAGGGTGGTCTAGGCAAAAGACAGGTTTGCACATAAAAAAAAATAATATATATATATATATATATATATATATATATATATAGTGCAAAAAGAGTAATGCCCAGCTAGGCTGAAAACCCCAAAAAAAGGGCGGTCTAGGCAAAAGACAGGGTTGCACATAAAAAAAATACAAGAACAAGCAAACAAAAATCCCAATAGTTCACCAGAATGAACTACGAAGACCTGAGCCCCTTAGTCTTTCTTGTAAAAGGGGAACGTAGGCAGCCAGAAATGGTTCGGTCTAAACAATAAATAAGGCATTTGAATTTCCATGAAATGTGTCTTGAATAAGTTCTAAGATAAATATCTTTGTTATTTACAAGTTAAAAACTTCTTGATGAGTTCAAGCACGGTCTACTCTTGACTCTGCTAACCTGCTACAAGGATCTAAAATATACAATAAAAGACCTAATAATCTATTTGTGTTTGCATATGGCAATAAGGGAATCCTAGGAATAGATCTCTCAGTCGTCATTCACTGAGTCTTCCTTGTTCTTCTTCCCTTCCTTTTCTTGTCGATGATGTCGGTCTCCCTCATCCCAATCTCAGGTATCCACACTGGAGCCTCCACCAAACCTGTGTCAATGAGTGCCTTCTCTACCCTGGCACGAGCCCGTATCTCCTCCCTTTGAGCCTCAGTAAGGGGAGCGACCTCCGATAGCCTCTCATATCGAGCTTCCATATCCCTGATAAGGTCACCCGACTGGTTATGGCAACTAGCCTTAGCCTCAGTCTCCCTCAAAGTCCTGCTCGAGTCACAGTCAGCCCCCAACAAAGCCTGACGTCTCTCTCCCAAAATGACCTGAGTCGCCCCCATCTCCCTCTCATACCAGTCCAAGTAAGCCGTGGTTAGGATAGTACTCTTCCTGCTCTTGAGAATGGCCCTGGGTGGGAAAGCGGCATATGTCCACGCTCTCAAGAAAAATGAGAAGCTGGCTGGATCCCTCATGTCAAAAGGCCCCACCTCCATGGTACTGATGTCCTTCCAATCATCCAGAGGCTCCTGTAAGATCCCAAACTGCCTGGAAACTAAGCAAGGGATGTAGAAAGATGACCAAGAGAGCCCCGGAACCCTCACTTCATAGGACTCCTGAAACGTCCTCCGAGTCTGCAACCTCCAATGAGGCACCCACCAGTGAGTGTCCAAGGTGGACAACCTAGCCATTATCATCTCCCAGCTACCCTGATCCTGTTGCCTAGGTGCACCCCTCCGAGAAATCACCCAAGGGCACTGAGTAGGAGAAGCCCCCGGCAATGCCCCAAGCCTCACCTGTAACCATAAAGTCAGCACTGCTGGGCTCCCAGATCTCATGAAATGGTCTCCCTTAGCCATCCTGTCAATGCCATGCAGTGTCTCCCCCAAAACCAGCGAGACAATATCTTTCCCAGCCCTGCAGTCTCTAACCATGTCCAAAAGGCCACTATGGCAAACCCCTAAGGACTCGGCGGTGAATAGAAAAGAGAACACGCAGAGGATAAAGGAATTCATAGCCACAGTAGTCGCAGCCGTATTCGGGGACCCAAACCTGCCCGGGATGTCAGAAATATCGATCCTGTCAGGGGCTACCATCATCCCCTCAGCTTCTTTCAGAGAAATTTGCAGAAAAGATGTCAGCTTTACCGTCACCAGCCCGTCTCCGATCAGAGGAATCGAAACGGCTTCAATTTTTGGAACCCCAATCAATGCCCGGAAGTCTTCAAAGGTTGGGACGAGTTCATTGTAAGAAAAGCAGTAAACATGTCTCCGGACGTCCCAAAACCTCGCTGCCGCTCTCAAAAGGTCCCAATCGGGTGGGAGATCCTTCAAATGCTATAAAGACTTGATCTTGAAGGTGGTATCGAACAACCCCTTGTTAGATTGAAAGTTGTGCCTCATCCAAGATTGAAGATCGGACAGAAAATGATCTCTTTTCCCCTTTTGCAATCTGATTGGTTTCTCCATGGCAAGTGATCAAAGTTGGTGATTTTTGGTCAAAAATATGCTCTGGGATCAGTTGGGACAAGTCTAGGGTGAAAATGAAATGAAAAGGCCCACCCTTGATTTTATTTGAAAAAAAAAAAACAGTTCAGACAAGACTTCCAGCCGCGCGGCTTATTTTGCCCAGGACCTGGCCGGACGCCCTCATTTGCTTCTGCAGAAAAAAAATCTGCAGCAGCAAAAGCTGCTGCCCAAGTTGAGTTCTCACCCCACTTTCTCAACAAAACCAGCATAAAAAAATGTCCAAACACCATTCATACAATCACATATCATCAAAAACCATTTCGGACCAATTTCCGCCCCATTTCCAAGCAAAAAAGCTGCCCCGAGGCTCAAGCCATATGCAAAAATATAAAGAATAAATAAGAAAAGCAAATAAAAGATCATTACATTGTCTTCGCCTCTTTGGCGCCCAAATAAAACAAAAAATAAACAAAGTGTGCATAATTGTTTATTGTTTTCTCTCTCTTCCTAGTTCGAACCTAGAAAATCCTAAGCTTTCGACTCCTCATCGTCACTGCTTAGTTCATAGAACTCTCGATCCGTCATCAAATCTTCGTCATCACTCACATCAGACAGAGTGACATTCACGTGCTCATACTCCGCCAGCTGCTCCAGAATGCCCGTGTTGGGTCCCTGTCCCCGAGGCACAGCGCTGGTGGATGAGGTCTGAAACCCTGAGGTCTGATACTCTGAGGCTGACGAGGTAGAGACTGTGCTCCCAACGTGCCTCCTCTTGCGCACGGGCTCCTGCACATTTGCCCCAGCCCTAGAAGCGCAGGCCAGCTTCCTCAAAAGGGACCGACACACATCCTTCCAACCTCTGTTCTGCCGTACCAAGCCGTCATAGGTACGAGCAGGGACCTGCGAGAAAAGAGAATAAAAACTCAAAAAATCTCAAAAGAAGCTCAAAATTGCAGAAAGTAAAGAAAGCCGAAAAGAGAAGGAACCTAGAAATACTTACAGTGCTATCGGTAGGCAAAGTATACTGGGGCTCCCTCATGTCAGGAATAGGCACCATGAACCTCCTCGGTACCCCATTTACCACATAGGAGGGATGAGCAGGAGGCATAGGCGGATTAGTCGGCTTAGCTTCCCCGTACCCCCGAGCAGCAGCTATCTTGACCAGCTTCTACGGTGTCCTCAACCGCGCCTCCACAAAGGTGGCGTACGGGGTAGCAAAGTCGAAATACTCCTCGGCTGCCACACCAACCTGATACCTCTCTATCTCATCCGCTGACTAGTTTCTGGGCTGCAGCATAAGCGGTGGAGGGTCATGAGGAGTGATAGCATCCAAAGGAGGGACACGGCCATGCTGCCTGGAGAAGGGATCCCCTAGATAAATAATGTCACAGGTCAGCCCTGTCAGCCATCTCCTCTGCCTAGTCGTCACCAAGGCATCCCCTAGCAAAGCCTCCGGGTACCTCCCCCAAGGATAGAAATCCACCCCCTCGTGACCATCCCTGTTGATAACAGGTCTCACCATCTTGTAATCAAAAGTAATCCGGGTCTTCCCGGTAAACTTATCTCTAGCCTCTCCCCTCCAGCGAATCATGGTCGGGAAGATCTCTGAATCAAGGAAAGAACCCAATCACCTCATAGAACCAGACCTGCATGTTCAAGACAAAAAGGGTCATTCCTCTCATAAAAATCTCAAGACAAAAAAATAAAAGAGATAAAAGAAAGTGAGAATACCTCCAAAGCAAAAGAAAAACAATCCATCGAAGTAGCCTTGTTTCGGCTGTACAGATCCAAAGAGAAGTAGAGCTCAGCCAATCCAGCCTCAACCCAAGAGACCGCCCCAACCTCATCAAAATTCTCCAAAGAGTCAAGAAGGCAAAGCATTGCCAACGTCCCAAAGTTTGCAAAAATGGTGACTGACAGCATCAACCACAGAAAAGCTCTCGCGGGCTGGTGGGCAGTCACCTCATTGACGGCAAACCCCTGCATACAATCCAGAACCGCTATCTCCATAAACCTCATCTCCATCCCAAGACCCTTAGGACGAAGTTCAAATCCCACCAAAGCTCTGAAATCGGCCGCAGAAATGTAATCTCTCCAGGTCACAGGCCTCCCAGTAAACTGCAAGCCGGTGATAGCAGTGAAATCGGCCGGAGTCACCGTAATCTCTCCCCTGCTAAGATGAAAGCTGTGAGTGGTGTCCCACCAGAACTCTGAAAGGGCCTGGACTAGCCCCTTACTCTTAGAGGTCACATGAATGCCTCTATCAATAGAATCAATGAAAGAATCAAGCCCGGTAGCCATCACCAACTGCTTGGGACTCACCCCATCCTTCTCGAAGTCGGACATCCTATCCCACAACTTCATAGCCACCTCAGCAAGTCCCCTCGACTTGTTCTCCTATAGGAAAAACACAACAAAAAATGTGTCAGTCCTTCATTTCATCTTAAAAGCATGTATATATTCAAAAGTGCACATATTTTCAAAGAAAATCGTTCCTAAGAGATTTCTAGCATCCTTTGCCTAAAAAACATGTCTTTCATCATTTGAAACACATCATCCCAAGCACATTGCTCTCCTAAGTACAAAAGTCCAATTTTCACAAAATTCTTTGCACATAAGCATTAATTTTTCAAAATGGCATGCATGAATCCTTTTCATCGTCCAAGATCTTGCTTTCCCATCCATGATCAGAAATTGACCTAGTTCTAGCACATGCAAGGACTCCGTCACATTTTAAACATTATTTTTCTTACTTTATTTTCAAAAAATGGGTCATTCTCATATTTTTTTCAAATAAATTGCACATGCATGTTCATTTATGTCCTTAGCCTCATAGGTTAATCATCAAACTCCCAAAATAATCAACAAAATCACAAGAAAATTCGAAAAATTCCTAAAAATCGGGTCAAGCCCTAAATCAATCAAAATTGACAAAATCAAGCAAATCAAGGATGCTTACCCCAATAGATTGCGGTTTCGTCAAATCTGTTTAAATAATCTGGTGAAATTCAGATTCAAGCCAGACGGCTTCTTTTTCCCCATCTCTCGCTAGACGGCTTCATCCGCTCTGAGCTGAATTTACACTTTTGCCCCCGAACTTCCCATTCAGGCATGCAATTCCCGTTATCTCTTAACCAGAGTAACTCTGTTTCCCAAGGATACCCATTATCTCTAAGGAGAATAAACTTTCCTCTCAAAGCGCCTCCGTTACTTCCATTATAACGGAATAACGCTAGGTGACATCCTCCGAATTGTCAGAGCTAAACTTTAGCTACCTCTATCCCAAAGATAGTGAAGTACGCTTAAGTTTTTCCAACTCTAGCTACCTCTATCCCATAGATAATGAAGTACACTTCAGTTTTCCAAACTTTAGTTACCTCTATCCCGTAGATAGTGAAGTACGTTTAAGTTTCCCAACTTTAGCTACCTCTATCCCATAGATAGTGAAGTACGCTTCAGTTTCTCCAAACTTTAGCTACCTCTATCCCATAGATAGTAAAGTATGCTTCAGTTTCTCCAAACTTTAGCTACCTCTATCCCATAGATAGTGAAGTACACTTCAGTTTCTCTAAACTTTAGCTACCTCTATCTCCTAGATAGTGAAGTATGCTTTAGTTTTCCAAAACATCAGCTACCTCTATCTCCTCGATAGCGACGTAAGCTTTAGTTTCTTCAGGTGACAACCTCCATTAATTGTCAAATCAGGTGATAACCTCCATTAATTGTCAAATCAGGTGACAACCTCCATTAATTGTCAAATAAGGTGACTCCTCCACGAATCGTCAAAACCTCAAGGATCCTAGACATGTTCCTAACTATCTAGTGAGACTTGAACTACGACCAAGGCTTGATTCCTCCAAGATACGTAGGTAGCCTTTCATAAAGGTCCAGCCATCCGACCACATTGTTCACCCTCTTCCTTCATCACTCCTCAGTGGTGAAGTAGCCCCTCATAAAGGTCTAGATATTCGACCACATTGGTCACTCCCATCATCTGGCATATCCCCAGTAGGATCAGCCATTTGACCTCCTAGGTCACTTTCTTTCCATCTTCCTATCAAGGGACCAGTTTCTCTTCGCCATTCCCTAGTGGATCTTTCCTGAACTACTATCTGGCTTGATTCCTCCGGGATACGTAGGTAGCCTACTTTAGGTTCAGCCAATTTGTCACATATGACACCCCATTCCCCAGCCGATCTTTTCCGAACTATGATCATGGCTTAATTCCCCCGGGATACGTAGGTAGCCTTCCAAAGGTTCAGCTACTCGACCACCTTGGTCAGCCAATCCGTCTTGGCAGTTCACCAGATTGGATCTTTTTTTATCGACAACCACACTCGCCCTGCAAGTGATGTTGCCGAGGGGCTTCTGTAAGTACCCAAATCTGGCTCATGCCTTCCGGTTAAGTTTTCCGGCAATTCCCCAAACTTTCCTAAAGTTCAGGGGCAATTTGGGAAATTTCTCAACCCTTCCAAGGGATGAAGGAATTGCTAGGAATTAAAATTCCATGTAGTCCCTCACTGGAAAGAGCTTCTAGAATGCCACCTTGCATGGTTCTAGAAACAGGCTGAATCATTAAAGGATAAGACCGCACGCACGGCTTCATTAGCAAGTGGTTAATGCCGTACGGCTTCATTATGAAGCACAAATATGCCTATAAATAGAGGCCTCCTCTATTCATTTTGAGATAAAATTTTGAGCATTTTCACTCTGCCAAAATTACTCCACAAATTTACAGAAGGCAAAACCCTCTCAAAATTACCTCCCTCCTCTCCAAAATCCCTCCAAAGTCACTCCTTCCTTAGGAAAGCTTCAAGGGAGATAGAGGAACACCACCATTGGTAACCTCTCCTCCTTTTCTCTTTGAAATATACTTGTCATCTTGTTATATTGCTTACTTGCTTTTCATATTGCCATTTATTGCTATTATATGTGATTTATTGTCATAAAGATCATATCTTTACTATATAGATCATCATATCCCCCTCCCCCCTATCACATATGATTTATGAAGAATCCATCCCAAGGATCAACTATAAGACCATTAATGGCTAGTTTAAGGGTGGATCTCTCACATGATGATGTGAAAATGTCATCTTTATCATATAAAAATATCATCTTTACATTAAAAATGTCATCTTTACTTACATAAATGTCATCCCTTTCCCATAGACCTTGCTTCCAAGGATTGTCCACCTAAATGGTTCTTAAAGGACATAGGAAAGCCATAAAGGTCCTCCCTTTACATTCCTAGTCTTAGCTTTCATAGTGTTCCTTACACATGTTTGTATAAAAATATCATCTTTACTTTCAAAATGCATTCCCATATCCCTCATGGTTGGATCACTCTCCAAGGATTGCCTAGTGACCTTCTTAAGGCACAAAAGGGCATAAGATGAGTATAAAGATCCAATCCTTATCCCCCTTCCCGTAGTCCCTTTTGGTACTTGAAGCATCTCTTAGGGCATAGCGGTGTAAAGGTCATATCTTACATCGTTTCCTCCATATAAAGATGCCATAGTCGGATATCCCTTTAGAAACGGATGAAATTGAGCCCCTACATCTCTGATCATCACTTGAGACGAGCGCAAATGTACCTATCAAGCTCGAATCGTCTCAAGATGTAGGATTGATGGGTAAAGGTCCTTCCTTTCTAAGGAGTCTCATTCTTGGACTATAAAAAGAGGCATCCCTATTCCGATCACATATGACCAAAGGTCACTTAATGATGATCGTAAGTCCAAGATGAGCACGGGATCAAAGTCCCGAACATATCAAAATCCAAGGAATCCTGAGCGATAACCAACTCATGGTTTATACGTTCGGAAGATGACTTGGCACATTACCTCCTTTATCAAATCACATCCCACACACGAAAGCACAAAAACAAGCACGAAAGTTGGATCTTGGAAGACTTGCTTCGGCAAGGCTCCTTGGGTGAACGCTAAATGTTCTTTCCAAGGGGTAACTTAACCTCCGGACCCTAATCCTTTTTTTCAAAGTTTTGAGGAAATCAAAATGGCGTGGCGACTCCATTTTTCAATTTAAACCGCATGTCTTCAAACTGATGTGAGGCGGTGTCCCCTTACACAAGAAAGCGGTTCAACACAAAAAATGCCGCAATCTTGGGCACAACATTCACAGGTGTGCTATTTTTAAGCTGGAAGGTCCAGCAGATCACTGGTGGCAAGGTTTGCAGGAAAGTTGGGAGCGGGATCATACGCCCAAAACTTGGGATAATTTCACTCGGAAATTCGAGGATTATTTTGTTACCATGGTTACCCGAGATAAGATAGAGGTGTAGTTCTTACATCTGGGACATGGATCCATGACGGTAGCTCAGTATTCGGCAAGGTTCATGGAATTGGCTTGGCATTGTACTAACTTGGTACCCCATGAATTGAGGAGAGTTTATCTATTTGTAAAAGGCTTGAGACCCGAATTGAGGAAACAATTATCGACTTATGCCTTTTCCAATTATCAAACAACCTTGGATAGGGTGTTTTAGATTGAGAATGACCTTGAGAAGCACCAAGGAGGATTGAAAAGGGATGGAAGCAAGTTAAAGTATCAGGAATAAGGCTCTAGACTGATCAGAGGACAGCCAAGTCCTTCAGTTTTCAGAAGTGTTCGAGGTGTACAGATCGCGGCTTCTATGGCTCAGCCTGTATCTAGTCAACATAGTAGGGTTTGTAAATTTTGCCCGTGGACTGGACATACAGAAGAGACGTGTTGGAGAAAATAAGGTAAATGTATGAATTGTGGGGAAATGGGGCATTTCAGAAAATATTGTCCTAAACCTAGATTTCGATTAGGATAGACCTAAGGCAGTGTCCAACAAAGAGGGCAACAAAGTGGTGGTACAAAGAGAGATACGGAAGGGAAAACAAAAGAGAAAGTCTAAGGCCGAGTCTTGGCTTGGGGTTATGGATAGATAGATTCCTCCGCAGTTATTAGAGGTATATTACTCGTCTCAGGAATTAGGGGTCATATTTTTATAGATCTCAGTTTATCCCATTCATATGTGGTATTGCATTTTTGCTTTTACTTGCATAAATGGCCTAAGAGTTGCCTTATGTGCTAGAGGTTTCAACTCCTATGGGAGAGTACCTAGAATTTTCTTTGATTATCATGGTTGTGACATGATTATATGTGGGCATGTATTGCCAGTGGTTTAGTAATTTCTCGAGTATTGAGACCCTGGTCAAATGGAATAACCTTTGACAGTATTAGAATCCCGTAGTTTCTAGGTTTGACAGATTGTTACCAGATAATATTTGATGGACTTTTGAGGGTGATTACTCAGAAGGAGATATCATGGATATGGAATGAAAAAAGGGTGAAACCAGTTTTGCATAGTTAAAGAATAGATTGACTATAGTTCAATTTTAACCCTACTTGATGGATGTGAGAACTTTGTGATTTTTAGTTACACGCCAAAAGAAGGGTTTGGGTTGTATTCTTATGCAGAATGAGAAAGGAATATCTTATGCTTCGAGGAATGAGCACTAGCAGAGAAGAATTTTTCCTATTCTTGGCATGGAATTGATTGTGATTCTTTTGCGTTACCTAAGTGGAACATTATCTATAAGAAGTTAAAATTGGGATTTTTTATCAACCAGAAGAGTTGCAGTACCTGGTTACTTAAAAGGAATTGAACAATAGGTAGAGAAATGGCTAGAAGTACTAAAAGACTTTGATTGCGGTATTTTTTATCATCCGGGAAAGCTAGTGTGGTTCTGGATGCGATTAGCCGAAAGGCTTCACTGTTAACATTTTGGTCTTGGGAATTGTAAAATAAGACATAAATTACGAATTCGAATATCCCTACAGTTTATGGAAGCTTATAGAGGTTCCACAAATTGATCCTAAATGGAAGAAGATGGATGCGTTTGAGTAATAGTGGATAGATTGACCAGGTTGGTTCATTTCTACCTAGATTACTGAAGGATTGAATGGAAAAGTTAGCATAATCATAGAGGCAAGAGATTTGATTGATTTCAAGGAGTACCAATTCACATTTTGTATCAGATTGGGATCTGAGATTCCTATTGCAATTTGGGAAGACTTAGTATGAGGCTTTGGGCTCCGAGCTGAGTTTCTGTTCTGCTTTTCATTCTCAGATAGATGGACAGACAGAGAGAACTATCCAAATTTTGAGGATATGTTGCACGTGTATGTGATGGATTCCCTTCATTTTGAGAGGTTTATTTAACCTTAGTTGAATTTACGTATATCAACAGTTATCAGTTCAGTATTGAATTGGCACTGTATGGAACCTGGTATGGAAGGAAGTATCTTTATGATCCTATCCCGATATTGAATTCTTCAGCCGAGGATATTCAGGTTGAGTTGAATTATATGGAAGAATCATGTCATTGAAAAAGCCATTTGGGTTTTGAGAATTTGAAATGCTTGAGTAGTATATGTGATCATTTGAGCACTCAGGTAAGTATGTCTAAAATTCGGGACGAATTTTATTTAAGGGGGAGTGAGTGTCACTACCCTAAGTCTGAGCACTAATTTGGTCACGTGTTGAGCACGTGGGAGTGGGGTGTATTGCCCCTTATGTTAAGCATTATGTGATATATGGAATGACTATGTGTTCATTCTGGTATTTGGATTGGTAATTGGAATTGGTTATGTGTTATTTTCATAAGTTGATAACTTACTTGATTATAGATATTAATAAATCAATATGGATTATATGATGTCTAAAAGAGATAAATGGGAAATTGTATAGTAAAATGATGATATTTGAAATTTGAAATGAAAGTGTTATAAAAAGCCTTGAGGTGCTTATGTGTAAAACTATGTATAAGGTGGTTGTTTGTTGATCTTTTAACTTGGAGGAGCTTGGTTGTAATTTTGTTTATATAAATCTTTTAACAAAGCTTCTTCAAGAAGCATTTTCTTCCTCAGTCTTCTTTTTTTCTCTCCCAGCCTAGAAGAATCCTAAACCCTAGTTTACCTTCTAAAATTTGTAACAATTCAGCCGTTGATGTTTTGTTGATTCTGACTTCAAATTATTGCTAAGGGAGGTGAATAGAGTAAGAAGAGCCAATTATATCTTCCTTTTATTTTGGTAAAATTTGGTAAGTTGTTATGATTCTTTCAAATAACTGTTCATAATATGTATTATGATGTTATTATGATGTTCTGAATCCATTTTGTAAAAATGGGAATCATGTTCTTGGTGTTTGAAATGAAAAGAAAATAAGTTGGTTGAAGAACATGTTAAAAGGTGATATAATGGGTTGAATTGAATTGGGAATTTGTTGTATATATGTTATATAGCATGGAGGGGGTATGTTTTATAGTTAGAACATATATATACTGATGTTTAAGTTGGATTTATGGAACTTTGTAGTTGCTGGAACTGAGAACTGGAATTTGGTTTGTGTGACTGATGTTGTTCAGCAGGAAAACAGGGTTTCTGGTGTTGGGCACGACTCGTGCCATTTAGCACGAGTCGTGACCATGAAAGGAGGAGTCATGCGACAGCATGTGACCTATATGGTCACGAGTCATAAAAATTGAATCAGTCGTGCAGGATCAAGGTACGAGTCGTGCGACAAGGCACGAGTCGTGCCCAGAACTGTATCATGTTAGCACCTTTGCAAGCTTTTGGACCTAATCAAAAGGGTATAGATTCAGCCCCTCTTTAACTACACTTCTAGTACAACTTTAGTACAACAATGTGGAACTTGAAATGGTCCAATTGGATAATGGGAAGGTCTTTAAATATTGACCTGAAAATGCTTGGAAGGCAATTACGAATTTTGAACCAAAGTTATAAAACTTGGTATTTGAACTTGGAACCTTAAGAGAATGTGTTTAATGTTGTATGATGAACATGTAGGGTTACCTATATGGTATTGTACTCCTACGTGGTGACCCGTATAGGGTTATTTGCTCATATAGTGCATAAAATGTATAGTGGACTACTTCATTGATTGGGACAGGGGTGGTAATACCCTGTTACTGAATTATACCTTGTGTATTGAGTATGTAGGCCTCGTATGTGATATATGGTGCCTTATGTGGTTATATTTACATGGTTGTTGGTTCAAATTATGCGTAGAAGGTGTAATACACTAAGTGCTTGGTTGGAACCTTTATAGAAGTGTTCCACATTATGACATGAATGTGTAGGGCTGCTTATATTATATTGTACCCCTACATGGTTACCTATATGTGGTTATAGGTTTCGATAGTACGTGAAATATATGTTGCACTGCATTATGGGATTGAACATGGATATGTATGACTTATGTGATATACTTTGTGCCATAAGTGTTTACATGTTCATAGTTGGTTGTGCACATAGTGTTAAATACGTGTTGCACTGTTTCAATTGTTGAGCATGAGTATTCATACCATGTCATTGGATTGTGTTATTCAATGGTGTTAAAATATATGTGCACTATTGTGATTGGTTTAACATGAGTTGCAGTAACATGTTATATATATGTGTTGATGTTCCATGGGGTGGACATAACTTCAAGTATCTGTGATGTGCTTGAATATGGTATATCAGCTGATCTTCAGGGGTATAGAGAATACCATCACTTATGAGAAAATATTTCATAAGGTGCTTGGATGTCTTTATACTTGTAACCGTTCACTCCTCTCTGTGGCCACGGATTGGGGGTTCAGCTTCTGTGAATAGGTATGAACCGTCACAATATAGCGAGGTAGCTTATATGGATCTCTGTAAGGGGTCGTATAAGATGTGGATATGCACTAGTAGTTCACAAAATGAGTGGAGTATGACTCCCACCGTAGTACTACCTATGATTCAGATGGGAAAGGTAACGTAAAGTGTTTACTGTTTTCCCAATGTGATATTTGAGAAACCTGTTTGGTGTTGCATATTTGTTGTTGAGCAACCTGTGTGTGTTGGATATTATATGAGCAACCTGTTTATGTGTTGCCTATTGTAGGACTTGCTTGTCAAGAGGAAAAGGTAACGTAAAGTGTTTACTATTTTCCAATGTGATTGTGAGAAGCCTTTTATGTGTTGCATAATGTATGGCATATTGTTGCATACATAATAGTTTGCTGAGATTTTATCTCACCCCTTCTCCCTTTACTATTTTAGATTCAGCTGAGACAGGTGGACCATACCGGTTAGGCCAGGAAGGAGTTTGGATCGTATTTTGGGTTGTCAGAGTATGTATATATTTGTTTGGGAGTTGGGAATAGTTGTGATTATGTTATGTTGTAATTAATCTTGGGAGTGGTTTGTTTTAAAGTTGGCTTGTTTAAGCCGTTACAGTCGTAGTACTTGTAAATGATACAGGTTATAACTGGTAGAAGAAGGTTTATATTTCACCTCCAAGTAGAGAGGTTATTTTGAAATTGTTTTACAATGGGTAGTAATACTTTTCAAGTTAGTATAAAGGAAAAGTTTTTTTTAAAAGGGTATGATTTGGGACCCTCCATCCTGGGACACGAGTTTTAGGTTTCGGGAGTTGGGAGGCACCCACAGTTTTCCTAGTCAATATCTATTTAGGAATAGATTAAGGTAGGATAAGTGTATGAGGGAGGAGGTTTTTGTGTGTTTTTGAGGGCTGTAATTCGAGTTCTAATTCCTGCAGAGTAACAGTGCTTGAAAACTGTCTGTCAAAATGAATAGAGGAGGCCTCTATTTATAGGCTTCTGGTGTGCTTCTAATGAAGACGCCCGGCATGATCTTGTGGCTAATGAAGTCGTCCGGCGTCTTCTTCCGTCGCATCATCATGTTTCTAGATTCATGCAAGGTTGTAGCTTGGAAGCTTCTTTCCAGCGAGACCCTGTTTAGAATTCCAATTCCTAACAGGTCCTTCCTTGCTTGGATAGTTTGGAAAAGTTTCCGAATTGCCTCTAAAATTTATGAAAGTTTGGGGAACTGCTAGAAAACTTTAACTGGAAGGCATGAGCTAGATTTTGGTACTTACAGAAGCCCCTCGGCAATGGTACTTGCGAAGGAAGTGGGGTTGTCGATAAAAGTGAGAATCCAATCTGGCAAATTGCCAAGATGGATTGGGATTGGGTGACCAAGGAGGTCAAGTGGATGAACCTTTGGAAGGCTACCTACGTATCCTGAAGAGGAATCAAGCCAAATCATAGTTCTGGATCCACTAGGGAAAGTATGTCATATGTGACGGATTGGCTGATCCTAAAGTAGGCTACCTACGTATCCCAGAGGAAAGCCATGATCATAGTTCAGATTCCGATGGGGAATGTCGAAGAGAAACTGGTCCCTTGCTATGAAGATGGAAAGGAAGTGACCTAAGAGGTCGAATGGCTGGTCCTGCTGAGGATATGCCAAATGAAGGAAGTGACTGATGTGGTCGGATGGCTGGACCTTTGAAAAGGCTACATACGTATCCTGGAGGAATCAAGCCATGATCGTTGTTCAGGATTATGGCTAGACAGTTAGGAACAGGTCTAGGATCCTCGGAAGTTTGACGATTAATGGAGGAGTCACCTTAAGAAACTAAAGCTTATGTTGCTATCGAGAAGATAGAGGTAGCTAAAGTTGGAAAACTAAAGCTTACGTCACTATCGAGGAGATAGAGGTAGCTAAAGTTTGGAAAACTAAAGCTTACTTTGCTATCGAGGAGATAGAGGTAGCTAAAGTTGGAAAACTAAAGCTAACTTTGCTATTGAGGAGATAGAGGTAGCTAAAGCTGGAAAACTAAAGCTTACTTCGCTATCGAGGAGATAGAGGTAGCTAAAGCTGGAAAACTAAAGCTTACTTCGCTATCGAAGAGATAAAGGTAGCTAAAGTTGGAAAACTAAAGCTTACTTCGCTATCGAGGAGATAGAGGTACCTAAAGCTTGAATTTGACAATTCGGAGGCTGTCACCTTATTTGATTTGACAATTAATGGAGGTTGTCACCTTATTTGATTTGACGATTAATGGAGGCTGGCACCTTATTTGATTTGATTCTAACAGAGATAACGGAGATTTTTTTTTTTGAGACAACGTTACTCCGTTAGGAGATAATGAGAATTATTTGCTTAAGTGGAAAGTCCAGGGGCGAAAGTATAAATTCTGCCTGAGGCGAATGAAGCCGCTCGGCTAGAGATGGAGAAAAAGAAGCCGTCCGGCTTGAAACCTCGTTTCACTAGATTTAATTAAACAGAAGGAGAAACGGGCAGCAGCCATTGTTGGCTTAGGTTGTCGAGGAGAGAAGATAGAAAAGAGAGAGAAACACGCCAAGATCATCGAAGATTCGGGTTTCTATTGCTTAGATGGACCAAGGAGGACACATCATGCCCCGCCAAGCGTGCCGCAATCTATCACAGGCCGCGAGATTGAGGAGGAGAGAGTTTGTGAGGATCGATCGAAAGTATGACTTCGCGGTGCCTACTTCCTAGTTTTATCCCGATAAAAGGGATCACATATCCATGAAACCTCAAGCTATAGGGGTAAGCACTCTCGATTTGCTCTATTTCATTGATTTTTGTCGATTTTTGATTGATTAGGGCTAAATTCGAGATTTTGGAATTTTTGGATTTTCTTTGTGATTTTGTTGATGATTTTATGGATTTAACGATTGACCTATGAAGCTAGATACATAGGTAATCATGCATGTACAATTTACTTGATGAAATATGAGAATGACTCATTTTTTGAAAAAAAAGTGAGAAAAATATGCCAAAAATGTGATGGAGTTCTTGCATGTGCTAGAACTAGGTCAACTCCTGATCATGGATGTGAGAATGAGATTTTGGACGATGAAAATGATTCATGCATGCCATTTTGAAAGATTAAATTTATATGCAAAGAGTTTTGTGAAAACTGGTTTTTTTGTGTTAAGGAGAGCATGTGCTCGGGGTGACGTGTTTCAAATGATGAAAGACACGTGTTATAGGCAAATGATGCTAGAAAATCTCTTATGAATGCTTTTCTTTGGCATGTCTGCACTATTTTGTGAATATATGCATGTTTCTGTATTAAGTTGAAGGACTAACGTACCTTTGTTGTGCTTACCTGCAGGAGAGCAAATCACAGGGACCCACTGAGATAGCAGTGAAATTGTGGGCGAGGATGCCTGAATTCGAGAAGGATGGCCACAACCCTAAGCAGCTAGTTCTGGCTACGGGTCTCCATTCCTTTATTGAGGCTATCGGTCGAGGCATTCATGTGATGACCAAAAGCAAGGGATTGGTCCTGGCTCTTTCTGAGTTCTGGTGGGATACCACTCATAGCTTTCACCTGGGCTGGAGAGAGGCTACGGTGACTCCCGCCGATTTCACAGCTATTACATGCTATCAGTTCACTGATCGGCCTGTGACTTGGAGGGACCACATTTCTGACGCAAAGTTCAGGGACTATGTGGGGTTTGATCTCTGTCTGAAGGGGCTAGGGATGGAGACTCGATTGGTGGAGATTTAGATTCTCAGGTATATGGAGGGATTTGCAGCTAATGATGTGACTGCTCACCAGCTCGCGAGGGCTTTCTTGTGGTTGACTCTATCAGTCACCATCTTTGCCAATTCTCGGACATTGGCGATGATTTGTTTGTTGGATTCTTTGGATGATTTGGCTACTGTTGGGGAGGTCTCTTGGGGTGAGGCAGGATTAGCGAGCTTTATTTTTCTCTGGATTTGTACAGCCAGAACAAGGCTGCTTCTATGGATTGTTTTTCCTTTGCTTTGGAGGTATTTTCATTCTTCTTTTTTGTTCTTTCCCTTTCTGTACATTCAAAATTTTATGAGAGAATAACCTTTATGTTCTGACATGCAGGTTTGGTTCTGCGAGGTGATTGGGTTCTTTCCATGGAACCAGTAGAGTGACCCCGCTACCTTCCCGGCTATGGTACGCTGGAGAGGTGAGGCTCGGGACAAATTTAATGGAAAGACCCGGAACACCTTTGATTATAAGATGGTGAGGCCCGTCATTAATGGGGACAGCTGTGAGAGGGTGAGCTTCTACTCTTGGGGGAGATATCCAGAGGCTCTGATGGGAGATGCCGTGGTCGTGACTCGGCAGAGGAGGTGGTTGATAGGCTTGACCTGTGATATCATCTATTTGGGGGACCAGTTTTCCAGGCAACATGGTCACGTCCCTCCTTTGGGCGCTATTAATCCCCACGACCCTCCTCCTTTCATGCTACAGCCCAAGGTTTAGTCAGAGGATGAGAGGGACATGTACATGGTTGTTTTGGCCGCAGAGAAGTACTTTGATCACGCCACTCCGTATGCCGCCTTTGTGGAGGAGTGTTTGAGGATGCCACAGAGGCTGGTGAAGATAGCTGCTGCTCAGGGGTACGGTGAGGAAGAGTCAATCGATCCACCTGTTCCTCCTGCTCACCTATCTTATGTGGTGAATGGGGTGCCGAGGAGGCTGATGGTGCTTGTTCCAGACACGAGAGATGCCAAGTTCACTTTTTCGGTTGACAGCACTGTAAGTAAACTCTGGATCCCTTTTTCTTTTCGGCCTTTTCTTTTCCTGTTTAGGCTATTTCTACAATTCTGGATCTTTTCCTGGGACTTTATGAGCTTTTCTCTTTCTCGCAGGTTCCTGCTCGCACTTATGACACCCTGGTGCGACAGAACAAGGGATGGAAGCAGCTAGCTCGGTCTCTTTTAAGGAAGCTGGCTTGCGCGTCGAGGGCTGCGGGGAATGCGCAGGAGCCTGAGCACAAGAGGAGGCATGTCGGGAGTACGGCTTATACATCATCGGCCTCATAATACTACTCGTCTTCGACCAGCGGCGTGCCTCGGGGGCAAGGACCTAACACTGACATCCTGGAGTAGCTGGCGGAGTATGAGCATGTGCCCGTCAACTTGTCCGCCGTGAGCGATGATGAGGACTTGCTAAGGGACCCCGAATTCTACGAACTGAGCAGTGACGAGGAATCGGAGGCTTAGGGTCTTTTATGTCCGCACTTTTGAGAGAGAGAAAAAAAATAAGAAACAAATGATGCATGGCAACAATTTGTATTTTTTATTTATTTGGGGGCCAATTGTGGCAAAGACGTGTAATGATTTTTTTTCTTTTTCTTATTGTTATTTTGCTATATTACTTGAGCCTCGAGGCAGATTTTGTATGGAAATGGGGCAAAAATTGGGCCGAAATGTTTTATGATGATGTATGAATGTATGAATGGTGTTTGGGAATAATTTTGTGCAGGTTTTATTGAGAAAGTGAGGTGAAATCCAACAAGGGGAAAAGGGATCATTTTCTTTCCAACCTTCAGTCTTGGATGAGGTATAACTTTCAATCTCACAAGGGGCTTTTTGATAACACCTTCAAAATCAAATCTTTATGGCATTTGAAAGATCTTCCACCTGATTGGGACCTTTTGAGAGCAGCAACGAGATTTTGGGACGTCCAGAGACACGTTTACTCCTTTTCCTACAATGAGATCATTCCCACCTTCGAGGATTTTCGAGCATTGATTGGGGGTCCAGAAATCGAGGCTATTTCGATTCCTCTAGCCAGGGATTTACTAGTGATCCAAAAGCTGGCATCTTTTCTGCAAATTTCTCCGGAAGAAGCCGAAGGGATGATGATAGCTCCCGATAGGATTGACATTTCTGACATTCCGAGCAGATTCATGTCTCCGGGTACTGCTGAGACAACGGTATCTATGGATGCTTTCATTCTGTGTGTATTCTCTTTCCTTTTCACTGTCGAGTCCTTTGGAGTGTGCCATAGCGGTCTTTTGGACATGGTCAGAGACTGCAGGGCTGGGAGAGATATTGTCCCTCTGATTTTGGGAGACGCTGCACGGCATTGATAGGATGGACAGGGGGGACCTTTTCATGAAGTCAGGGAGCCCAACTGTACTGACTCTATAGTTTCAGGAGAGACTCGGGGCTTTACCTGGAGCTTTGCCTACTTAGTGTCCTTGGGTGATTTCTCAGAGGAGTGCACCGAGACAGCAGAATCTCAGCTGTTTACCTCGGATGTTTGTTGGTGGGTGCCTCACTGGAGGTTACAGACCCATAGGACATTTCAGGAGTTCTACATATTGAGGGTTCCAGGGCTATCCTTGTCATCCTTCTACATTCCCCGCTTAGTGTTTAGACAGTTCGGGACCTTACAGGAGCCATTGGATGACTGGGAGGACATTCGCACCATGGAGGTGTCACCTTTAGACATGAGAGGTCCAGATAGCTTCTCCATTTTCTCGGGAGCATGGATATATGCCGCTTTTCCACCCAGGGCCATTCTCAAGAAGGAAGAGTACCATTTGGACCACAGCTTACTTGGATTGGTATGAGAGGGAGATGGGGGCGACCCAGATTGTCTTGGGAGAGAGGCGCCAGGCCTTATTGGCTGATAGTGAATCTAGCAGGGTTTTGAGAGAGGCCAAGGCAAAGGCTAGTCGCCATAACTAGTTAGGCGATCTTATCAGAGATATGGAATTCCGATATGAGAGACTTTCAGAGGTTTCTCCCCTCACCAAGGCTCAATGAGAGGAGATAAAGACTCGTGCCAGGGTAGAGAAGGCACTTATTGACACAGGTTTGATAGAGGCTCCAGTGAGGGTACCTGAGATAGGGATGAGGGAGACCGATATCATTGAGAATAAGAGAAAGAACACTCGACTGGGTCGAGGTCGGGGAAAGAAGAACAAGGAAGACGCTGTTGCTGACAACTAACAGACCTATTCCAAGCATCCACTTATTGCCTTTTACAAACACATTAGTTGATTAGGTCTTTTATTGTATATTTTTGTATTTGTAGCAGGTTATGAGAGTCAAGAGTAGATCGTGCTTGAACTCATCAAGAAGTTTTAATTTGTAATAACAAGAGATATTATCTTAGAATTTTTCAAGACACATTTCATGAAAATTTGAATGTCTTATTTATTGTTTAGACCGAACCATTTCTGGCTGACTACATTCCCCTTTTACAAGAAAGGCTAAGGGGCTCATGTCTTCATAGTTCATTATAATGAACTTCTGGATTTTTGTGGTTGTTTTTTTTTTTTTTGTGCACCCCTGTTTTCTGCCTAGACCGCCCTTTTCGGGGTTTTCAGCCTAGCTGGGTATTACTCTTTTGCACTTTTTTTCTTTCTTTTTTTTATTATTATTTTTAATTTTAGACATAATAACGACGAAGCTTGTCACCGTTGACCGGGTGAACAAAAGGATTGCCGTCCAGGTCTGCAAGCTTCATTGCTCCTCCCGATAGTATCTTCTATACTACGTATGGGCCGATCCAAACAGGTTCCCACCTTCCTAGAAGGTTGTCTCTGGTAGGGGGCTTCTCTTTCAGTACCAGATCTTCTTTTTTGATGTCTCTGGCCTTGACCTTTTTGTCAAATGCCCTGGCCATTCGCCTTTGATAGGCTCGGGTATGTTCCATAGCTTTTAGCCTCCTTTCATCAAGCAGGGCGAGCTCATCATGCCGGCTGCACAACCATTCTACTTCGTTGATGCTATTTTCCAAGAGGACTCTCAGTGACGGAATTTCCAACTATACAGGCAGGACTGCTTCCATTTCATAAGTCAAGGTGAAAGGGGTTTCTCCCGTGGCTGTTCTGACAAAAGTTCTATAGCCCAGAGTGCTAAATGTAATTTTTCGGGCCAGCCACGACCGCTAGTGGCCATCTTTCGGATGATCCTCTCAAGTGTCTTATTTGCAGCTTCTACCGCTCCATTGGTCTGAGGCATGTACGGGGATGATTTGTGGCGAGTGACTTTGAATTCTGATAGCAATCTGTCGCAGTCTTCTTCAAAGTGTGTCCCATTATCCGAGATGATCTCGTTTGGCACCCCATATCTGCACATGATATTTTCTTTAACAAACTGGGAAACCTTCTTGGAAGTGAGGACCTTATAAGACTTTGCTTCCACTCATTTCTTGAAATAGTCCACTGCCACTAACAAAAACTCATGCCCATTGCTTCCGACTGGGGCTATCTTCCCAATTACATCAATGCCCCAAGTTGCAAACAGCCAAGGCGTCATCACACAATACAGGTCATGAGGCGGGAGATGATTATGGTTGGCAAACCGCTGGCATTTGTCGCACTCTCGGACATGCTGAATACAGTCTGTTTCCATGGAGATCTAGTAGTAGCCAATTCTGAGGATCACTTGCATTAACGCTCTGGCATTCATGTGAGGATCGCAGGGACCATTATGGATGCTCATTAACTCTTTTGCTCTTTCTTTGGTGACACACAGCAGGAGTGGTCCTTGGTATCGCTTTTTGTACAGATCGCCTCCTAGAATGACATAGTGAGAGGCCAGTCGCTTCAAAGCATGCAAGCTTTTGGCTTTGACGCCTTCCTTAAGCTTACCTTCTTCATCTCTGAATGCTGATTCCCCATCTTTGAGAAATTGGTAAACTTGATTGTACCAAGGTTCCTTGACGAGTTCAGGTCTCACTTCTATTTCACAACAGAAGGCCGATGCTTCCCTTCTACCCACTCTGGATGGTTTTACTGCCTTTCCATCGGGGATCTCTACCAATGAGGCTAGAGTAGCTAAGGCATTTGCAAATCTATTCTTGTCTCTTGACAGATAGTGTAAGGTCACTTCTCTGAAATTCTTTGTCAATTCTTCCATATAGGCATGATACTTCTGTAGGTTAGGATCCACAGTCTTCTATTTGTTCGAAACCTGGTTAATGATGATGGCTGAGTCTCTGTAGACCTTAAGTTCCTTGACATTTCTTTCTAAGGCTGCCTCCAAATCGGCTATACAGGCTTCATACTCTTCCAAATTGTTTGTGACAGAGAAGTTCAGCTTGACAGCTATTGGCGTATGCTCATCTTTCGGGTCGACCAACAACATTCCTATGCCATTTCCCCTTTTGTTAGCAGCTTCGACGAAGAAGAGTTACCATCGATTCTCAGGCTCAACAGCGAAAATCCCCTCATCCAGAAATTAGGGTTCAGGTCCCCGGTCCTCATTACTAGGGAAATTTGCCAGATGGTCTGATAGTGCTTGACCTTTGATTTCCTTTCTTGTTACATAATTGATGTCAAACTCTGATAGGAAGAATGACCACTTTGCCAGGCACATTGAGAATCTTTCTTTTCCTGGGCCAGCATAGCCCCAACTGTCGTGTCGGTGATAGTGAGATAGAGCAAAAGAGGTTTCTGTCCATGCGGGGGGCACATTACCGGGGGATTCACTAGGTACGCCTTAATTTTTTCAAAGGCATCCTGGCATTCTTCATTCCATTCTGTATCGACATTCTTCTTTATAAGTTTGAAGATGGGCACAGACATGGTTGTCAGCTGATTGACGAAACGACTGATGTATTGCAACTTGCCCATAAAGCTTTTGATTTCCGTCTGGGACCGAGGTGGCCTCATGTCCATTATGGCTTTGATATTTCTGGGGTCGGCTTCAATGGCTCGTTCCGTGACCATATACCCAAGTACTTTTCCCCTTGTCACTCCGAAGGTGCATTTTGCAGGGTTCAGTCTCATAGAATGTTTTATTAACCGCTCAAAGAACTTTCACAGATCAACAAAGTGTTATCCATCTGCACATTTAAAATGGATAATCATATCGTAGACATAGACCTCGATTTCCTTGTGGATCATGTCATGAAAAAGTGTAGTTGCTACCCTTTGATACGTAGCCCCAGCGTTTTTTAACCCAAATCGCATCACCATGTAAAAGTACATCCCCCATGGCATGGTGAAAGCTGTCTTTTCGTGGTCCTCTTCTGCCATCTTGATCTGATTGTAGCCAGCAAAACCATCAACGAAAGACTTGACTTCGTAGTTGGCCATGGCGTCCACCAAAATGTCTATGTTTGGCAAAGGATAGTCGTCCTTGGGACTGGCTTTGTTTAGATCCTGGAAATCCACACAGCAGCGTACCTTCCCTTTTGCTTTAGTCACAGTCACGATATTCGACAACTAGGTTGGATATTCAATAACCTTGATAAATCCTACCCGCAGCGTCTTTTCAATTTCCTCCTTGACCTGCAGAGACCATTCTGGCTTGATTTTCCTTAGCTTTTGTTTCACCGGCTTGGCATCGGGTGTCAAAGGAATCCTGTGTTCTACAATCGAGCTGTCCAGCCTCGATATGTGCTTGTAAGACCAGGCGAACACATCCACATACTCTCTGTGCAGATCAACCAGTCTGTCCCGTTCGGCCCCTTGAAAGAAGTTCTCGATCTGTGTCTCTTTAGGTTCTTCGATAGTACCCAGGTTAACACTAGTCAAAACCTCCTCGGTAGCTTGGGCACGGTTTTCCTCTTTATTAGTAACCTGCTTAAAGATTTCTTTAATGTATTGTTCATTTAGTGTGTTTTCATCTTGTTCAAATGAATCATTACAAATTGTTGTTAGATTATTAGTTAATTTATCATTTGTTAAGCTGGCAGTAAGGGGATACTTGGAAAGATCTATCATTTCATTTAATGCAAATGGAAATATGACATTGGCGACACACTCATAATCTTCAGGCATGAGGCCATCAAATGACTCGGAGGACTGAAACTCAAAGACTCCTGACTCTAGAGACTCTTAACCCTTACACTACTAATGATAAAGTGTTTGACTGGACTATACAGGGGAGTACTCTTCGCTGTTGCTGCCTGGGGGGGAAGCAAATTTGCCGGCCTTCACAAAGTTGGGGAGCTTGAATTGGCCCAAAGCTTTACTGGGGTCGTTTGTTGGTCAATGCCTTGGAAAAGTGGTAAGGGGATCAAGGGAGGCCTGGTGAAGTCTCTCAGCAAGCTCATCTGTAACAACCAGACTCATGGATTGAAGGGTCTGATTCATTTTGTCAAGGCATTACTGGTAAGTCATCTTCCCTTTGCTGATTTTCGACACTACCACCTTATATGTGTAGCCGACATGAGGGTTGGCTTGGATTATACTGATAAAATCTTCCTCAGGTGAGATCTTGATTTTTCCCTAACTGACCATGCGTTCTATGGGGATCCTGTGTTCTGCCTCCAAATCTTCCAACTTCTCATTGAACTTGACAATGGCTATGAACTCAAAACTCTCCACCTCTAAGGGATCGACCGGGAGGGGGTTGCTGAGATGGATCTTGTCCTGGTTGACTGATGCTTTGATAGGCTCTTTAGAGTAACTGATATAGTAATCAAACTTGCCCGAGGGTTCTCCTAGCACTCCTATCCTGGTATCTCCTGCTTCATATCTCTCCTTCAGCTTTTATTGGGAAGACTTATTCTTCTTCCTCCTCTTCGAGGGGGTATCCTCGTGGATCCATTCCTGATAGGCATCCTCTAGACACTCATCACAGTCACAAACATCATACCAAATATGGGGTTTGGGTTGAGCTGGTGTGACTTCCTCTCCAATTATCGGGTTACCATCATTGTTTGATATCAAGTCTGCCATTCTAAATCTCTGAGTAGACAAAACTGACGATTCTAACGAACTGTCTTAGCCTGAAATTTCTGCACTGAAAAGCCGCTGACCCGGTATTCTCACCCACTTCTTTCTCGCTGCGGGAAAGGGATAGGCAAGGTTTAGACTCGGGGGGTAGGTGTTTAGGCTGAAGGCTCAAGTAATATGCAATTAAGAATCTTCAAGTTTACTTAAAACATTGTCTTTTAATTATTTCTATTTGGTTGGAAAAGGTTGCCCTTCTTTTTCACAACTACTCTAGATCCTCGATCAGTGGGCTCCATCACTACGTCTATAAGCCCCTCATTTTGCACATGTATTTCGACATCCCAGGGTGGACAGCCCCGGCCGAGGGTCCTATAGGGCAAGCGGATCCCACCGACCGAGAGATAAGAACGGTCCTAGGGTCTAGTGGATCATAGGAATTTTAACGCATGAGCGATGCGGATTATAGTCAATGTTAGTGCCGTGAAAGTCAAGTCTTTTAGCCTCAACGAAATTTTGACAGAGCTTCGCTTGCGCGATAGACGTTGACTTAGGCATTGTCCAAGGAAAATAATACGCATGGGTCGGACGGTAAAGGTCGAATGACATGGCGTCACATTGAGCGTTGTTGCATACTTTGTGCAAGTCAAAGTCAAAGTCAATACCGGGGTCGAGATTTTGCCAATTTTGCCTAACAAAATTTCGGCATGGCTTCGCTTGTGCGAGGAATCTTGACTCTAGCATGGGCTCGGGTTTGACTTTTATATACCCCGTGCAAGTCAAAGTCAAAGTCAATGGCGGGGTCAAGATTTTACCAATTTTGCCTAACAAAATTTCGGCATGGCTTTGCTTGCGCGAGGAATCTTGACTTTTAGCATGGGCTCGGGTTTGACTTTTACGGGGGTATACGACAAGGCTGTATGACACGGTTTATACCAAAAAGTCACGGTTTTAAAAGTGTGACACAGCCTAGTGCATTGGTCGACACTGGCTGCCATGGGGAGTTTGGGATGATTCTGTGCGCGCCCGGGAGCGTCGTAACATTGTCCGTGACTGCAGCTGAACAACCATCTCGGGTTTAAAGGACGTGCGTGCAAATGTGTACATGATATATATGGTGCGCGTAGTGTGCGATCTCCTAAAAATTCTTTTTTGTGTTAAAATAGAGATTTTCATCATGTGTTTTAAAAGAATGTTTTAGGACGGGGAAAATGCATCACATAAGCACGTAAATTTTGCTGGAACCAGGCCAGATTTAGGACTGAATAACCCCAAGTCACCATGGTTTCCAGATTAACCTCAAATAAAAGTGTCCTGGTGGAACTGCGAATGAAGCCGTCCGACTCAGATCCAAGCAGATCAGGCCGTCCGGCTGGATTCAATAGCTTTCCAGGTTCCAATTTGCTTCATTTCCAGACAGTTTTTCCAGGAATTTTTGGCAACTTTCAGCTTCAGAATGGCACCTATTCATTGTTCAGAGTATGCACAAGCTAAAAAAGAACACAAAAGATGCATGAAAAAAAGAAAATTGCACAAGCACAAAGATCGGATCCGAGACGGAAGGCTAACCCTCGTAAATGTTTCCAACGCTTCTTATGAATGAAGAAGACTGGAAAACATTTACATTTCCCCAGCGGAGTCGCTAAACTGTGAATGTGACCCCGGGATTTTCTTTTTACGAAAAAAGGTCGCCGTTCACCTCAGTTTGAAGACACCGGTTTTATGAAAAATGGAGTCGCCACGTCATTTTGATTTCCTCAAAACTTTGAAAAAAGGATAAGGGTACGGAGGTTAAGTTACTCCTTGGGATGAATGTTTGGCGTTCACCCAAGGAGCCTTGCAAAAGCATGTCTTCCTAGGTCCAAAATTTGTTCTTGTTTGTGTACTTGTGTGCATGCATGATTTGAAAAGAGAGAGGATGTGCCAAGCTTATCTTCCAGACATAAAAACCATTTTAAGAAGGTTTTAGCTCGGGATACCTTGGTGTTTTCGGGATTTTGATCCCGTGCTCACTTTGGACTTGTGATCATCATTACGGGACTTATCTACCCTCCCGTTAGATTAATCAACCATCATAGGGGTAGGAGCCTTGGTATGTCTTAACCTAACTTTCCTTGGGGATTTTAGTCACATGTGATCAAAAGGGGGGTCGTCTTTAAGTCCAAGAATGAGACGCTTTAGAAAAGAATGAATCTTTGTCCATCGATCCTACATCTTGAGACGATGATAATTCGTAGGGACATATTGATGTTCGTCTCATGTGATTATCGAAGATTTTGGGACTAAGACTCATTGAGTTCTAAAGGGGCAAGGATTGTGGCATTTTTATGATGGGATTGATGTAAAGATGGAGTCTTTACACCTATCCTTACCATGGAATGCATCAAGAACCACGGGACTAAGGGAATGGGATGATAAGATTGAATCTTTATGCTCATCCTATGTCCTTTTGTGCCTTAGAAAGCTTTTAGACAATCCTTAGGGAAAAAGATCCATCTTTAGGGACAAGGGGGAAATAACATTAATGTAAAGATTGCATTTTTAATATGAACAATACAATGAGTATCATTAAACTAAAGACATAATGTAAAAGGGATGATCTTTATGGCTTTTATATGTCCTTAATACCTCATAAGGTGGACAATCCTTGGAAAGCTAGATCCATGGGAAGGGGATGACATAAAATAAATAAAGATTGCATTTTTATACATAAATGTAAAGGGGAGTCACATCATCATGTGGTAGATCATTCCTATAACAAGCCACTTGTGGAATCTTGTTCATCCTAGGTAGAGGATCTCCAATAAATCCTTTGTGCAGGGGAATAGGAAATATGGATTTACATTAATAAAGATCAAAGCTTTAAGACAATAATAAATGTAAATGACAAGTAATAATATGACAAGAGTATATATGGGTGTATCAAAAGGTAAAGGAATGAGAGATTACCAATATTGGTTTTCTCTATCTTCCTTGGGAGTTTTCCTAGTCAATGTCTATTTAGGAATAGATCAAGGTAGGATAAGTGTATGAGGGAGGAGGTTTTTGTGTGTTTTTGAGGGCTGTAATTCGAGTTCTAAGTCCTGCAGAGTAACAGTGCTTGAAAACTGCTTGTCAAAATGAATAGAGGAGGCCTCTATTTATAGGCTTCTGGTGTGCTTCAAATGAAGCCGCCCGGCGTGATCTTGCGGCTAATGAAGCCGTCCGGCGTCTTCTTCCGTCGCGTCAGCATGTTTCTAGATTCATGCAAGGTGACAGCTTGGAAGCTTCTTTCTAGCGAGGTCCTGTTTAGAATTCAAATTCCTAACAGGTCCTTCCTTGCTTGGAAAGTTTGGAAAAGTTCTCGAATTGCCCCTAAACTTTATGAAAGTTTGGGGAACTGCTAGGAAACTTTAACTGGAAGGCATGAGCCAGATTTGGGTACATACAATCACGCATCTAATTCCAGTACGAGTTAGGAATTTAACTCGTTGGTGAGGCAGGGAGATGACCAACCCGAGTTTGCCTTGACTTGGAATGCCTAGGATGGCGTGTAGTCACTTGCTAGGTCCATGACCACAAATGTTACTGTGGCCTCGACTCGAAAGGGATGTTAACCCACTTCCAGTAATAAATTGATTGTCCTCATGGTGCTGACTTTATGGTTGTTGAAGCCTTCTAGTCTTCCAGAGTATGGCTCCAGCATGCTATCCTTCATATTCATCTTTTTGAAGGTAGAATAGTATAGAATGTCTCTGGTGGCCCCCAAGTCTATGAGGATCCTTTCATATTCACTGTTATCAATCCTCCCTTTGATTATAAGCAGTTAGTCACATGTGATCAATAGGGGGAAGCTGATGACTTCCTCTTCCCTGTGGATCCAGTCGGGGATATGGTAGACTTTCCTTAGCTCATGTATCTGGTCTTTCAATTTCTTATTGGAAATAGTTTGCTCCCTTATAACATGGAGTTTAGCCCTAGGAGGCTTATCTTCCCCTTCATCATCTTTGTTATCGTCATCGTCATCCTTTCTTTTTTGATTGTTATCCTTTCTCATAACGTAGCGATCAAGTTTTCCCTCATCTACTCATCTTTGGATCATTCTCGTAAGGGAGATGCAGTTTTCCATGTCGTGTCCGTGGTTCTTGTGAAAGGCATAATACTTGGAGCTATCACGGGTGTACTTTGTTCTTTCATCAAGTGGTCGGGGACTTGGCAGGTTCACCAACTGCATGATCTCCGTTATAGGTTTGGTGAGGGGGGGTGAAAACCTCGGCTTTTTCAATAGCCCAAGTTCTATTCTTCCCCTTGTAGTTACTTCCATTCGAAGCCTGGTTGGTGCCAGTTGCGTCTGCTTCTGCTTTCTCAGATCTCTTCTTACTTTTCTTTTCTGTCATAGCTATGACGTAAGCCACATTATATAGATCAGATTTCGACTTAGACTCCCTAGCAAAGAGTTCATTAAATTAATTTTCCGGATCTCAGTCTGGAGTTGAAGCAAACGATCACCTCCAGGTCAGTTAGGCTTTCCTTTACCTGGTCAGCCATAGCTCTGAATCGATTGTAATAACTCAGGGTTGTTTCGTTATTTCCCTGCTCAATGTTAGAAAAGTCTATCTGTCTTTTCTGTCTCTTTCCCGTTGTTGCAAAGTGGTCCAGGAACCTGCTCCTCATAATTTTCCAGCTATCGATGCTTCCCTTCTTTTGCTCACAAAACCAGGACAAAGTTGTTCCGGAGAAGGTACTCTCGAAAGCCTTGCATAGAATGTCATCTACCTTGGTGAGGAGGGTCATGGTGGATTTAAAACTTTGCACATGATGTCGTGTGTCTTTGTTTCCTGCATATTTTTCAAAACATGGGATTTTAAAAGTAGAATTGGGAGGTAGATCATTAATCCTCTGGGAGAAAGTATGAGTGGCACTGGTATCATCATCGTAAGCTTCCTTCCTCCCCATTTCCATTTCATCTAATCTCTTTTTCAGGAGGAGAATATCCCTGGCATCAATCCTCGAACTAAAGTGAGAACTATGATGGGTCCTTTATTTTTTTCTGTGCCCATTCACTCTACTTTATTACTCATGTTCCTGGTGATTGTCCCCGTGTACAGATGGTGCTTTGCTATTCAGTGGCTTAAAATGACGAGGAGCTGTTATGTCCCTTTTAGGTGCTGTTTCTGGACAGGAAGGAGACCTGTGATGAGGAAAGCCCTTATGCCGAGGGGGACTCCTAGGTCTAACAGGACTCCTGTGCCGAGGAGAGGGGTTATGATGAGGAGGAGATTTTTTCCTTGCATGACTAAGCCTTGCTCTCAAGTCAGCAGAATTAACCTCCTGGTCCCTCTAATTATTCAAATGATTTCTCAAATCTTCATTGTTTCATGTATTTCCATGTCCAGGAGCCTTAAAATGAAGAGGGACATCTTGGAGAGATTTCTGCCTGGGTCTACTAGCAAGGTCAAGATGAGGGGGAGTTTGGCAAGGAGTAATATTTTCTCTATTCCCCCGACTACCATGCCTGTTAAGATGACTCTATCCTCTAAGGGAATTTCCACTCCTCGTAGGCCTTATGAATTCAGCCAGGGAGTGTTCAGAATCCAGTTGCAGCAAGACATTTTGTGTTTCGTAAATGCGTTGCAAAGTTTCCATCTATTGATGCAAGAGAGTTCTGCGATCAATCTGTTGTGGGGAAGCTCCAGTGCCCCCCTGAGCGGCATTCCTCCCCGTTTGGCTGCCAGCAGGCCTTCCTCGGCATCGATGACAAGGAGGGTTTGGAAGTATTACCTCGGTTACTGGCTTCCCGCTAGAACGCAGATTCATTCCTAGCGGGGGCAGTCTATCGTTTAAAGGCGAAGGAGGTGACAGTTCCCCATTGGCAAGAGTAAAAGCATTCCTAGTGTTTCCATGAGTTTGCTCCACAAGAGGATTCTCCTGATCAGGAGTGATACTAGCAGTGTGTCCTTCTTCCATTAGGATTAGGAGAATGGAGAAGAATTTTTCAAGCTATTCAACGGATAATACGAATCTTTTTCTGACAATGGAATCAAACTGATGATGCCAAAAATATTCGGATCAGCCCAAATCCAGCGGCAAGTTGTATCCTGTATGTTTGAATAGCCTGAAAAAAGATGAACAAACATGTAAACTAAGTCGGGGCTTCACCGGCGAAGGCCCTCCGGCGTGAGATTAAGTATTCGTATTGTAGAGAGTAAATCGATTGACAAAAGTTGAGAGTCAAAATATGTGTTCACTTGAATTATGTAAATTATGGCTTGTATTTATAGGTGTAGGATTTAGAGTACATCTTTGAGTAGGAAGTATATGAGAGGAGGGTTATAATCCTAGTTGAATTATAACTTCCCACAATCCTTGTTTGAGTAGGATTAGATAAGTACATTCTGTAAGTATGCCTTGGAGGCATGCTACTCGACATGTGATGTTGGTCGACATGTTAAATGCTGAGGAAGAGGAGGGGCTGGGATAGGGAAGCCAATTTCCTTGCCTTGATGATGACCGAGGAGTCCCTTGGTCGTCTCTCGTTGAGGCCTTGGTCAGCCTTTAGAGGTGCCTATGTCGGCATATGAGGGATGCCTTGTCGGTATATGTCAGTGCCTTGTCGGCATATATCAGTATTGTGGCCTTAGTTATATTACTTGCTCTGCTATTTCTAGGTCGACATAGTGGGAAATGACGAGAAGGCATGACGAGTATAGGTAGGAAAGCCCACTCCCTTTGTCGTATTGGAGACTTGTGTGGATTATATTTTGGGCCAAATTCATTGGGCATTGCCCGGTTACGACCCATGTTCGTAACTCAGTTTATATCGTTCAGAAAGTTGACCTAATAAAAGTGTGGAAATAAGGAAAAGTGAAATGAATGCATGTCTGTAAGCCGATGAGTTTTACAAAAGAGGTACCCTCTGATCCATGACAAGGTTTGGTTGATAATTAACTTGTGGTTTGTACAAAGATGTATGAATATTCTTGTTCCAAACTTTTAGTTGTACAAGTATAGAAAAATATTGGTAAAAAAACATTCAGGAACAGTTTTGGACAAATTTCAACAACATAAATTTGTACTAATGAACTTTGGGCACAAATGGAATATGATCTCTCTACAAATATGAACACGTTTATGTAACGAGGAAAGCCTTTGAACAATTATTCTCTGGCACAAAACCTCGGGAGGTTTTAGGAAAAACCTACCTCAACAAAAAATATGATTTTATTGATCTCCCTTCTTTGAGTACAGAGTAATAGCGTAATAAGAGAGCGGCTAAGTGTGCGTGTGTGTTTTTCAGTGTTTTTTTCTATCTCTATTATACCCATTTCTAAATAATCTTCTTTCTCCCTTGAATATCGGATGTTGGTTGTAGATCGTGATCGTTGATGGATTTGGGCTGAGTTTTTGTCTTGGTCGAGTGGAGTCATTGTTAGACTATGTCTTCGTTTTACGTATAACTTATCCCTAAAAGTAGCAAAAAATAACAACAAATTTGCAAGACGTTAGTTCAAGGTGTAAAGTCAAGATGTAGGCCTAAGATGGATTACCAGGATGTTGAACATGCTGAGTTTGAATTTTCTATCCCAAACAATCGCCCCCAAAACATTTTAATTTCCTTACTGAAATACGGAGAGCCAAATGTTTTTGTCAACTATCCCCCACTTACTAGGAGTTATAGATGCGGTTGAGACACGTGTAGAAATAGGTGTTATAGGTTAATAGGGGTCTATAGCCGTCATTTACGCCCTCAAATGTCTTCTGGCCGGTTAAAAATTTAATCTTTTCATAAAACTTTCTGATGTACGATGCCAAATCTTCACACTTTCCGGTGAGTTCTTCTTCTTCTTTCTTTTTAACTTCTTCTTCGATTTCTAGACGTTTGAAATGACTAAAGGAAAGAGGAGAGTTGTATATTTAGACTCTGATTTACCTGCTGGCATTAGATATCTAGGGTTTATAAAAGATAGGGATGATGAAAGAATTTGACATGGGACTTCATACCAACTGGAGGATTGAAGACGAAGTCGCCATTCTGAATACATTCTTAGGTGAAGGTACTGATGCGGGCGATGTCAACTCAAAGGTGCAAGATGTTTAGATGACTGAAAAAGATGAAGCAAACAACAAGGAAAAGGAAAAAGAAGAAGGAGACAAGAAGGACTTTGAGGCTGCAAGTGCAGCAGGAGTTTGAAAACAATTTTTAATTTTAAGCTTTTATTTGATGATGGGATGTCCTCATAAACAATATTTATCTTGGGTTTGTACTTTAATTCCTCATGCCTTTGTTGGCATGTAAACATGGTTTTTAATAGGGGTGTGTCCCTAAGACTTGTTTACTTTTAGTTTATAATAGACTCATAAGAGTCAAGACATCTCTTTAAAGGTGTTGGGTTGGTCTAACATCTTAAGTTTGCTTAGAGTAGGATGTTTTAAACTTTTTTAAACCTTAATGGTATTTTCAAGCTTGTTGGGCTTTTGCTTTTGTTTATATCTTAGCCTGAAGGTAACATATAAGTATGTTATAACCATATGATCAATGATAACATGTAAATGTTATAACCGATTTTGCAAAGATAACATGTATAAATGTTTATATTCTGATGATTTAGGGTGACATGTAGAAATAACAATCTTATGTTACTTTGGTAACATGTACAATGTTACAATCTTGGTTCACAACTTGCTTTAAACGTCAGGCATAATTAATCATACATGAATATGAATTAATTCTAACTTTTTAAATTAAGTGTGAAAATCGTGCGCAGGCGATAGCATGATCACAGTTCTAAATGCATGCTACACACTACTTCTGAGTATAAATAATTTGTGTACCTTAGATCATTAATAAAAGCTTGACTTGAGAATTCAAGGTGTCAACATGTTTCTCAGATGTCTCTCGACTAATATGTTTGGAAATTCCCATCTTGCAAAACAGAAACATGTTAGGGTTGGGTGTTAGCTTGGCTAACACCCCTCTGATGCTTAAGTCAGTAAGGGTTTTATTAAATAAAATAAAATAAATAAGACAAGAATTAAAAAGATGTAAAGAATAGATGCATACCTTATTTGTCGGAATTCAAATAAATGTTGACTTACATGTAGTATTACTTAAGATGTATTGCATTCCTACTTCTAGGTACTCTGACACCATCCGGAGTGGACAACCAATAAGCACCTTTACCAACTTCAGCATTAATGAGATAAGGACCCTCCCATTTTGGAGCCAACTTGCCTGCATTCAGTTCTCTAGTGTTCTGGAATACCTTTCTCAATACTAATTCCCCAACTTGGAACCTTCTTATTCTGATATTTTTATTGTATGACCTGGCTATCCTTTGTTTATAGGCTGCCATCCTAATCTTGGCTATATCTCTAAGCTCATATACTGTATCCAAATCTTGAGCTAAGAGATGATTGTTATCATCTTGAGTTAATAAGCCATATCTTGTAGTTGGAATCGTTACTTCAATTGGGATCACGGCCTCTGCACCGAATACTAATGAGTAGGGTGTTTGTCCAGTAGCATTTTTTGATGCAGTCCTATCAGACCATAACACAAGTAGTAAATCTTCAGCCCATCTTCCTTTCTTATGATCTAGGCATTTCTTCAGGTTGTTGATGATCAACTTATTATTTGACTCAGCTTGACCATTAGCTTGAGGGTGTACAGGCGTGGAAGTTATCAACTTGATTCCCCATCTTGAAAGAAGTCTTTAGTCTTTTTGCTAATGAATTAGGACCCATTGTCACAAATGATTTCTGAAGGGATACCAAACCTACTCAATATGTTCTTCTTCAAGAAGGAAATGACTTCCTTATCTCTCACTTGCACGTAAGCCTCCGCTTCAATCCATTTAGAAAAATAATATGTCATGGCTAACATAAAGACTCTTCCTCCTGGAGCTTTTAGTAATTTTCCAACTATATATCCATGCCCCACTCCATGAATGGCCAAGGTAAAAGTACAGGGTGCAAGGGTTCTGCTGGCTGATGAAGGATGTTGCTATGTCTTTGGCAAGCGTCACATTTTAAGGCGTAACCCATGTCATCTTGCCTCATTATCGGCCAGTAATATCCCGTCTTGAGTACCTTTAAGGATAATGATTTGCCCCCAAAATAATTTCCACACTCACCATTATGCAGACTTTTCAATACATGCTTAACTTCTTCTGGTTCTAAACATATCATGTACAAACCTGTTGCTGATTTTTTAAACAAAACATTATCTATTAAAACAAACCTGGACACTTTCATTCTAAATGATATGTGCTTCTTGACATCTTGAAGGAATATCCCATCTTGCAAGTACTTAATGATTGGTTTGGTCCATGTTGGATCCTCATCTTGACCTTGAACTAGTATTTCAGGTTGATCTACAACTGTACACTCTTCGGGCTGGTCAATTGCTGGGTATTTAATATAAATGATTGTGATATTGGTGAAATTACCCGGATCCGGTTGCGCGGACCGGACATCTCGTTTCGCGTTGGTTGGTGAGGTGTCGCTACATTTGGAGGAGTCGCCACGCCATTTAGATATAGCCCAAAACATTGAGAAAAGGCTTTGTTTTTTAAAAAGTTATTGTGTGATGAGATTTTGAGTTCGGAGGTCAGGTTACACCTCGGGAAGAGATAGCAGAGATCACCCGAGTCGCCTCATATACACGAGTCTTTCGATACCCCTCTTTCTTTAAAAGTTGTGTGTGTGTATGTGTTTTTTTAAAAATGCATACTGAATATGATGTCTACATTGTATGTTATGTATTGAAATAAATTAAAATAGTACTAGAAAAAAGCCTTACCAATGTTGGTTTGTGACTATCTTACGCTTGGGAATAGTGTTTGAGTGTGAATAGTGCTCCAGGATGGACCGGGATTGCTTCGGGATGTACCGGTGTCTGCGGACAGAGTTCCGATGTGCCTCGGGGTTGCTGTATGTATTTGGGCAGAGGTTCGGCATGCCTCGGGTTTTTTGGTTGTGCTCGGGCTGAGGTTCGACGTGCCTCGGGTTTGTGGGTTGTACTCGAGCAGAGGTTCGACGTGCCTCGGGATTGTTGGTTGTACTCGGGCAGAGGTTCGGCGTGCCTTGGATTTGTTGGTTGTACTCGGGCAGAGGTTCGGCGTGCCTCGAGATTGTTGGTTGTACTCGGGTAGAGGTTCGGCGTGCGTCGGGATTCTTTGGGATTGTCCGGCAGAGCTTCGGGATGGACCAGAAAGGCTCGGGATGGACCGGAATGGCTCGAGATGGACAGGTAGGGCTTCGGGATGCATCGGGAGCACCTCAGGGTGGCTCGGAAGCTCTCGAGAGCGCTCGACAGGGCTTCAGAGCACCTCAGAAGGGCTCGGAAGGCCACAGGAAGGATCGAAAGGGACCGGGATTGCCTCTAAGGGCTGAGAGGGGAAGCCTGAAGGCTGGGGGGAGAGAGGAGAGAAGGGAGGTGTGAAGAAAATGAGAGGGCAAGCCCTCTATTTATAGGCTTGATAAATATGCAAACATGTCCGCGCGAACATGTATGTTATAACCAATTTTTTAGTTTTCCAGGATTTAAGGGAATCTCGTGAACTTTAAGGGGATTTTGCAATTATGATGTCTGGCTGCAAAAGTGTCCGCGCGAACACTTCTACAAGTTGAACTTTTTTTGTAATTTCCCAAAAGTCCTTCGGTTTTATTTTATCCCAAAAGGGTCCTACCTTAGTTTGGTTGGTGGTTTTGGGGTTTATGAAGGTTGCGGGTCTTCGGGATCATGTTCATGTGAGACCGCAGTGTTTCTCGTGTGTTCGGATGGGAGTGATCCGGATTGAGGTACATACAAAAGCCCCTCAGCGACTTCACTTGTGAAGGAAGTGGGGTCGTCGATAAGATAAGGGTCCTGATCTGGATCGCTTGTTGGGAGATGGAAGGTGACCGTGTTGGTCGGGATGTGAGGACGTAGTGGTGTCCTAAGGTGACATGGACGTGTCGGTGTCCTAAGGTGATGCGGATGTGTCGGTGTCCTGATGTGAGGTGGTGAGTGGACGTGTTGGTGTCCTGATGTGCAGTGGACGTGTCGGTGTTCGAATGTGAGGTGGACATGTAGGTGTCCTAATGTGAGGCGGACGTGTTAATGTCCTAAGGTGACCATTTAGGTCAGATGGCTGGACCCTTTGACAGGATTCCTACCTATCCAAGTGGGAATCAAGCCTGACCGTAGTTCGTGTGTGATGTGAGTTTGTCATGTTTGAGGATGTGGTGGTGTCCTTTAAATGAGATTTTGTGAGGAAGTGGTGGTGTCCTAGGATGTGTGTGACTGCTAAGGTCGCCTGGCTGCGGACGTGGTGGTGTCCTGAGATGTTTGTGACTGCTTGGGTCGGCTGTGAGGACGTGGTGGTGTCCTGAGATGTGTGTGACCGCTTGGGTCGGCTGTGAGGACGTGGTGGTGTCCTAAGGTGACCGCTTGGATCGGCTAGCTAGACCCTTTTACAGGATTCCTACGTATCTCAAATGGGAATCAAGCCTGATCGTAGTTCGGAGGACTCGATAATCTTACAAAAAGATGGGTAAGCTTACGAAAAGATGGGTAAGCTTATGAGAAGATGGGTTTGTGTTGTATTGAGGACGTGATGGCATCCTCTGACTGAGGTTGTGTCGTGTGCGAGGACATGACGGCATCCTCTGACTCTGGTTGTGTCGTGTGTGAGGACGTGATGACATCCCCTGACTGAGGTTGTGTCGTGTATGAGGACGTGATGGCATCCCCTGATTGTGGTTGTGTCGTGTACGAGGACGTGATGGCGCCCTCTGACTGTGGTTTGTGTCGTGTATGAGGACGTGATGGCGTCCTCTGACTGAGGTTGTTTCATGTATGAGGTCATGACGGCATCCTCTAACTGAGGTTGTGTCGTGTATGAGGACGTGACGGTGTCCCCTGACTGTGGTTGTATCATGTACGAGGATGTGATGACATCCTTTGACAGTGGTTTGTCGTGTGTGAGGACGTGATGGCGTCCTCTGACTGTGGTTGTGTCGTGTATGAGAACGTGATGGCATCCTCTGACTGTGGTTTGTGTCGTGTATGAGGACGTGATGGCGTCCTCTAACTGAGGTTGTGTCGTGTATGAGGACGTGATGGCGTCCTCTGACTGTGGTTGTGGGCGGGGACGTGTCGGTGTCCTAAGCGGGGGATGAAAGTGTTCGTGCCACGAGAGGAAGGCGCTCGTGCTTTAAGTGTTTTAATTTTGGGAGATGTGCTTGCCTTGTGTTTTTGATTTTTGGGATGCGTGCTTGCCTTCTCATTTTGATTTTTTGGAGGCATGCTTGCCTTGTGCTTTGATTTGTGGGAGGCGTGCTTTCCTTGTTCTTTGATTTGTGGGAGGCGTGCTTGCTTTGTGCTTTGATTTGTGTCCGCTAGGGAAAAGTTCGGGCTTACGATGGCTGCCAGGGGAATGACTTGTTTGTTTTGAAGGCATTTGTGCCTTAGGATGTGTGTTCGAAGGCATTTGCGCCTTGGAATTTGTGTGTGAAGGCGTTTGCGCCTTGGGTTTTGTGTTTAGAGGCGTTTACGCCTGGGGGTCTGGACTTACGATGACGGCCGGTGTTTATCTGCTGGGGATATGTGGTTTCGTACGGGTTTGCAAGGATTGCCGTTTGACTTTTGTCCGGTGGGGAAAGGGGTTCGGGATTACTTTGATGACCGGTATTATTTTTGTGTTTTGTGTTTTGAGGGCGTTTGGGCCTTGGGATTTGCATCTGAAGGCATTTGCACCTTGAGATCTGTGTTTGAAGGCGTTTGCGCCTTGGGGTCCGGACTTACGATGACGGCCGGGTTTTGTTTTGCCATTTAGTGGGCGAGATCCGGACTTGCGATGACGGTCGGGTTTTGTTTTGCCGTTTAGTGGGCGAGATCTGGACTTACGATGACGGCCAGGGTTAATTTTGTTGGTTTAGGGACCAAACTGCATTGAATTTGCTGGAAAGGGCAAAAGAGGGATTTCGCCAAGGCTGCAAAGGTGTCCGCGCGGATACATCTTGCATGCAAAGAGGTCCGCGCGGATTCATCTGCAAATCTGATTTTCTGAATCAAAATCAGATTTCCAGCAACGACGCCCATTCCATTTTCCATTTTCCATTTTTCTGCATAGGAGAAAGGGAGAAAGAGAGAAGAAAATTTGAATTTTGAGCAAGATTTTCGATCCTTTCAAGTTGCTAGATTGTTATCATAGCGAAAAGATTGGGGCGAGGTCATCGTCAAAGGGGCCGAGAGGCCATAAAGAAGAGGTTGGACCTCCAAAGGAATTTTTCTTCCTTCCCACCTTCAACAATGAATCCGAATGAGTTATATCCGGATTTGAATGTGCACAACTCAAGGGGGAAGGCGAAAATGGAGGTAAGAAATCAAATTTTGTTTTGATTATTGCTTTGAATGATGTATGCTAGAACTAGGTTTTAGTTTTTTGCATATTTGGGGCTTTTGTTGTTGCCATGCTCATTTTGTGAAATTGGTGATGAATTGTTGAAATTGAGCATGTAGGGATTGTGGATATGTGATTTTTGTTCAAAAATGCAGAGGTTAGCTCATATTTGTGAAAATAAAGTGCCTCTCCTTGAAATGCATGCTTTGGTGACTTGTACCTTGATGCTATTTTTGTATGTACATGGTTTTTTGTGGGGAAAAATTGCCGTGCATGGACGGACTTTTGTTTGAAAAACTGCCATGTTGGGATGGACTTTTGTTTGAAAAATTGCCGTGTTGGGACGGACTTTTGTTATTTGAAAAATTGCCATGTTGGGATGGACTTTTGTGCTTTGTGAAATTGTCGTGTTGGGACGGACTTTTGTTTAAAAAATTGCCGTGTTGGGACGGACTTTTGTTATTTGAAAAATTGCCAGGTTGGGACGGACTTTTTATGCTTTGTGAGATTGCCGTGTTGGGACGGACTTGTGTTATTTGTGAGATTGCCGTGTTGGGACTGACTTTTGTGCTTTGTGAATGATATGTGTTATTGTTTCTGTTTTTGTATATTTGTTAAGTATCGTTTATTGGCGTACTTTTTCTGTGTTTACCTGCAGGAGGAGGCACCTTCGTCTGGGAAGGCGAAAAGGATGAAGTTACGGGGGTCCCTTGAGGCCGTGGTTGAGTTGTGGAGGAGCATGCATGATATCTCCCGGGATGGGAGACCTAGCCCTCGGAGGCTAGTTATTGCTACGGGGCTGAATGTGTTCGTGGAGAACCTGGCCAGGATAGCGGAGACGCAGAAGAACAAGGGCGTCTTCTTGGCCTTGTCTGAGTATTGGTGGGACACCACGCACACCTTCCACTTCAGCTGGGGGGAGATGACGGTGACTCCCACAGATTTTGCTGCCATTATCGAGCTTTCCTTCAAGGGGGAGTCGGTGAAGTGGCGGGACAGGATGTCCGACGAGGTGCTGGCCGAGCTGCTTGGAATTGCTCCTTGGCCCCGTAAGGGCTTGGGTATGGTTTACCACGATGTGGAGGCGAACATTACGGCCAACATCGGGGATTATAGCCGGGGCACTAGGGTAGTAACGGCGGAGCAGCTGGCACGCTCATTCTTGTGGTTTGGCCTTTCCGAGACTTTGTTCTCGAATCATGCCTCTTCCGTTCTTTTCCCTCAGCTGGAGAGTCTGGTGGACTTGGAGACGGTCTGTGACATTGCTTGGAGCGAGGTGGCCTTGGCTGAGCTCTATTTTGCTTTGGACCGATTCAGCCGGGGCGCGGTCAACTCCCTAGGGTGCTTTGACTTTGCAATGGAGGTATGAGTTTATAAGCTTTTGTAGTTTAGCCTTTCATCATTTCTCCTTTTCTTTTTCTTTTTTATTTTTCTGAGCATTATCTTCCTTTTTGTTGCAAGTGATGGATAAAATCCTCTTGTAATAAAATACCTAGCAAGTGTACTAGCTACCGTTGTAGTAGTATGCACAAGCAAGGGTCGAATCCACAGAGACTTGAGTGAATTAACAAGTTGATTTGATTAGTGCAGAAAGTAACCAAAAAGGGGGTTTTTGTTTTGATTTATTAATTAAACTACTAAAGCAAGAAACTAAAATAATGAAACTGAAGGAAACAAGTGAACAAGTAACAAGGATTTAACAAGATTAAAAGAATTCACGGATTGGATTTCGTAGTTGTCTCCTTTCTATGCTAGGGTTTAATAAATAATAAAACTAATAAACTCGTTCAAAGATTCATTCACTTGACTAAGGGTTGGGACGTTTGGTGTTCGAATTGCAACCCCAATATTTCTATCGTATTGTAAATTTCGGTAGGTCAAAACAATACTCAAGAAACTCATTAAGCAAATAAGAAATAATTGAATCTAGGTTTTCTTGTATTCCGGTAGGTCAACAATTAAACCTAATCGATGAATTAATGTTCTTTAAATAAATTGTCCACGGTAGTGCAACAATCTAAAACACATCAATTGAATGATAAATAATTCATCAAATAAGAACAAGAAAGTTTGCAAGAATTAAAAATCAATTTAGCATAGAAATTTGAAAATTACTACAACCAATCCATGAAAAATAAATTTAGCTACTCATAATAAAAATAAAAATTACAAAAATAAACTAAAAATCATAAACCTGAATCGAAACGGAACGAAGGAAGTATTGTTTCTTCCTTTCTCTCTACAGTAAGTACCACGGCATGAATGTCAAATTCGCTACAGTAGCCGACCACTTTTTTTTTGGAATAGTCCTCCTTTTTAAAAGAAAACAAGTACTGAATTCTTTTGAAAACCTAGGTTGCAATTGCTGTTAAACTAAACAGCACAAAACAAGGCCCAAAATGTCAGCCCAATTCGCCAAGCTTAATTCGTGCTAACGAGTCGTGACATTTGGGCCAAGTCGTTCTGATTGAAAAATAGCAAGTATGCTTTATTCCCTTTGCCTTAGCCAGCCTTGCCCATCTTTTGCCTTGCTTGGCCCAACCTTGGCCCTTAAACCTCGGCCACTGCCTGTGATGTTGTCGGCCACATGCAATCCAGCCTTGATTTTGTCCCAACTTGGATTCGTTTCGTCACGTAATTGCACCGTCGCATTTTGTTGCATTTTGGTCATTATAAAAATTTATGTTGCACCTTGGTCCTTGAAATTTATATTTTTACTTTGGCCCATGAACTTTCTGCAGCCAATTTTTTTCTCTCAATTTTCCAAATTTGCAATTAGGTCCCTATACTTCCAAAATAGGCTTATATCCTCCGTTTTCAGCTTAATTGCTCATCAGCCCCTGAACTATCAAAACACTCAAATATACATTAAATTTCCAAGGTTTCGAACAGAAAATAAGCTAGGAACGTATCTTTTGGATGGGTAAAACCACATCCAACAAATACCCCCAAACTTACATTTTGCTCGTCCTCGAGTAAAACAAAACTTAAACAAAAACAAAACTACCCTAACAAATATTAAAAAAACAATCAACAGAAAATATTTTTGATATGTTCTCAATATATACAAGGTTGCCGGCCAAACAAGTCTCAGATTCTCACAACATATGCTAAACAAGTGCCAAAAGAATATGCAATTACAATTACATTAATGCATCTAACCCACAATTTTCCATCTCGGCCTGAATGGTGAATGAAATATGGGAGATCATGATCAACAAGATAAGATTGTTTATGGGTTCACTAAAACATGCCCTACATCACAGATAACAATACAAATTACAAGGATACTCATATGCACGATTACGCACTTGTAAACCCGATTACTAAATATTGAACACGAATTATGGCTTTAGGGTTAAATCCACAACAATTGTGGGGCTAGGTTCGCGGGTACAAACGAAGGAATGGACATACAAACACAAGAATGTGAAACTAAAAGCCTTCCATTGCATGTTACTCCTTTCGAAATTTCAGTTTTCCGCTCACCTTTGTTTTCCCAATACTTCAACCCCCAAACTAGAACTTTGTTCATACTTTATACACTTGGGGTTGAAAGCATTCCCTCTCTCAAAATAGGTCACTAATCAAATATACTTCACAACATTAGGGGGCAAGCTTTTTCTTTTCTTTTATTTTTTTTTTACTTTTTTTTTTTTTTGAACTTCATTTTTTTTCTTACCCCCTTTTATACAATATACATCATATTCCCAACTTTTGACCTTCCTCACACATTCCCTTAAATTCCCAATGTAACCCCCAAACTTATCGTTTCTAGTTCCACATTCTTGCAGAGGTAGGATAAACCTATTCTAGGTGTCAAGGGTTAGGGCGTAGGCATCAAATGAAGGCGAATGGTGGTTTAAATGTTCCATTCTTTCTAAAAAGGCTCAAAATGGGATCAAGTGACAATTTATATATAAACAGTGATGAGAAAGTCGAAGGCTCACAAGAGGGTTGTCAAAGAAATAAAAGCCATAAATATCAAGTAATCTATTGATGTGTTATTGACAAGCGTGCAACCATGTTCTAAGAATCCCGAGAATGTCAAAGTGAACCCATAAAGGACACCTAAATTAATGACCATGATCAAGAAATATGATGAAAGTGAATGGTGGTGCAATTGTGTTTTACATGTTCTAATGAAATTCTAATTAACAAATTCAAATTGGCACAAACTAGCAAAACTCAATCAAAAACTCTCAAATCATCACGGACATTGGCCAACTTCCTAACATATAATGAGAACAAAAATTTTTAAATTTTTCTATTTTTTTGGAGGGAGACACTATATACACTCTCCTATAAACCCACAAACTCGGAGAGATATCTATCCCCAAACTTAAAATATGCTATGTCCTCATAGCAAAGAGAACAAAAACATGCCTCGGGTTCAAAGGAGATATGACACAACAACACAAATAAATAAAGCAATAAAAACGTACCTACTTGGGTTGCCTCCCAATTAGCGCATTTGGTTAAGGTCGTTAGCTCGATCGTTGCTCGCGTTTGGACTTCACCTTCCGTCCTTTGGCCCACTTCATGGTTTCGCGGGTCCTTATTTTCAGATTAAGCCCCATAGACATCCCCCTTTTTATCATCTCATTTAAAACTAAAGGGAATTTTTTGACTTTTATGCACCTTGGGCTTCCCCACTTGTGGCCTCTCACCACCTTTTTCATCATAAGGAGAAGAAGAAGGTACAAATACGAGAGTCAAATTTTCATTTAGATTAAAAAGGGTTTGAAAATTCTCATTCGTATTGTGAATCTTCTCACTATCCAACTTCTCCCCACAATAAAGGGACAACTCAATTTCATCACAAACTTGGTCATGCCATGCTTTCTCATTAGAATTTGATTCATGCATGACCTTTAATTTTTAAATAACAAGAAAAAGAAAATAATACAAGAAAACTATTTACACTACAAAGAAAATAAGAAAAGAAAATTATTTACAATACACTAAAAAAAATTAACTTGTAATTCACAACAAGTCCCCGGCAGCGGCGCCAAACACTTGATGGATAAAATCCTCTTGTAATAAAATACCTAGCAAGTGTACTAGCTACCATTGTAGTAGTATGCACAAGCAAGGGTCGAATCCACAGAGACATGAGTGAATTAACAAGTTGATTTGATTAGTGCAGAAAGTAACCAAAAAGGGGGTTTTTGTTTTGATTTATTAATTAAACTACTAAAGCAAGAAACTAAAATAATGAAATTGAAGGAAACAAGTGAACAAGTAACAAGGATTTAACAAGATTAAAAGAATTCATGGATTGGATTTCGTAGTTGTCTCCTTTCTATGCTAGGGTTTAATAAACAATAAAAATAACAAACTCGTTCAAAGATTCTTTCACTTGACTAAGGGTTGGGACGTTTGGTGTTCGAATTGCAACCCCAATATTTCTATCGTATTGTAAATTTCGGTAGGTCAAAACAATACTCAAGAAACTCATTAAGAAAATAAGAAATAATTGAATCTAGGTTTTCTTGTATTCCGGTAGGTCAACAATTAAACCTAATCGATGAATTAATGTTCTTTAAATAAATTGTCCATGGTAGTGCAACAATCTAAAACACATCAATTGAATGGTAAATAATTCATCAAATAAGAACGAGAAAATTTGGAAGAATTAAAAATCAATTTAGCATAGAAATTTGACAATTACTACATCCTATCCATGAAAAATAAATTTAGCTACTCATAATAAAAATAAAAATTACAAAAATAAAATAAAAATCATAAACCTGAATCGAAACGGAACGAAGGAAGTATTGTTTCTTCCTTTCTCTCTACAGTAAGTACCACAGCATGAATGTCAAATTCGCTACAGTAGCCGACCTCTTTTTTTTTTGGAATAGTCCTCCTTTTTAAAAGAAAACAAGTACTGAATTCTTTTGAAAACCTAGGTTGCAATTGCTGTTAAACTAAACAGCACAAAACAAGGCCCAAAAAGTCAGCCCAATTCGCCAAGCTTAATTCGTGCTAACGACGAGTCGTGACATTTGGGCCAAGTCGTTCTGATTGAAAAATAGCAAGTAAGATTTGTTCCCTTTGCCTTGGCCAGCCTTGCCCATCTTTTGCCTTGCTTGGCCCAACCTTGGCCCTTAAACCTCGGCCACTGCCTGTGATGTTGCCGGCCACATGCAATCCAGCCTTGATTTTGTCCCAACTTGGATTCGTTTCGTCACGTAATTGCACCGTCGCATTTTGTTGCAATTTGGTCATTATAAAAATTTATGTTGCACCTTGGTCCTTGAAATTTATATTTTTACTTTGTCCCATGAACTTTTTGCATCCAATTTTTTTCTCCCAATTTTCCAAATTTGCAATTAGGTCCCTGTACTTCCAAAATAGGCTTATATCCTCCGTTTTCAACTTAATTGCTCATCAGCCCCTGAACTATCAAAACACTCAAATATACATTAAATTTCCAAAGTTTCGAACAGAAAATAAGCTAGAAATGTATCTTTTGGATGGATAAAACCACATCCATCAGCAAGTGTGGTGCTATGAGGTTTTCCGGTGTCAGTCGTGGGACTGGGAGGTTGAGGCCATGTTTGGGTATCCCGCCATGCTATGCTGGGCTCGCTCTTTGAGGAAGAGGAGGATGAGCCGGGGGGGATCACTGTCACATATAGGGATGTGCAGCGATTCCTGGAGAGGGATAGCCCGGAGGGGTTTCAGCTGTACCCTTGGACTCAGTATGGCGAGGATGAGCTGGAGGGCGCCCCCGGGGTGACATGGCAGAGGAAGCTTCTTCGGGGCCTCACTTGCGACTCTATGTATTTTGGGGGAGAGGGTGTTCTGGCAGCATAGAGCTGGTGTGCCCCCTATGGCTCCGAGGGATCCGCCCTTCAGCATGATGAGTCCTATTGATATGGACGTGCTGGAGTACGAGAGATACCGGGCCGGCGTGAGTGCCGAGGAGTTCGTCCTGGAGGGCAAGGAGTATGCGGCCGTTGTTAGGCGGAAGTTGAGGACGTCACAGGTGTTGGCAAGGGAGAGGCGGATTGGCTCGTCGCGTCCTCCAGATGTTCCGGTGCTTGGGTCGGACTTCACTTATGTTCGCGGGGACTCTTCGAGAAGGAGGGTGTCGGTGCCCATCCCAAAGCATGGTCCTGCCGCCTATCGGGTTGACCCGGATGCTGCGGTGAGTTTGTTTACTCTTTTCCATCTTGGCATCTTGTTCTGTATTTCTCTTTTGTCGAGTATTTTGTATCTCTTTTGCTGAACTTCTCTTTTGTTGTTTGCTTATGAAAGTCTCGGGACGGTCCTTGGACGTGCTTACCCGCCGGTACGTGGGGTTGAGGGCCTTCATGAAGAAGCTTCTGAGGAAGATGTCCTGCGGGTCTTCACGGAGCGCGGCGGCGTTCGAGCCGATGCTTTCGAGGAGGTCTGTGGATACTCCTTCTTCGAGGGCTGAACCGGAGCCACAGCCTGAGGTTCCGATTCGAGAGCGGCATAGATTTGATGTGGGGACTTCTTCTAGGGTTCAGAGGCCGCAGACCTTCCACCAGTTCTTTCCTCCGTCGGGTGCGCAGGGTGAGGGTTCGTCCTCGAGAGCCTTCTTCAACCCTTTTGCTGGGCTTGATCCTTCGGACTTCTTCGAGTACTCGGTTGAGGAGGGAGTCGAGGTCTCTAACGATGAAGAGGTGACTGCTGGGTTTTCCGAGATGCAGGAGTTCTCGGCAAGCGAGGGCGACGATGATGAGGATTCGGAGTAAGAATCCTTTTGCTTCCCCTTTTTTGTTTTTTTTTTGTATTGTAGCAGACATTTGTATATGTAATAAAACACTTGTATTTGGCATATCAAAGTATTTTATTTGTGATGTATTGATTTATTTGTGATTCCGGGGATTGGCCTAGGAATTGTTTCTAGCTTATTTTATTTTTGTGCATGTCGCATGAGCTTGGAGTGTATTTGTGGTTAGTGTATTGGGGCCGAAAATGGCTTTAGCAAGGATTTCGGGCAGTCGAGGGCAAGGTCCTGCCACGGGCAGCAACTGTTTTGCAGTTTGTTGAAAATTTAGCCAGGCTGCAAAGTGATCCGCGCGGACGCTTCATGCATGCAAAGTGGTCCGCGCTGATGTTTCTTGCTTTTGAAGAGGGGATAAGATTTACTGCAAATCTGGATTTCCCTTATCTCCCCACTCCCATTTGCAGTCATTTCGAGCCTTCTTCCTTTTTTTCTCAAGAAACCTCCATTTTTGCCATGGATTCTTCGTTTGTTTCCAGAATTTCACCGAGGCTTTCAAAGGAGAGGCAAGTACACTTTCGAGGTGAGATTTTGACTCTGCTCGGTTTGGTCTCTTAAGGAGTTAGTTCCTGATTGGAAATTGTTGCGGGCTGCTGCAAGGTTCTGGGATGTTAGGAGGCATGTGTATAGCTTCGCCTACAATGAGATTACACCCACCTTTGAGGATTTTCGGGCTTTTCTTGGTGGATCGGAGGTGGAGGCTATCTCGCTTCCTTTGATCGGAGGTGCGATCGTGAGCGTGAAGCTCGCAAGCTTTCTTCGGTCTTCGTTGGATAAAGCGTATGGTATGACTTTTGATTCTGGTCATATTGACATTTTTGCACTGCCTGAGCGGTTTATGGGTGATGATGAGAGTGACGTATCTTGGGATGCATTTGCTTTGTGCGTGATAGCAACGCTCATTGTGGTCAGCTCCCTTGGGGTATACGACAGTGCTTTGCTGGATGTGGTAGGGCACTGCCGAGCCGGTGAGGATATTGCTCCATTGTTGCTGGGGGAAACCCTTCACTGCATTGATCGCTTGGCGACAGGGGATAGGTTCATGCGAGGGGAATCCCCACTTTTCTCACATTGTGATGCGAGAGAGGCTTCAAGCCAGGCCCGAGTCTCCGACATCTTTTAGTCAGTGGACATTTGCTCAGCGGCCTCTTGTATTGGATATGGATCAGCCCTCCTGGGAGAGATGGATGGCACAACTTGGTATGCATCAGATCCGTTGGTGGGTTCCTCACTGGGGGATTGAGACTAGGAGTGCCTTTCAGGAAGGTTCCTATGTTGTCAAAGTTTCGGGGTTGTCTTGGTCCTCTTTCTATGTGTCGTTGCTCTTTGTTCGACAGTTTGGGATGAGGCAGGAGCCTTTGCTGGGCTGGAATGACATCGCCACAATGGAGGTAGCTTCTTTCTGCATGGCAGATCCATATGTCTTTCTATATTTTCTGAGGGTATGGAAGTATTCTGCTTTCCCTCCAGTAGTACTCCTTCGACGTCAGGGGAGTGTTGTGTTGACCACCGAGTACCTGGATTGGTACGAGCAGCATGTCGGGTAGACCCAAGTGGTTTTAGGGAGCAGGCATGAAGCGATTCTGGGGCAAGGGTGCCGTCTCATCTATAGCCTTAGAAGTGCAGAAGCCTGGTCTAACCCTCATAATGTTACGGGAGATGCTCTGTTTGACTACGAGACCAGAGTTGACCGACTGGCGGAGAGGGTTCCCTTTTTGCAGGCTCACAGGGAGGAGATTCGAGCCGAGGTAAGGGCGAATGGAGATTTGCGAGCTGCTGGATTGTTTGACCCAACAGCGAGTACTCTTGACCTAGGAAGGAGAGAGACAGAGTTGGCTCACGCGGAGCGGAAGAAGACTCTTCGGGGACGAGGGAAGAAAGAAAAGAATGGCGAGGGGACAAGCACGAGTGGCACGAAATGACCTCATAAGTATCCATTCATTGCATTGCAGACACATTATTTGTTTAATGTATTATCCTGTCTTTTAGCTTGTTGTGAGCTTGAGAGTAGACCATGCTTGTAATCATCAATAAGTGTTTTAATCGTTAGTGATTTGTGATTTACTTTTAAAGCTTTGTCGAGATGCAAGATCTCTTGCTTGCTTTTTTGTTTGAGTCTTGGCGGCGTCTAACTTTGGACCTTTTGTTGTATTTGTAGATCGAAACCAGTCTGAGCCTTGGCAGCATCCATTTTTTTGGATTTTGTGTTAGTGTTTGGATAGATCTGAGCCTTGATTGGCATCCAAATTTTTTTTGTTTTTTGTGTGTTTTTAGACCGAACCAATTAAGGCTGCCTACGTTCCCCCCAGACTGAGGGGCTCAGGTCTCCGTAGTTCGACACTACAATGAGTGACGGGGAGACAGTAAAGTCGATTTGCTTCAGGCGAAGTATCGGCGAAGTTTGCTTCCGTTGACTGGATTCATGAAGGGATTGCCGTCTAGTCTGTCAGCTTTATGGCACCTCCGGAGAAGATCTTTTGGACCACGAACGGGCCGATCCATGTTGGTTCCCATTTTCCAAGTGGGTTGATTCGGGTGGGAGGCTTTTCATTGAGTACCAGGTCGCCTTCCCTGATGTCTCGAGACTTGACTTTCTTGTCGAAAGCCCTAGCCATTCTGCTTTGGTAGGCTCGGATGTGCTCCATGGCCTTCAGTCGGCACTCGTCTAGCATGGCCAATTTGTCTTGTCGGCTTCGTAGCCATTCGACTTCATTGATCTCGTTTTCTAGCAACACTCAAAGTGATGGAATTTCCAACTCGACGGGCAGTACTGCCTCCATCCCATAGGTTAAGGCGAATGGAGTTTTCCCGTGGTCGTTTCGACCGATGTCCCAGAGTAGCCCCAAAGTGCCAAAGTGCCTTTCTCGGGCCAATCTCATTCTCGTGTGGTCATTTTTTGGATGATCCTTTCGAGGGTCTTGTTTGCTGCTTCTACTGCAACATTAGTTTGTAGCCTGTAGGGAGAGGACTTGTGGCGTGTGATCTTGAATTCGGCCAGCAGTTATTCTCCTTCGAAGTGAGATCCTTTGTCTGATAGGAACTCGTTCGGGATGCCGTATCGGCATATGATGTTTTCCTTGAGGAAATGTGAGACCTTCTTGGAAGTTATCACTTTGTAGGACTTGGCTTCGACCCATTTTGTGAAGTAGTCGATGGCTACCAAGACGAACTCATGGCCGTTATTTCCGGGTGGAGCGATCTTCCCGATGACGTCGATTCCCTAAGTGGCAAAGGGCCAGGGAGTGGTCATGCAATAGAAATCGTGAGGGGGAAGATGGTTGAGGTTGGAGAACCGTTGGCATTTGTCGCAGGTTCGGACAAAGTGGATGTAGTATGTCTCCAAGGAGATCCAGTAGTAGCCCATTCGAAGAATGATTTGCATCAGGGCTCTGGCGTTCTTGTGGGGACCGCAAGCCCCATTGTGGACTTCGTTCATGAGCTCATTCGCCTTTTCCTTGCTGATGCAGAGGAGGAGCGGCCCTTGGTAGCGTTTTTTGTACAGCATGTCATCAAGGATGATAAAGTGAGAGGCAAGGCGATTTAGGGCCACGATGCTCTTGGCTTTGATTCCTTCTTTGCATTTGCCTTTTTCATTCATGAAGGTGGTCTCCCCGTTATTTGGTATTGGTAGATCTAGTTGTACCACGGCTCATTGATGGGCTCAGGCTCTGGTTCAATTTCACAGCAGTAGGCAGGAATTTCTTTTCTTCCTACTTTGAATGGAATTATCGCCTTCCCTTCTGGGATTTCCACGAGTGAAGCCAAGGTGGCTAGGCGTCTGCAAACCGGTTTCGGTCTCTTGGCAAGTAGTGGAAGGTGACCTCTTTGAATTGTGTGATGAGGTCTTCCATGCAGGCATGGTATTTTTGCAAGCCAGGGTCTATCATTTTCCATCTGTTGGAAACTTGATTGATTATCAAGGCTGAGTCCCCGTATACCTCTAGCTCTTGGACGTTCCTTTCGAGTGTGGCCTCTAGTCCAGCGGCACAGGCTTCGTATTCTGTGGCGTTGTTGGTTACCATGAAGTTTAGCTTTATGGCGATTGGGGTGTGCTCGTCTTTTGGGTCAACCAAGAGCATTCCAATGCCATTTCCTCTTTTGTTGGCTGCTCCATCGAAGAACATTTGCCATCGATTCTCGCCTTCAAGTGCGAAGATTCCTTCGTCTAGAAATTGTGGTTCGGACCTTTGGCCTCGTCGGTTGGGAAGTCGGCCAGTTGTTCGGTCATTACCCATCCCTTTATTGACTTCTAGTTCACGTACTTGATGTCGAACTCCGCCAGGAAGAAAGACCATTTGGCTTGCCAGGAAGAAAGACCATTTGACTGACGAAGTAGATTGCATTCTCGACTCGTGACTCTCTCTCTTTTCTTGAAAGAGCATGGCTCCAACTGCGGTGTCGGTCGCAGTTAGGTATAAAAAAGTGGCTTCTCCTCATAGGGAGGATAGAGGATCAGAGGACTCAAAAGGTACGCCTTTATCTTTTCGAAGGCGTCTTGGCATTCTGGGTTCCATTCGATGTCTGCATTCTTCTTCATTAGTCGGAAGATTGGTTCGCACATGGAGGTCAACTGATTAACAAAGCGGCTGATATACTGCAAGCGGCCCATAAAGCTTTTTACTTCTGTTTGGGTTTGCAGTGGTCTCATTTCGATTATGGCCTTGATCTTTTGAGGATCAACTTCGATGCCTCCTTCGGTGACCATGTATCCCAAGACTTTGCCTCGGATGACTCCAAATGTGCATTTGGCTGGGTTCAACCTCATTGAGTGTTTTCGAAGGAGATCGAAGTACATTCTCAGGTCGATGAGCTGTTGTCCATCTGACCCTTTTGAGTGAATGATCATGTCGTCGACGTACACTTTGATCTCTTTGTGGATCATGTCATGGAAGAGGGTGATCGCTGCCCATTGGTAGGTAGCCCCAGCGTTCTTTAGTCCGAACGGCATTACTGTGTAGCAGTAGGTTCCCAGGGGGTTGTGAAGGTTATTTTCTCTTGGTCTTCTTCGGCCATCTTGATTTGATTGCAGCCGGCGAATCCGTCCACGAAGGATTTGACCTCAAAATTGGCCGTAGTGTCGACCAACATGTCTATGTTTGGTAGTGGAAAGTCGTCATTAGGACTTGCTTTGTTGAGGTCTCGGAAGTCCATGCAACAACGTACTTTTCCGTTGGCCTTGGTGACTGTGACTATGTTGGAGAGCCAAGTCGGGTATTCGATCACTCTTATAAAGCCGACACGGAGCATCTTTTCTATTTCTTCCTTGACTTGTAAGGACCATTCCGGCTTGATTCGGTGTAGCTTCTTCTTGATGGGCTTAGCCTCGGGATTCAGGGGAATCTGATGTTCCACTATGGCTGGATCTAGGCCGAGCATGTCTTGGTAGGACCAAGCGAACACGTCCACGAATTCTTGGAGTAGTGCTGTCAATGCTTCTTGCTCTGTGTCGGTGAAGAAACTTCCGATTTGCGTCTCTTTAGGCTCTTCAGCAGTCCCCAAATTCACTTTAGTTAAAACCTCCTCGGCAACTTGGGCCCGATTTTCCTCTCGTTTGACAACATGCTTAATGATGTATTTAATGTATTGTTCGTTTAATGTGTCTGCTTTTTTGTCAAGTGAATCGTTATTAACTGTTTGTGATTTAGTTAATTTATCAGTTGTTAAAGATGCAATGAGAGGATACTCGAAAAGGTCAAAACTTTCATTAAGAGCGTATGGGAATACATGGTTGGCTATGAATTCGTAATCTTCTGGCGTAAGGCCATCAGATGACTCGAGGGACTTGAACTCAAATACAACAGGCTCAGAGGGATTTTTTTTGAAAAAGGTAAAATCATACTGAGGAATCAAATCAAGACCCAATTCTGAATATACCTGTTTGTTGATGAAGTTGTTGAAGTGCGCCGCTCGAGGTTACTGACGTAGCTGAGGTTGCCGTTGTTTCCGAGGTCATAGACTTTGTTGATGTCGCTGAGGTCACGGACTTGAAGTTTACTGCCGTCACATAATTTGTTGATGTCGGACTTGAAGTTTGCTGCCGTCACTGACTTTATTGATGTTGTTGAGGTCACGGACTTGAAGTTTGCTGCCATCACAGACTTTGTTGTGGTTGCCGAGGTCACGGACTTGAAGTTTACTATCGTCACATATTTTGTTGATGATGCCGAGGTCACGGACTTGAAGCTTGCAGCCGTCACAAACTTTGAAGTTGTCGGTTGAGGTGGAGGTTCTGTTGACTCCTGTAATGCAAGGAAATATTCATGCTGGTCTCGGATAGACCCGAAATATTCTTACCTTTCTACACCTGCTAGCACATGAAGATTCCAAATAGATTTTTCAGATTTTAGTGGTTTGACTGGACTTATGTGGTGGTGCTCACATCTGTTCGTGTAAATGGCCGGTTGATCATTTTGGTGGTGAGTTTATGTATGGTATGTGGTATGTGGATATGTAGGGACATTTGTATGGATTTATATTTGAGATGGGTGAACTATATGAGTGAAATTGTGTTTGACAAGTTGGGGGAAAATCAGGTTTATGCAGAATTTGTTGCTAGTCAGCGAGGCTGTCTAGTGCGAGAGTACTGTACTATTTCTTCATTTTTATAGAATTTTGATGAGTACCCATGTGTGAACACATCTAGGCCTGTTGCGAGTATTTATTCTTAATTCTCCCTTGAATCGTGTCTCTAGGAGGCAAACGACTACAAATCTGTCGACTATTGTAATGGCTTTATGCCCAATTCTCTTTCCCGTCTCGAGCCCCGAGTTACTTGAATGTGGTTGATGATTTGAATATGATCGAAGAAGGCTCTCCTTGTTGGTTTGATTTGAAGAAGATCGAATGATGTTCGATGAAGAAGGTTGAAGAATAATCTCCCTTTGTCCTTGATTTTTTTTCTTAGTGACGCACCCTGGATTTTTCCTAAACCGTCTTTTTCAGGTTTTCAATCTAGCGGGCATCTCTTTTGCGTCTTTTTTTCTCTTTTTTTTTTAAGTAGTATGTTAACTCGAAAGAACTCAGTGGAGAAAATCTTATTGAGGAGAGAGAAATGAGATCTCAAGTTAGTTGAGGATAGACTGACTTTATTCCTCGGAAGGTGATCCAAGCATTGACTCTTTGGAGAAGTATATTCTCTAATGATGAGAGTGAGAAGTAAAGAGGAAAGCCCCTAATGCAGATTTGATTATTTTGAAGAGTTGAAGTACAAATTGACTGGGGGAGGAAAGGTTAGGAAGCCCCAGTTTTGATGCTTGGATTTCAAGAGTGTGTATAAGAGTGGCTAATAGGAAGCCTCTAGACTCAACAAGAAACGCTACTTGGCTCAAAGATCTAGAAAAGTTGTTCTACCTTTTAATGAACCGTGTATCATCTAGAAATTTCTAAATAATTTTGAGAAGAAAGCCAATCATTAGTATGACTTAAGGGTAAACATTTTCTTGATACTGAAAGTCTTCTTCACTTGTTGTTGAGAGGATATTGAGTAATCTTCATTTCTTTTGTTGGTATCACTTGTCTCCTCTTCTTTGTGGGAGAATCCTTCATGCATTTGAAGTTTCACCTTTATTGTGGGAGTGATGAAAGCTTGAGAGGTTTTTTTTTTTTTTGTACTCTCAAAGCTTTGAATTGAGTAGCCCCATTCTTCTTGGGATGAAGGTTGACAGCATCACCCTTGGTTTTCTTCGTTGGTTGACCTTTGACTTTCAGTAGGATTAATGTTCATCCCTTAAGCCTTCTAAGGATAATTTTCTTCTTAAACTTGTCTAGAAGTTTCTATATTTTTTTTTCCGTGATGATTTAGGGAATGGAGTTATTTTGCATGAATTAAATGATACTCATGAGGTAGAACAACTTTAGGGAAAGTGTTTAGGAAAAGAAGATGACTTTGATTAATGGAGAAATTAAAACAGACTCCATAGTTTAGAGGACACAAACTAGAGGAGGTGAGAAGTACTAGAAAGACAGAACGACTCTTCGAGTTCATACTTGGAAATTTAAAACCTAATCTACTTCTATCAAAGGAGAAAGGGAGAGGATAGTTGTAGCCCCAAAGTGGTAAGGGTAGATTTCTTCTCGGAGCTTCGTCTTCTTCATGTATTATGAGGGAGAGGATTGGTGATGATGTTGGGACGTTCTAACTCTCCTTTTTCAAAGAGGTCTTGAATGATGTCCTTCAAGTGGTAGCAAGTGTTGGTGTCGTGGCCGGTGAAGTTGTGGTACTTGCAGAATAAGTGATAAGCATGATCAGGATCCACATCCTTAGGTGGAACACCTTCTCTTGTTCGAATCTTTCGTTCTTTCACAAGGGTGTCAAGGAGACCCTCTTGAGTGATTCCTTCGAGTTTGTCATAGTATCTCTCCTTCTTCTTCTTCTTGGGAGGAGGAGTAGTAGTGTATTTGCCGGCATTGGAATGGTTGAATCTATTAAGGTAGGCATAATCCCAATATTCCTCTTGAGCTTGTAGGTAGGTACGAAGTGCTTTGATTTCTTCTTCGTAGTATTCCTTTTGTACTTATACACGGGTTTGAAGTGTTTCAAACTTTTCCTTATAATAATCACCTTTGGCTTGTAGGAGATTTTGAAACTTTCCCTCCATTTACCGTTGGAAGTGGGTAATAAGACATGAGCATGCACTTCGACCATTTGATTCACTTCCTCTTCTAGATGGGCCTTTAGAGCATCGATCTCTTGTGTAGCTTGAGTGTTGGGAGGAGAATCAACCATTGTGACGGAACTAGTTTCCTTGATGTCGAACATTGGTGATGAACCTAGATATGTAGCAACCGTGTTAAATCATGATCGAGTCCCAACAAGTCGGCTGAATAGGGTGCATGAAGGCTTGAAGGTTTTGGCCAAAACACGAAAAGACAGAACACTTGTCTCGCACGGGACAAGCAGTCTCGCGCGAGACAACACCACGGGAAGTCACATTTTTTCTGATTTTTAATTCTAATTTTGGTCGGACGGAAAATCCGTTTTGGGGATTTCTAACATTCAAGAACCAAACCTAAGGACCTATGGGTCGAAGTAATCTCAAGTAACATCGAGTTTTGTGCAATAAATTTGGTGAAAAAAATTCTTCTTTAGGGGAAATTCCGAAGGGACAACCATAGGGACGTTTTCGAAGGGACAATCCGAAGCGGCTATTTATTGATTTCTTTTCCATGGTTTATTGCACAAAACGGTCTTGACAAGGGATTACAAGGACTCCAAGATCAAATCGACCGATCACGGAGTGTCCTAAAAAGTCAATCTACATGATATATGGTTGATGTAGGGCTGGAAGGCTAGGCTCCCCTCGATATGACAATCTAGGTGGATTGAATACGCGGTGTGGGATGATCCAACTTCGGAGAGACCGACGACTAGGTGGTTACCGTCATCCGTCCTTAGTGTGGGTCCCGGGTTTATCAAGGGTATGTAGTGCAATGACAGATATATCATGATGAGCGCGTGTGTGAGAGTCAATTCTAGGTGATAGAGTAAAATAGTAAGTTTTTTTTTTTGAAAAGAAAAGAAAAACAAATAATGGCTGCACTAAGTAGTTGCCTACGTTTCTCCCAAATTAGGAAGACTCAGGCCATCGTAGTTCCACTTAACGAGAGAGAGAGAGAGAGAGAGAGAGAGAGAGAGAGAGGGAAAAGTAAATTAATTAATTACAAAGCCCGAGTCAACCAATGACCAGTAAAATTTAAAATAATTCAATCTCACACAAGTATATGAGTTTAAGTAATTAATAATTACTCTATCCTGCAAAATAAAGTTAGCACAAGCAAAATAGAAATAATAATTTATTTTGACTTTTCTGGATTTTTAAAACTTTTATGTAAGTTTTTTTTTATATGGTCAAATTTTAAAAAAGTCAACCAAGGCTTTTTCTTTTCTGAATGCCTCCGCCAAACAAAGGTTCTGACCGAATATTACTTTCGCACGGGACTTCCTTGTCCCGCGCTGGACAAGCATTCTGACAGTTAATTTTTTTTTTTACGAAAACAGTATAGAAAATTCCAAAAAAAATCCAGAAAAATCAAAAAAAAATTTGCAGGAAATTAAATAGACTGATAATACTCAATTGTAAGGCAAGTCTAACCCTCTTAATTAATTATTCTCCAGTGGAGTCGCTAAAACTGTAGCGTTGATATTTTATTGAATAACAGAGTCGCCACTTATTATTTATTTAGGAAAACAATAAGAAAAATCTTTTGAAAAGATTTGGGTTCGGGGGTTAAGTTATGGAATGGGAAGGTCGAGGAGCACCCATTCCACCCAATCCGGAGATCGGTCTTGCCAATTGAGTATTATCAATATGAAATTACCCAGATTTCGCGCGAGCGAGAGGCGATTGTCTTTCGCGGAGGGTTGGTGTCTGAGATCTCACTTTCGGGAAGGAGAGGAGTCGCCACGCATTTTTTGTATTTTGATCCCAAACGTTGAGAAACTGCTTTAGTGAAAATGGTGTCATTTTTATTGGTAGCAAAAACTTAGGAAAAGGCTTTGAAAAGGGGTGTCATTTTTATTGGTAGCAAAAACGAGAAAAAGGCTTTTTTAGTACCAGAAATTGTTAGGTTCGGAGGTCACGTTACGTTTCGGGAAGAGTATATTGAGATCACCCGAAACGCCTCGTATGACGAGTCTTTCTACCTTTCTCGAAAAACGTGTGCGTGTGTGTGTTGTGTTTGCATTTTGAAATGGGGGGCTTGAATGACAAGCTTAATCTTGGTTTGAATATCAAACGTTGATTTTGTGAATCTTTTTGAAAAGGCAAGCGTTTGAATGACAAACGTCGATTTTGAAAGTTTTAGGAAAAGTGGCGAGAATATTGATTTTAACTGTTTATCTTAAGTGTCAAATGTTGACTTTTAAGAAAAGAGCGTTTGAATGTCAAACGTCGGATTTTTGAGTTTGAAGATGAGCGTTTGGATGCCAAACGTCATTTCGCGCATTTTGAAAGAGAGTTCGAATGTCGAACTCCGGTTTTGAACCGGGTATGTCATTGTTAGTAATTTTACGGGAAAAAAGCATTAAATGATTTTTGAGTGTCAAATGGCGGCTTTTAAGTTTGAAGATGAGCGTTTGGATGCCAAACGTCATCTCGCGCGTTTTGAAAGAGAGTTCGAATGTCGAACTCCGATTTTGAACCGGACATTACATTGTTAGCATTTTTACGGGAAAAAGCATTAAATGATATGCGATCAACGAATCGGGTTATGACTCAAACTTTGATAAATAAATACTATCACGATCCAAACGGGTCGGACTTGTTAATGAAAGTATTTAAAGTGCAGTATCGACGGAATCAAATGACCCGAAATTGTAAAGTACGATCGACGAGCCAAACATCTCAGAATTGGAAAGTTGCATAAATGTAATGGACGTTCGACGGATCAAACAATCCGGAATTGGTAAATGACATGAAAGTAAATGACGATCGACGGATCAAACGATCCGGAATTGGTAAATGACATAAAAAGTAATGGAACGGGGCCGGAATGCCGTTTTAACCCGAGATTACTTCTCTTATGGGAAGAGAAGAGGATCGCGGACTAAAACGTATCGGACCCCGTTTAGACGATGACATCTACATTTCAACAACGTTCGTTCGAAACGGTTGTAGCGACTGGCGCGTAAATCGAGATGGAACGAGAGTTTAAAGAGAGAGGGAGCTACTTATGGCTAGGGTCGGCTCCTTTGGCTCGGTGGACATATACGGGATACGAAAAGGTATTTAGAACGGCGTTTCGAGGTGGAGGGGGTTGTATTTAATCGAAATACGGAGTTTTCACGCGAATCGAGGTGAAACGAGAGCTCGGGAGGGGTGAAAACTGGTTTGGACCGTGGCTTTGGGATGAAAGGGAGTAATTTTTGTTGTTATAAATGGCTTTGAAAGCCTCTGTATTTATGGGTAAAATTTCAGGATGAGTCCGGACGGACTGAGGGTGAAAACCAGGGGGTTTTGTGAAACTTTGGAAATTGGAGGGACTTGCTTGCAATTCTGGATTGTCTACAAAAGAGTCCGGCCGGACATAGACTGCATACCAGGGGTATTTTAGTCTTTTCACACTGATTTTTGATTGATGTTGATGAGGGAGCTGTGGCATGCACGCCAAGTGTCCCTGTGACTCACTAGGTTATGGGAGTTCGTGCCATTATCCCCGGTTTTGTCCGTTTTTAAAATAACAGTCCGGAAAATGTCCGAAATGCCCCCGGAAAGTGCCGAAAAGTGTGTTTTTCAGGGAAAGCCGTACTTTTACGTGCGACGACATGTGTTGAGTATGCTATGACGTTGGGATGCACGGGGCAGTCCCGAGAGGTCTCGTTGGCTTGGGAACGGGAGCTTAACGGGTTCCGGTTAACCTGGAGCGGGCCAGTTAACGGATTCCGGTTAACTTCTAATGGATTTTGGCGATCCGAATTTGGGTACTTACAGTTAGCCCCTCAGCGACGTCACATCCGAAGGAAGTGGGGTCGTTGAAAAAAGATAAGGATCCAAATCGGGGGATGCCTTACTTTGGAAGACCTGGGCGGTCAGCTGGCTGGACCCTTAGCGAAAGGATTCCTACGCATCCTGAGCGAAAATCAAGCCGATCGTAGTTCGTAGGTGCATGGAGCCGCGCGTGGGGACCTTGACCTAAGCGAGACAGTTGGGAGGCGTCTAAACCTGAATGAGATCACTGCGAGGTACCTGGACCTGGATGGAGACTATTGTGAGGCGTCTGAACCTGGGGTTTCTGAAACCTTCGAGGGCGTGTGGCGCCTCAGACCAGAGTGGCTGAACATACGAGGGCGTGTGGCACCTCAGACCGGAGTTATTGGAACATTCGAGGGCGTGTGGCGCCTCAGACCGGGGTTACTGGACATAGGAGGGCGTGTGGCGCCTCAGACCGGAGTTGCTGGAACATTCGAGGGCGTATGGCACTGAAATTACCCGGGATTTTTCACGCAGTGGCGCGAAAAGGCGTTTGTCTTTCGCGGAGGGTTGGTGTCTGAGACCTCGCTTTTTGGGAAGGAGAGGAGTCGCCACGCGGTTTTATTATTTTGAGCCCAAACGTTGAGAAACGGCTGTTGGTTGAAAATGGTGTCGTTTTTATTGGTAGCAAAAACTTAGAAAAAGGCTTTGAAAATGAGGTGTCAATTTTATTGGTAGCAAAAACGATTAAAAAGCTTTTTAGTACCAGAAATTGTTAGGTTCGGAGGTCACGTTACTTTTCGGGAAGAGTATTTTGAGATCACCCGAAATGCCTCGTATGACGAGTTTTTCTACCTTTCTCGAAATCGTGTGCGTGTGTGTGTGTGTTTGCATTTTGAAATGGGGGCTTGAATGACAAGCTTAATCTTGGTTTGAATGTCAAACGTTGATTATGGGATCTTGTTTGAAAAGGCGAGCGTTTGAATGACAAACGTCGGTTTTTGATGTTTAAGGAAAAGTGGCGCGAATGCTGATTTTAACTGTTTATCTTAAGTGTCAAATGTTGACTTTTAAGAAAAGAGCGATTGAATGTCAAACGTCGGATTTTGAGTTTGAAGATGATCGTTTGGATGCCAAACGTCATCTCGTGCGTTTTGAAAGAGACTTCGAATGTCGAACTCCGGTTTTGAACCGGGCATGTCATTGTTAGCATTTTTATGGGAAAAAAGCATTAAATTATTTGAGTTTCAAATGGCGGCTTTTAAGTTTAAAGATGAGCATTTGGATGCCAAACGTCATTTCACGCATTTTGAAAGAGAGTTCGAATGTCGAACTCTGGTTTTGAATCGGGCATTACATTGTTAGCATTTTTACGGGAAAAAGGCATTAAATGATATGCGATCAACGAATCGGGTTGCGACTCGGACTTTGATAAATAAATACTATCACGATCCAAACGGTTCGGACTTGTAAATGACAGTATTTAAAGTGCGGTATCGACGGAATCAAACGACCCGGAATTGTAAAGTACGATCGACTAGCCTAACAGCTCGGAATTGTAAAGTTGCCTAAATGTAAATGACGTTCGACGGATCAAACGGTCCGGAATTTGTAAATGACATGAAGTTAAATGACGATCGATGGATCAAACAATCCGAAATTGTAAATGACATAAAAGTAAACGGAACGGGGCCGAAACGCCGTTTTAAACCGAGATTACTTCTCTTACGGGAAGAGAAGAGGATCAGGGACTAAAACGTATCGGACCCCGTTAAGACGATGAAGTCTACATTTCAACAACGTCGCCCGAAACGGTTGTAGCGACTGGCGCATAAACCGAGACGAAATGAGAGTTTAAAGAGAGAGGGAGCTACCTATGGCTAGGGTCGACTCCTTTGGCTCGGTGGGCATATACGGGATACGAAAATGTTTCTGGAATGGTGTTATGATGTGGCGGGGGTTATATTTGATCGAAATACGAAGTTTTCACGCAAAACAAGGTAAAACGGGGCTCGGGAGGGGTGAGAACCAGTTTAGGCCGTAGCTTTTGGGTGAAAGGGAGTAATTTTTTGTTGTTCTAAATGGCTTTGACAGCCTCTGTATTTATAGGTGAAATTTCATGATGAGTCCGGACAAACTGAGGGTGAAAACCAGGGGGTTTTGTGAAACTTTGGAAATTGGAGGGACTTGCTGGCAATTCTGGATTGTCTGCAAATGAGTCCGACCGGACTGAGACTGTATACCAGGGGTATTTTAGTCTTTTCTCATTGATTTTTGATTGATGTTGATGAGGGAGCTGTGGCATGCACGCCACATGTCCCATGACTCACCAGGTTCGTAGGAGTTCGTGCCATTATTCCCGGTTTTGTCCGTTTTTAAAATAACAGTTCGGAAAATGTCCGAAATGCCCCCAGAAAGTGCCGAAAAGTGCATTTTTCAGGGAAAGCCATACTTTTACGTGCAACGACGTGTGTTGAGTACGCTTCGACGTTGGGATGCATAGGGCAGTCCCGAGACGTCTCATTGGCTTGGGAATGGGAGCTTAACGGGTTTCGGTTAACCTGGAGCAGGCCAGTTAACGGATTTTGGTTAACTTCTAACGGATTTGGCGATCCGGATTTGGGTACTTACAGTTAGCCCCTCAGCGACGTCACTTCCGAAGGAAGTGGGGTCGTTGAAAAAGATAAGGATCCAAATCGGGGGATGCCTTACTTTGAAAGAGACCTGGGCGGTCAGCTGGCTGGACCCTTAGCGAAAGGATTCCTACGTATCCCGAGCGGGAATCAAGCCGATCGTAGTTCGTAGGTGCAAGGAGCCGCGCGTGGGGACCTTGACCTGAGCGAGAATGTTGGGAGGCGTCTAAACCTGAATGAGACCACTGCAAGGTACCTGGACCTGAATGTTGACTATTGTGAGGCGTCTGAACCTGGGATTTCCGAAACCTTTGAGGGCGTGTGGCACCTCAGACCGGAGTTGCTGGAACATACGAGGGCGTGTGGCACCTCAGACCGGAGTTGCTGGACATATGAGGGCGTGTGGCACCTCAGACCGGAGTTTTGGACATACGAGGGCATGTGGCGCCTCAGACCGGAGTTGCTAGATGCATTTATCCTGAGACGAAGGCATTCGTGCCTTGAGTACGGGACTCATGATGACTGCCAGGTTTATCCTGCTGGAGATGGGGTGGCAATGATGGGAATGGTTGTGTTAAACTGACGTTATTAACAACACAGAAGGATTGACGTTCTAATGACGGGGTTAGGAACGGGATGCGGTCTCGGGAGAGACTGACACATTGCTAGGGAAAAGCGTCCAGAGTTCTGACGGGTTCAGTTAGGAACTGAGGGGGTTGATTGACGTTTTCTTCCTTAGACGGATGGTCTTAGGATCCTGCTGGGGAAGAATGTTAGGGCTTACGGCTGGCGGCTGGAGAGGGATTGTTGTGCAGGCTTACCTTGATGGCCGCTGAAGTGGGACGATCGGGCTTACGACTGGCGGCCGGGGAAGTGAACGATGGTGAAAACCAATAGAAATTTTGACATCGGGAGACAGAATTGTGACTTGATGTCCGAAGACAGGACTGAGCGTTTGAATGTCAAACGTCGGTTTGGGGCTGGAATGAGCGTTTGAATATCAAACGTCAACTTGGGATGGAAATGAGCGTTTGAATGTCAAACGTCAACTTGGGATGGAAATGAGCGTTTGAATGTCAAACATCAACCTGAGATGTAAATGAGCGTTATGTCAAACGTCAACTGGGGATTGAGAATTTAACGTCTGGAGACGAGCGTTAGTGAGAACTAACAGGAAATTTAACATCTGAAGACGAGCATTAGTGAGAACTAACTGGGAATTTAACGTCTGGAGACGAGCGTTAGTGAGAACTAACTGGGAATTTAACGTCTGGAGATGAGCGTCAGTGAGAACTAACTGGGAATTTAACGTCTGGAGACGAGCATTAGTGAGAACTAACTGGGAATTTTAACGTCTGGAGACGAGCGTTAGTGAGAACTAACCGGGAATTTAACTTCTGGAGACGAAACGTTAGTGAAAACTAACTGAGAATTTATCCTCGGGGGATCGGGTGTTAGAAAGGTCTAACTTGGGGGAAATTTTACCCTTTTGGGGGCCAAAAGAGGTAAAATTGAAACTGCGAGAAGTTGAGGGGCCAAAGTGGCAAGGAATCTTTCTGCTGCAAAAAGAGTCCGGCCGGAGTGAACCTGAAGTTGACCAGGTTCATTTCAGCGCCGAGGACGAGGTGAAATTGGACCATTCTTCCATTTTTCCAGGCTAGAAGGATAGAAAAGAGAGAAGAGAGATCACCTCAAATTGTGAGTTTTGCTCAAATTCGTAAGGGAAAATCATCATGGAGGGTGATTTGGGACCAATGGCTCATCATGGAAGGACCGATAACGAGAGAACGAGGTTGGTGCGGACCATTCGGACCACCGTTCTTCCATTGAATCCGGCGGAGTTCTACCCAGCTCGGGAGACTCACAAATCCAAAGGAGGGATCGAAAGACAGGTAAACTTCCTTCAAATTCCATTAATTTTAAGAATGTGCATTCTTTAAATGTTAGGAATTTGACTAGAAATGAGTTAGGGATTTTGGTGCCCGGATTGGGGCTTTTGACTTTGCTATGCGCCTTTGTCGAAATTGACTAGAGTGTAGTTCAATTGACACTATGGGTAGATGACATAAAAATTTTGGGTTGCAAAATTCCATGCCTAGATGTGTTTTTTCCGAAATTAAAGTAAGTTTAAATCGGGACGGAGTAAATTTTCGAAATGTTCGAAAGGATTTGAAAGTTCCGAATTCGACGGAGTTTTCGAAAGGTTTTGAAAGTTCCGGATTCGACGGAGTTTTCGAAATGTTTTGAAAGTTCCGAATGAAATGTTTTGAAAGTTCCGAATTCGACGGAGTTTTCAAAATGTTTTGAAAGTTCCGGGTTCGACGGAGTTTTCGAAATGTTTTGAAAGTTCCGGATTCGACGGAGTTTTCGAAATGTTTTGAAAGTTCCGGGTTCGACGGAGTTTTCGAGATGTTTTGAAAGTTCCGGGTTCGACGGAGTTTTTGAGATGTTTTGAAAGTTTCGGGTTCGACGGAGTTTTCGAAATGTTTTGAAAGTTCCGAATTCGATGGAGTTTTCGAAAGGTTTTGAAAGTTCCGGATTCGACGGAGTTTTCGATATGTTTTGAAAGTTCCGAATTCGATGGAGTTTTCAAAAGGTTTTGAAAGTTCCGGATTCGACGGAGTTTTTGAAATGTTTTGAAATCTTGGACTGTTAATACTCCAACCGGGATGGAAGTATTTTAGGAAGAAATGAGAACTGTATCTGCGTTGCATCATTTTGACATGCGTTCGTGCACTCTGTTGATGTCGCTTCTATACTTAACGTATTCTTGCCTTGTTCACCTACAGGGGGGAGGGACAGTTGACGTTCACAACCTGAAGATTCGGGGAGCCTTCGAGGCAGTTCGAGCGCTGTGGGAGATACTCCCGGATGTAGCTCAGGACGGAGAGAGGAGTCCACGGCAGCTTGTGGTTGACTCCGGTTTGGCTGGATTTATCAGCGCGGTAGCTGCGGTGGCTGTGACGCAGAGGGCAAGGTCCATGTACGTATCTCTGAGTGAGTACTGGTGGGACACAACACACACTTTTCACTTCAGGTGGAGGGAGGCGACTGTGACTCCTACTGACTTTGCGGCGATCACTGGGTTGCCAACCTGGGGCAAGGCGTTGGTGTGGGTGGATGGCTATACCCGGGGCAGTTGTCGGAGCTGCTAGGTTTCAATATTACCGATGCCAGGGGCTTAGGTATTAGGTACAAGCCGATGGAGACCCATCTGAGGAGGGGTATTGATGCATATGGGGAGGGGTCCCCTAGGATGACCGCTGAGCGTCTGGCTCAAGGGTTCCTATGGTTCGCGCTGTTAGCAACTCTGTTACCTAATTCTGACACATCTTGTCACTTCCCTTTGCTTGGGTCGCTGATTGATCTGGACGCCGTGAGGGGGTTCGCATGGGGGGAAGCTGGATTGGCTGAGCTCTACCACGCCTTGGACAGGTTCTCGCGGGGAGAGGAGAACACCTTGTGTTGTTTCTCATTTGCTTTGGATGTAAGTTCACGTCTTTTTCTCTTCCTTGTCTCATTTCTGTACTTGTTTGTATCTGCTCTGTAGCTGACATAACTTTCCATTTGCTTGACAGGTCTGGTGCTTTGAGGTGTATAGCTCGCAGCGGTGGGAGATTAAGGAGGCGTATCAGTCCTTGTTCCCTGCTATGTTATCTTGGCAGAAGGATGCGAAGTAGGCAGTGTCATCGAGGGAGGGTACTCGACTGACATATAAGGAAGTGTCTCAGGCCCCGAGCCAAGAGTTCTCCGAGCGGATCCAGCTGACAAGGTGGAGCCGGATTCATGTCGGTGTGGTCCAGGTTGCTAGTGAGGTCTCGCGTTGGCGAAAGCTGCTGGTGGGACTTCACTGCGATGCGATGTATCTGGGGGAGAGGGTGACCCGTCAGCATGGTTCGGGGTCCCTTCCTATGGTGTCGGTGGACCCGCCTCCACACATGCAGCATCCTTTGTCGATACCGATAGAGGAGTTGGAGCGGTATAGACAGGGCGTATTCTATACCGAGTTTGTTATAGAGGGCGCCGACTATGAAACTTTCTTGAGGATGAGGCTGAGGACCCCGCAGTTACAGCAGAGGGAGGGCGAGGACCCTAGATATCCCTGAGACTACCCGCTCCCACGCGCTAGCCGCGTATGAGGGGCCGGACGGAGCGGTTGGTGATCCCTATCCCGGAGGAGACGAGGCCTCAGTACAGGGTGGACCCCAACGCTTCGGTGAGTGATTTTGATTTCTTGAATTTGATAGTAGTATTCTGCAAATGTTGCATCTGTACTGTCTGTTGGTCTTTTAATGACTTTCCTGGTTTGCAGGTGTCTGGCCGTACGTACAACCAGGCTGTGAGGTAGTTGGACGGGTGGGCTAACTATACTAGGAGGCTCGTGGAGTTCCTGCGATGCAATTCCCAAAGGAGTGCGGCTATACATGAGCCGAGGCCGTCTAGGCCGAGAGGTTCGTCTGCCTCCACGACTGGTGGAGCGGACTTTGCGTAGGGATTTGGCCAGTTCTCAGACGGAACGGTGGGGTTCGGAGCTCGTCCTTCTTCGCACTCATGGCACGAACAGGGAGAGTCCTCGAGTTCACAGGCGCAGAGGCGGCCTTTCGCTTATTCCCGCCTGGAGGAATTTGGAGATTATCTGTTCTCGACAGATCCGACTGCTGCGGGGCAGTACATCGAGTGCTCGGATGACGAGCAGGACTCTGAGTAGTCCTCTTTTATTGCTTTTTTAGACAAAATGTGTGTATTGTCCAGAACAATTCGACTTGTATTTGAAAAGGCGCCCTTGAGGCGGAACCTGTACTTTGCACATCTATTTAGTGATTACCTTCTTCTATTTTCGGCAAATAAGCAAGTAGGTTGATCAAAAATAAATAAAACGAAACATGCACAAAAAATTGAACTGGTCAAAATTTATGCCTATATGCACTGATATTTAATTAATTGCACTGTTGCACGAGCCCGGGGCGGAAGTGGTGTTGGCAGTGGTTGATTGAAACCATGGGAGCACGCAGATTCAAGAAAGCATGAACAGTGCTTGGTTTGGAATTGTTTCCAATTTCAGAGCAAATGGCCGCAGAGTTGACCTGGCCAATCTTGCAAAGAGTCCGACGGACCGAGAATGAATTTCCGTAATCTTAAATTGCATAGCCTTTGCAATTTGTAAGAAACTGCGCGTTTGCTTTGATCAATTAGCCTGAATTTCTCTCAAATTCCTAAGGTTTCCTTCACTTACTTTTTTTTTTGGCTCCATTTCCTAAGCTATCGTCTCTGGATGCAAGAGCGATACTTGGAAAATTTCCACTGTGGGTACTAAACCACACGAGGCAAAACAAGGGGTTTTTCGAGGGTTGTTACGGATGAAATCTGCTTTGGGCTTTCAAGGAGCTCATGCCGATTGGGATCTTTGAGAGCCGCGGCCTGTTTCTCGGGACGCACGGAGGAATGTGTACAACTTTTTCGTACAACGAAATCACTCCCACGTTTGAAGATTTCTGGGCCATTCTAGGAGGACCTGAGAAAGAACACCTAGTTCTTCCCTATGCGGGTGGCATGGCCACTATTGAGAAGTTGGTGTCTCTTCTTGGTATCTCGGCTGGAGAAGCATATGGGATGCTGATATTGAACACAGACTATGTCGACATTTCGGGGCTGCCCGATAGATTTGCCGGTGTTGAGGGGAGCGTTTTCGCGTGGGATGCGTTTTATCTGTGCACAATTGCTACTTTGTTCACATTCTCGTCCCTGTGTGTGTGCCATCACAACGTACTGGACCTGGTGAGGCAGTGCCGGAATGGGGGAGACATCGTGCCTTTGGTCCTGGGCGAGACGTTCTTGGGCATAGGTCGGATGGCGACCGGTAGCCGGTACATGTAGGGAGGGAGTCCCGCTATGCTCACTATGTAGTTGAGGGAGAGGTTGCAGATGATGCCCGAGGTGCCAGTGTCTTGTGACGCTTGGTCCTTTTCTCGACGCCCTCTGGTGATAGGGGGCAATTAAGCTGAACTGGAGCTCTGGATTGCCAGACTCAGCACGCATCACTTGCGATAGTGGGTTCCTCATTGGAAGTTACAGACTTGTCGGACCGCTCAGGAGGGTCTCTTGGTTGTCAGAGTGCCGGGGTTGTCCCAAACGGGTTTCTACATTCCATCCTTGATTCTGCGACAGTACAGGCTGGAGCAGGTGCCATTGACGGGTTTGAGTTGTGCTGCTACCTTCGAGGTGGGATCTCTGCTGATGGAAGATCCTTCGACGCTATTGCTGCTCACGCGGTTGTAGCAATACACGTCCTTTCCTGCCAGGGTTCTCTTTCACCGGAGAGGGGGCACTATTCTGTCTACTCAGTATCTGAACTGGTACGAAGAGTGTATGGGGGAGACACAGATGGCCATCTCGTGGAGACGAAGTGAACTGTTGGGTGTTGATTACCTTGATAGCTCGACTTTGAGGAGGGCCGAGGCGGGGGCTAATGCTCATAATCGTATTGGGGACGACATGGCTGACTATGAGGCCAATGCTGATCGGGAGGCCGATCAAAGCACGGTTATGATGGCTCGAAGAGAGGCAGCTCAAGAGAGAGCTAGGGAAAGGCCTGCGTTGGTAACTACAGGTTTGACGGAAGCATCGGGAAGGGTCCCTGAGCCAGGTAGAAGGACTACGGGAATATTCCCTGTGAAGGTGAAGAATACTCGCCGTGGAAAAGGGAAGGGGAAGAAGGATGAAGGACCAAGTACGGGAAACTAGGTTGACCTTTGTCCGTAGTATCCACCCACTGTCATTGCAGACACATTAATTGATTAATGTTTTATTGTAGTTTTGCTAGCATGTAGCGAGTCAAGAGTTGACCGTGCTTGAACTCATCAAAGATTGTTTTAACCCTAATGAATTTGTAGGTTAATTGAAAAGAGTTTTTCAAAACACAAGCAATTGATGCTTATTTTTTTTTATTTTTTTTTGAGACCGAACCAATGATGGCTGCCTACGTTCCCCTTTTATAATTGGACTAAGGGGCTCGTGTCACCGTAGTTCGACACTTTAGGTGAATTTGAGAAAACAAAGACAAAAGAAGTGCAACCCTATTTTTTTACTCGGATCATTGTTGGAATGTATCCAGTTGGGTATTACTCTTTTAGCACTTTAATTTTACTGAGGGGTGGTGTATGGGGTAGGAGAGTTGACTCATGCTCTTCCTCAAACAAAGTATCTGCGGAGCTTGCTTCCATTCACGGGGTTGACGAAAGGGTTCCAGTCCAAATCTGCTAACTTCATGGCTCCTCCGGAGAAGATTCTTTGTACCAGGAATGGTCCTATCCATGTAGGCTCCCACTTTCCGAGGGGATTGGTTTGCGTAGGAGGCTTTTCCTTTAGCACCAAGTTGCCTTCTCTGATGTCTCGGATCTTGACTTTCTTATTGAATGCTCGGGCCATTCTGCTCTGGTAGGCTCGAGTGTGCTCCATGGCTTTCAATCTGCGCTCGTCGAGTAGAGCAAGCTCGTCGTGACGGCTCTGTAGCCATTCGACTTCATTGATCCCTTTTTCCAAGGGGACTCGAAGGGATGGAATTTCCAATTCCAAGGGTAACATTGCTTCCATTCCGTAGGTAAGTGCGAACGGAGTCTCCCCTGTGGCAGTTCAGACTGATGTTCTGTATCCCCAGAGGGCTAGATGTAGCTTTTCGGGCATGTCCCGACCTCTGGTGGTCATCTTTCTGATTATCATTGCAAGAGTCTTGTTTGCTGCCTCTACTGCACCATTAGTTTGTGGTCTGTAGGGAGAAGACTCGTGGCGTGTGACTCTGTATTCGGTCAGCAGTTGGTCACAATCTCCTTCGAAGTGGGTCCCATTGTTGGATATGATCTCGTTGGGCACTCCGTATCAGCACATGATTTTCTCTCTGATGAACTCGGCCACCTTCTTAGAATTTAGTACCTTGTATGATCTGGCTTCTACCCATTTGGTGAAGTAGTCGACTGCGACTAGAATGAACTTATGACCATTGCTCCCTGGTGGAGTGATTTTGCCGATGACGTCGATTCCCCATGTGGCGAAAGGCCATGGCGTAGTCATGCAATAGAGTTCATGAGGAGGGATGTGATTGAGGTTGGAGAACCGTTGACATTTGTCGCAGCTTCTGACGAACAGGATGCGCCTGTTTCCATTGATATCCAATAGTATCCCATACGGAGGATGATTTGTGTCAATGCTCGGGCGTTCATGTGCGGACCGCAGGTTCCGTTGTGAACTTCGTTCATTAGCTCGCTGGCTTTTTCTTTATTTACACACCAAAGGAGTGGCCCTTGGTGGCGCTTCTTGTACAACATACCCCTGTAATGACGAAATGGGATGCCAGGCATTTTAATGTCATCATGTTTTTGGCTTTGATCCCTTCTTTATATTTTCCATCTTCATTTGTGTAGGAAGCTTCTCCATTTTGGAGGTACTGTTAGATTTGATTGTACCAGGTTTCGTCGATCGTTTCATTTTTTATTTCGATCTCACAGCAATAAGCGGGTATTTCCCGTCGGCCTATTCTGAGGGGTTTTACTGATTTCACATCGGGAATTTCGACAAGAGAGGCGAGGGTAGCCAGGGCATCTCGAAGCGATTCCTCGTCTCTTGGCAAATAGTGGAAAGAGATGTCCTTGAACCGAGCAATGAGCTCCTCCATGTACGTGTGGTACTTCGGGAGGCCGAATCTATCGTCTTCCATTTGTTGGACACTTGATTGATGATCAATGCCGAGTCTCCGTATACTTCCGCTTCGAGATGTTGCGCCGAGAGCGGCTTCCAAACCGGCCGCGCAAGCTTCATATTCTCGCGGCATTGTTGGTTGTTTCAAAATTCAGTTTGATGGCTATGGGAGTGTGCTCGCCCTGGGATCGACAAGGAGCATTCCAATACCATTTCCCTTCTTGTTGGCTGCCCCATCGAAGAAGAGTTTCCAGCGGTTTGCACTGTCAAGTGAAAAGATTCCGTCGTCCGAAACCGCGGATCGTGACCCTTAGGTTCACCGCTTGGGAAGTCTCGCCACCGATCTCGCCATTACTCGCCCTTTGTTGATTTTCTCGACCATGTACTTGATGTCGAACTCATCCAGAAGAATGACCACTTGGCTAGTCTCATTGACAGGATGGCTTGTCAAAGAGATATCTGACGGGGTCCATTTTGGAGACCAGAGCACCGAATGTGACCGCATGTAGTGTTTCAGCTTCCCGACTACCCATACCAAGGCGGTACAAGTTTTCTCTAATGCCGAGTAGCCGAGTTCACTTCCTTGAAGCTTCCGGCTTACGAAGTAGATTGCATGCTCAACTTTGGAATCTTTCTGTTCTTGTGCCGCATTGCTCCGATTGACGTGTCTCATATCAGCTGGGCACAGGAGTAGTGGCTTGTCTTCATGTGGCGGGCACAGCACTGGGGGATTCACCAAGTATGTCTTGATTTTCTCGAAAGCCGTCCGGCACTCGGAGTCCCATTTGATGTCGGCATTCTTCTTCATCGCTTGAACATTGGCTCGCAGAGAGATGTCAACCGGTTGATGAAGCGACCGATGTACAAGTCTTCCCATAAAACTTTTCACTTCGTCAGTGGTCCGAGGCGGCTTCATGTCGATGATGGCCTTGATTTTCTTGGGATCGGCTTCGATACCTCTTTCTCGTAACCATGTACCCCAAGACTTTGCCTCGCTTGACGCCGAAGGTGCACTTCGCAGGTTCAATCTCATGGAGTGCTTTCGAGTCTCGTTGAAGAACTTTCTCGTATCCGTCATGTGCCGCATGTCTCGATCCTCTCGAGTGGATGATCATGTCGTCGACATATACTTCGATTTCTTTGTGAATCATGTCATGGAAGAGGGTCGCTGCAGCTCGCCGGTAAGTAGCCCCGCCTTCGACCGAACGGCATGACCGTGTAGCAAGATGTCCCCCACAGAGTGGTGAAAGCAGTCTTGGCTTGATCTTCCTCGGATATTTTTATCTGGTTATATCCGGCAAACCCGTCCACGAAGGACTTTACCTCGAAATTTGCCGTGGTGTCGACTAGCATGTCGATGTTAGGCAGTGGGAAATTATCTTTAGGGCTGGCCTTGTTGAGATCTCGAAATCCACACAAAGATCTCGACCTTTCCATTGGCCTTGGTGACCGTCACGATGTTGGAGAGCCAAGTCGGGTACTCAATCACTCGATGAAACCAACTCTGAGCATTTTCTCAATTTCTTCTTTCACTTGCAAGGACCACTCGCTTCGATCTTGCGCAACTTCGTTTGACAGCTTGGATTCTGGATCCAGGGAATTCTCGTGCTCCACGATCGAGGGATCGAGTCCCGGCATGTCCCGGTATGACCAGCGAACACGTCAACATACTCCCGAGGAGGTTTATCGTGGCTTCCTTTTCGCATCGGCGAAGAAACCGCCCACTTGTGTCTCTTTAGGCTCTTGCACCGACCCTGTGTTCACTTTGGTCATAACCTCTTCGGCACTGGGCCCGATTGTCCTCTTGGTCAACTACACGCTTGAGAACTTCTTTAATGTATTGTTCATTTAATGTGTCTCGCTTCTTTATCAAGTGATTTGTTATTAACGTCTTTTAAGTTGTTTGTTAACTTATCGCTGTTAAAGTGGCAATGAGGAGGATACTCCGAAAGGTCGACTTTTCATTAAACGAGAACGGAAATACATGGTTGGCTACATTATCATAGTCTTCCGGCGTAAGGCCGTTGGACGACTCGCAGGACTCGGACTTTAACAAGGACTCGACTCGTAGGGTTCGAGACCGGGCTTAGGGAGATGTGGGTGCAGCCCGCCTTGTCTTCCATTTCGCCCGGCTTGCCCTTGGTCCGTGAAAGTTACCCAGCTTCTTCAAAGGGCATTGCCGGATGCTTGATGAGGGTTCTGGGGTCGAGAGGCTTGGCTTCGCTGTCCCAATCATGGCGATCATGCTGTTTTGGAGCCTGTGTCAATCGTGTTTGGCACCTCCATGACTTCTTCAAAAAGACTCTGTAGAGCGGGTCCACTGAGAGCGTCTTCTATAAATTCTGGTTCCTTCTGCTTTGGAGTTACTGTCTCAAATGTGGCCTTGGCGGCTGATCCGAACAATCTATTTCCCGTGAAGAGTATCTTGAGTTTCTCTTCTATGTCTGGGATTCCCTTGAATGTGTACTCGTGCTGAACCGTGGTGGCAATTGGTCCAGGTAGAGTTGTGATGTCGAGGAACGCTCCCCTTATCGGATTATCCTTGAGTCCTCTGAAACGCTTGAGGTCCCGTGATAGCTGTTCCGTCCTTTTTGTATTCTCGTGGCCGGCTATCCCCGCTTCTTTCTCATCTTCATCAGCTCCACCGTCGGCCCCTCCCCTCATGGTTCCGCCGTCGGCCCCTCGCTTCGCTCGCCGGTTCCCTTGCTGCCCCTCGCGCTGTTCCCTTGTCGGTCCCCTCGCTTCGCTGCCTCCCTTGGTGAAGTAATGAGCGAGGTCGAAACCGTAAGGCCTGAGGTTGGGTGTGCCATCGGAGGTTCCCTTTGCGGGCCGCCGCCTTGGTGCGGGCGAGCCTTTGTTTTCCCCGATGTCACCGGTGTTGGCACATAACCGAGCCCCCGGACCGTGGTGTGGTCCTCGACTTCGATGACTTGGTGTTGGCCTTGTAACCTTTTGCCGAGCCCCAGCCCCGGGATGAAGTTCATGAGTTTCATCATCTTCATGGCGGGAGGAATCTTGTCTTGAAACAAAGGGAAGGTCCACGTTGCATATTTGGATCTTGGAGGTCTCCGTGAGTGAATCCAGCTAATGCCATGTCGTCATTATGCTTGATTTCTAACACCGGAATGTCGTTGGTGCCGGTCCCCTGTGGTGACGCCGTCGCCGTAGACCGTGGTTAGCTCGTTGCCTTGCATGAACTTGATGCACCGGTGAAGGGTGGATGCCACGCCATTTATCTCGATGCAGCCAGTGGTCGCCCAGATGGCCGTGAAAGTGATTGGAATGTCCAACACTTGGAATTCGGTGGGGATCATCCGCTTGCCGAACCGTATATTAAGAGTAGCAACCCCGAGAACCGTACGGGAAGTGGAGTCATAGGCCTCGACAGTGTGGATCGAAGGCTTCAGATCTCGTGGGCTTGATGTCAAGCAGTCCATCATCTTGGCGGGCAAGACATTCATTCCGAACCTCCGTCTACCAACACGCGGAAGGCGACGCTCGTCCACTGGATCGTGGATGTAGAGCGGCTCATTGTGATCAGCCCCAAATTTTGGCATCCAAATCGTGAAGGTGATAATGTTGCCGTAGTGGATGTTGCCGATCATCCGAATGACTTCGCGGGGTCAAGGCCCACTGGGACCATGGTACGGGCCGACTTTCCTCTAGCTTCGAGCTTGTGAGGATATGAGGATGTGAGCAGTGGACCAAAGGGAAATGTTCGCCCGGGTCCGCTTGAGCCGAGCGAGGATCGGGTCCTCTTTCACGGAACTTGCGTCTTCGGGCAGGCCGGGTTGCGGTTCTGGCTCCGCTGGCTTTTTAGTGGCCTTAGGTGGTAATGCATGGATTTGACCCGATCGGGTTAGAACGCTGACATCAGGCTTGGTTCCTTCTGAATGTGCCGCCCGAGCCGAGCCATAGTCGAGGAGGATTCCTCGTAGCATAGGGCCATATGTCTTCCCTCAATTCGTTGATTGTAGATGTGTTCCCTGGAGCTTCGGCATTTTTCCGGATTCTATCCCAGATACCGGCTTGGGTGCCTCGTGGGGAGGTAGTTTATGGATTGCCGCAGCTGCTCGAACGTTAGTGCGCAACAATGGCCGCTGAACCGAACCGTGCGTTGCCGACCCTCCGGGAGGTTGGAGAGTTCTTGGTTCAAGCGAATGCCTCCTTGATCTCTTCACGGTATACCGCGCTCCTTTCCTTCTTGCCGAGCATACTCGTGGCATTCTCGAGTTGGGTTTGGCGATACTCATGGTTTGCTAATTTTCCTCCACTCTTGGCCCAGATCAACTTTCTTGCAGCAGAGAGCCTCGCGTCGAGAGTTAGCGCCGCGTTTCTTCCCATGTGAGAATAGCTAGTGCTTCTTTGAACTGCGTGCGGCGGCCTAGATAAACCTCCATCGGGAGAGCTTTCCTTCTTCTTTATCTCGAGTGGCGGGTATGTCGGAAGGTGAGTACACGGCTTCCCGAACATCTCGCCCATGTAACCGGTTGCCGTCCCAGCTGATCGCTTCGTAAACGAATGCCGCAGCCTGTGGAATCTCCCCGAGCAGCTTGTTGGAGATGTATTTCTATCTTTCTATTCCTTTTGAATAGACCTTCCTCCCTCGCTGGCCTTTTAGCTTGAGTGCGGAAATGATCCGTCCCCATCCTCCCAGACCCTTGGGATTCCGGTTTTGTTGACTTCATGTCTGGCTTGGAAGAGAATGGTTTCATCGTCTACGTCGTCGCTTTCACAGAGAGCTTGCTTTCCTCAGGGAGACAAGCGCGGGTACCCGTCCTGTTGTGTCATTCCATCTCCTAGGTCATCGGGATCTTTGACCGGCCTCCCTTGCCAGAGGGGGTTGGATGAGAACAGACGGTAGTCCAGGAAGTTGCCGTGAGCAAAACCCTTGAGGTCAAATTGGTCTAGAGTGGCCTCTAGCTTTCTGTCTGAAGCTGCTTGTGACACTTTAAGGGCTTGGTCCCTGTGGGTCTTTTGAGCTTGGTTTTGTCCCAGAGACGGTTCTCTTGAGCGGCTAGTTCCATGAGGGATTTCCTTGCGAGAGCTAAACAGTCTCCGTAGGTGCGTGCCGTCTGACTAGTGTCTAGAACTGTGATCACATCCAAATCTCCGAATGGTGGAAACACTTGGATTATGTTGACGAAGGAAGTCGGGCTGGGACATTCCATGCGGCCTTCCTTGATCTCGGCTACCAAGAAGTTCGCCCATATTTGCTTGATTGAACCCACGGGGGTGTTGAATTTTGCGATGTTGATAGTCTCGTGATCTCGCTGGATCGCCAAGTCTATCAGAGCTAGCAGTTTGCTGGCGGGATGTCTGAATCCGTGGCCGTGACGACTGGGAGCAGAATCGAACTTGAGCATGTTGATGCTGAGGTGGTCATTCCCTTCGTCGGAAGCTGACTCGTCTCTTGGGAAGACCTTTACGTATGTTTTCGTGGTGGCTACCGGAAGCGTTCCCGAGGTTGATCTCGATTTGTAGCAGGTGAGGAGCTTTGTCTCCTTCGTTGCCGCTCGCCTTGGCGGCGCTGGGCCGTAAGCTTGACCGACGGCACGGGCCGGCTTGCCACCGGGCCGGTAGTCGGAAGTGATGATGAGCTCGAGCTCGATTGGCCAGGCCTCATTTACCATGAGCAGGCAATGCCGCCGAGGGTAACTTTGGCATTGCGTAATCCGATAATAAGGACCGGATCCTTGGTATCATCTGGATATCTCGAATAGATGATGTTGACGAAGTCGTCGTCACCACTTGATCGAGGGGTTCTTTGTCGTGTCAACCGCTTGTTTCCAATTGTCGGATAACCGCCGTACTGACGTTGAGCTTGACAATCTCCATGGTATTGGAGCCCTTGTCGTAGGTGACCCGATCGGAACGGGTGCCGTCCTCGAAACCGAGCATATGAATGTAGGGATCTCGCCCGCGGATCCGCGCGTCCTCGACTCCGAGAGTCCCGATTCGTCGCCGTCCGACGGCTCAACCTGCACGTAGGGACGCCTCGCGTCCCGCCGCGCCGTTGGAGCCGCTAGGAAAACATCATGCCCTTCGCCGGAGAAAAGGGGCTCGCCGGGCAATTCCTCGTGGAGGACATCCCATACGATCGCCATACATTCATCACGAGTGTGACGATGCTTGTTGACCTTTATCACGAAGATTTCCTCACTGGCGGGGCCGAGAGTAGGATTGAAGGATGCCGACAAATCTCCGATCGGAGACAGGGTTTATGTGCCCGCATCATGGCGATGCTCGTGGTTTCTTTCCGCCCGCTCCAAATGTTGGAAACGGCAATTGAACTTGATGTATCGGACCGTCTGTGGTCTCGCTCGCTCGAGGACGTTGACATAGTTAGCATCTCCGACTCGAGGGATTCTCATGAGATTTGCCCCGATAGTCCCTTGGTCGATTTGAAGGAGGTAGCCCCGTGCCCGGCCGCGGCACGCTTGGCCGTTGTCTCGCTTCGTTTCCTATGAGGAAACCGTCCCCTCCGATGACTTCAAGATCTCCCCGCGGTTAATGAACTTGACGCACCGATGGAGAGTGGAAGCTATGGCTTTCATGTGATGTAGCCAAGGGCGTCCCAACAGAGCCGTGAATTCGGACTGGAATGTCCATCACGTGGAATTTTGCCGGCACCATTTGGGTTTCGAACCGCAGTTCCAGAGTCACCGTCCCCAGGATGGGACGAGACGTGCCGTAGGCCTTGATAGTCCGGTAGATGGAATCAAGTGGCTTTCGTTGATGCGTAGGGCTCGCATCATGCCGAGAGGGAAGGACGTTAACGGCCGATCCGTTGTCTACCAATACTCCGGGAGTGATATGGTGTTGAGCTTCGAGAGTGATGTACAGAGCTTCATTGTGCCCCGAGGCATCTCTCGTAGGTCTTCGTCACGTAAAGTGATCATACCGCCATACGCCGGGAATCGTAGATCCGGTCTCTATCCGAGAAGGAGAGTCATCAAGCCATCCGTTTCCGTCTTCCTCTTGCGAGGTAAAGCCTTTGCCGGTGCCTCGGGATTGTGTTGAGGCCGTTTGTGGCGGTTGCCGCCCTTGGTTAGCACGTTGATCGAGTGCGAGTGCCAAGCCGACTTTGATCTTCCTTTGCCGGCCCGTGCTCAAGTTGGGCATTGAACTCGCCGATCCCGCAGGGGTTAGGCTTCGACTGGCAGTGAGATTGTAAAAATCTGAGGTATTCCGGTGCCCTGAGGCCAGAACTCTGGTGTCAGCAGGACTTTTCGGCTTTCCCACCCCCGTCTCGCTCTAAAGCCGTGGCCCGGGAGGAAGGGAGGACCGGGCCGGAGTAGAGTACGTAGTAATCGAACCTCCCGGATGGCTCTCCGAGTGTACCCACACTGGTGTCTCCAGATTCATATCTTTCTCTCAATTTCTGTTGAGAGGACTTCTTCTTCTGTTTTCTTGGAGGATTACCCCTGACCATGTCTTGGGACTCGTACTCCAGGCATGCGGAGCGCCACAAACATCGTAGCCGATGTGGACATTTGATGAGGACCTGGCTGGAAGAGGCGGAGGAACTGGCTCTGCGGCAATCTTCTTTGGCACCCATTCAATGGAATTTACACTGTTGTTGTTCGGAAAAGGGTTTCCGACTGTATTGGGCCCACGGGGACGCTCCAATTTTCCTTCCTCTATCAAATTCTGAATTTCGTACCGTAACCCCACGCAGCTGTCGGTGGTATGGCCGTGATACTGATGAAAGGCGCAAGATTTGCTCTTGTCATCATTGACTACGGGATTCTTGGGTTTGTAATTTGCAACGGGTTTAAGGAGACCTTCCTTGATTAAACCTTTCAGCATCTTGCTCAGCGGCATGTCCAACTTATCGAAGTGTACGGCAGACTGCTTCTGAGTGGAGTTGTTGCTTTGCAGGACCGAGTTTCTGTTGCCCAACTGCTGTCCCTGATGGATGTAGCTGACAGGCGTATCTTTCCCTTTGCCGGGGGCCGGTGCGGGATTGAATGCAACTGCTGATCGCAGATCTGTATGGCCGTGCAGAGCCAACTTCTCCTTGAGATCCTTCTCGAACCGTGAGCCGGCATTGACCATGGCCCGAGATCCGGGAAGAAATGATGACCGATGAGAGTTCTCGATGGACGGTCTTAAGCAGGACTTGAAGATCCGCATCTGTTCATCCTCGAGAGCGGCTCCATGATCTCTGAGAGTTTCCAACTCCACCTCTTGTAGAATTCTCCGACGCTTTCATCTCGCTTTCGCTCGGTGATTAAGTCCTCACGACTCGTTTCCCACTCTAAGTTGGATCTGTACCGCTCTAGGAAGATGTTACCGATCCGATCCTGTGTGGCGATCCGCAGCTTGACCCTTAGGAACCATCGTAACGCTGAACTTTTGAGCATATGCTGGAAGTGATCGGCCATTTGCTGGAGGGTTGCTCCTTTCGCTCTCATGCCGAGAACGTAGGTGTCGACATGCGTTTGAGGACATTCGGTTCCATCGAATCGGTCCATCTCTGGCATTCTGAACTTGGCAGGGAGAGGCGTGACCATTCCCTGATCTCGTGGATTTGAGCGTTTCTTGCTTTGAGCCGCTCATGGTGGCTTTCTGTGTCTTTCATCCGTTCGACCATCCAGCTAAGGTTGGGTCCAGTGGTGGACTTTGAGGCTCGCGCCGGTGCTACCATGTGAGCGGTAGTGATTGGAGGTGGAAGGCTTGATATATGTGGATATACGGGGCCTTTTCTCGATCAGTATCGGGGTTTGTCCCCGGTGTTTTGGGATTCGTGTATAGGCAATGGGATGAACCCATGAGGGTATTGAAGGATATTGGCATCCGTTTGAGACGGTCCAGCAGTGCGCTGGTTGTGCTGAGTGATGGGAGTAGTACTGGCTTGGCCATATATAACAGGGTTGCCCTGAGAGGTGGCAACGTGAAGCCTAGGCCTACTGCTTTCCTTGGTTCGAAGGCATCCCGTAAGTTGGCGGGGGAGGAACCCGGTTGAAGGTTTGAGGAACCGGTTTCGGGAATCGTCGTCCTCGACCAGACGAAAGTACCGTCTCGACCGGGGATAGCCGCTATACCTCGCTCATTCGTAAGCCGTACCACGAAATTCTCGCCGATCTTCTTCTCGCCTCGTGAACCTCACAAGCCCGGATGGCTTCTTCCAAAGTCATATCTGTTACCGGTGGCGGGGGTCCGTCCCCGTCACGATTTCTCGGTGAGCTAGACATGTCGGATATTCTCGCTGAGGGAACTGAGGGAACCGAAGAACCGCTCCGACGCCGCCGTAATCGTGATTCTCGCGAGGCGCCGACCCGGAAATCTGAACCACTTTCGCTCGCCGCAGTGGAACGAAAGGCGTGGTTTAGGCTTCGGAAAAGGGTATTTGGCTCAAGGTTTCGGGCTTGTGCAATGTGCGCTACCGATTAATGTTTACTTAAAACCCATTTTCTTGTAGTCCTAATCGGTTGGAAAAGATCGTGTCTTCTTTTTCGCAACTAACCTAAGGCTCTAATCAGTGGATCTCGTCACTACGTTTATAAGCCCCTCGTTTCCATTTGTAGATCATCTTCTCGGGACGGACAATCCCGAGCGAGGGTCCTATAAGGCAAGCGAGTTCCACCGACAAAAGAAAAAGTGAACTTAAGGCTAGCTGATCACGCAAACTTCCAACGTATGTGACGCACGGGCCACAGTCGAAGTCAACGTCCTTAAGTTAAGGCGGGGATCATGCCAAAATTTCGGCATGACCTCTCCTGACTCGCTTGCGCGAGGGGCCTTAGCTTCCGGCGTTGGCCAAGTTGTGGCTGGCACGGTTACGGTGAGGGTTTGGTGACACGGTGTCACATTGAACCTTCGGGTATATTTTTCGGCAGAGCTCCGCGTCAAAGTCAAGGCTGAAAAGCTCAAGACTTCGGGTCGGGAACGACCTTCGGTCTCAATCTCTCGAGCTTGACTCGTGGCGGAACCCGGCGTAAAACATACACTTAGGCTTTATGACACGTACTAAGCCAAAAACCAACCGGGTCTTGGCCGAAGTGTGACACAAAGAGTGCATGGCTTACACAAAGCTAGGATTGGGCTGTTTGGGACGACCCCGTGCGCACTCGAAAGGTGTCTCGGCACCAACCGAGTTGCAACTGAACGGTCATCCCGGGTTACGGGTCGTAGTGTGCAGTGTATCGAGGCAGCAAGTGCACGTGAAGTGCGGTGTACCGAGGCAGCAAGTGCGAGTAGTGTGCGGTCACTAAAATTCTTTTTCTGAGTAAAACAGAGATTTTTCAGAATGTGTCTTAAAGAATTTTATGCGCAGTTCAAAATATAGCATGAAAATCAAGTATGAACGGGAATGCACGAACATGTTATGATTTTGAAAAGACGATAATGTAATGCCCTGAAAAAACCGTTCGAGGTTTAAAGTAACACACGCACACGAAAATGAGGAAGGGTAAACGAAAGTTTGACCCACGGAAGGCTTTTTTGAAAACAACGGTAGTTTTGAAAAAAGTATCCATATCCCCAGCAGAGTCGCCAACTGAAATTACCCGGATTTCGCGCGGAGGCGAAAGGCGGTTGTCTTTCGCGGAGGGTTGGTGTCTGAGACCTCGCTTTTTTTGGGAAGGAGAGGAGTCGCCACGTGATTTTTGTATTTTGAGCCCAAACGTTGAGAAACGGCTATTGGTTGAAAATGGTGTCGTTTTTATTGGTAGCAAAAACTTAGGAAAAGGCTTAGAAAACGGGGTGTCATTTTTATTGGTAGCAAAAATGAGCAAAAAACTTTTTTAGTACCAGAGATTGTTAGGTTCAGAGGTCACGTTACATTTCGGGAAGAGTATTTTGAGATCACCCGAAACGCCTCGTATGACGAGTCTTTCTACCTTTCTCGAAATCGTGTGTGTGTGTGTGTGTTTGCCTTTTGAAATGGGGGCTTGAATGACAAGCTTAATCTTGGTTTGAATGTCAAACGTTGATGATGGATGTGTATTTACCCATCCAAATGATGCACTTTTAGGCTTTCTTTGTGTTTGATTCCCGAGTTTTATGTATATTTGATATGGTTTGTGAGTGTTTTGAAAGTACAGGGGTCAAATTGCAATTCTGGAAAATATGGGACAAAACTGACATTTGGAAGTTCAAGGACCAAACCGGAAATCTTGAAAATTCAGGGACTAAACTAGAAATACGGAAATTTGGGAGGAAATTTGATTTATAAAAATTCGTGGGCTAAAGTTAAAAATAAAATCTCAAAGAGCGAAGTGCAAAAGAAGTCATTATAGTGGTCAAAGTGCGGTTACAAAATAGTGAGACGAAGCGAGTATATATTGATACAAACTACCAAAGTTGGCCGGCCAAAATCATACCAAGGTTGGCCGAAGAATGATGTGCTGGCCGAGAGAAGGAGGAGCAATTTGGGGCCAGCTTCTAGGCAATTTGGGGCCAGCTTCTAGGCCAGTTGGGGACAAGACCAAAGCAATTGAGAATTGGCCGATCGAACCTTTAGCAAATTGTGCCGATCGACCCTAACTTTCTGCCAACAAGGGAGACTGCGCTCAACACTTGGGCGACCGCGATTGAAGGGAAGAATCACGCACAAAGTTACTGTCAACTAGGACGACCGCGCTAACAGCTTGGGCGGCCGCGCTCCGCCGATTTCAGCACCGATGTTCACGTCTTAAACAAGGGTGTTCTTGACTTTTCCACGCCTTGGTCTACTGTTTTTGGCCCTAACTCTATATATTCATAGTAGCCATATTAGTTTTGAGGGAGATCATATATCATATATCAAATATCATAGATTGGAATAGTTTAGATTTTTCTTTAACAATTCAATTGAAGAGAAGAGTTATTCCGAATTCCAGTTTTTTATTATTTGTAAATTATGAGTAGCTAATTTCTTAGATTTGTAGATTGGTTGGATCTTTATCCAGATTTCTATGCATTAATATTTTAATTCTTTCTATTTGATTCCTTCTAGTTCATTAATAGATCTTAATTTCTTGTTCTTAGATTTGAGATGTATGTTAATATACGAACTCATCTTTGAATAATTGGGTATTTATTGAGCCATTAATTTGGGCAATTTATACATAGACCACTATTAATTGAATAACTTGGTCTGTTCCGTTATAGAATCGGATCAACGTTAGGTTTTTTAATTCTTTCGTGTTTAATGTATTCTTGGCATATTGTGGTACCGTAATAGAATTCACAATATTAAGAGAGTATTTAGGATTGTAATCCGGCCACCTAACCGTGTCGATCCTAGCTAAAGTGAATGAACCCTAGAAGTTGAGTTAATGTTTTATAAATAAAATACTGCATAGAATGATGGTGAAGTGAAATCCAATCTACGAATCTCTGCTCATAATCTGTTTTCTCGTTTATTTAATTTTTGTTATTTATTTTATGCTCTTAGTTCTAAATCAAGTTATAAACTGTGGTTACGAAATTCATTGCGTTTACTTTACTTGTTTACCAACGATTCTCTGTGGATTCGACCCCTGCATTTGCATACTGCTACACCGGTAGTGAGTACACTTGCTCGGTTTTTATTACAAGAGGGAGTTTTCCTCCATCAAGTTTTTGGCGCCGTTGCCGGGGACTTGTTGCAAGTAAACAAGTAGGTTAGGTAGTGAATGCAAGGTCGTTGTTCTTTGAAGCCTACATTGGTGCCATTGAACGACAACATAAACAGACTTAATAAAGCTAAAGATACTAAGCTTCTGGAGGAAGTATTTGAGGACGATCCCCTCTTTAATCCCCTTTTCTCGGATTCGGACACCGAATCAGAACCCTCCACCACCGAGGTAGAGGAAGAGAAAGCCGAGATGGCAGAACCACCGGCACAAACTATGAATGATTTCCTGAGACCTAGGGTAGACACATCTACCTCTTGCATAGTGCTGTCCGATGCAGCAAAAAATCTAGAGGTCAAAGGACAATACTTTGCCATGTTGCCAAGCTTTCACGGATTGCCTGGTGAGGATGCACTCACGTTCCTTAAAGAGTATATTATTGTTGTTGCTCAATTTTTGTTAAGACAGGGAGTGACTGAGGAGAAAATTAGACTGAAGTGTTTTCCTTACACTCTTAAGGGAGTGGCTAAAACATGGTTGATGATGCTTGCACCGAGCAGCATTAGTACTTGGGTAGAATTGCAAGATGTGTTCCTTAAAAGATATTACCCACATCATCTGTTGGCTGGTTTTAGACAGAAATTGATGACATTTTCCCAAGATGTGGGGGAGCCCTTTCATGAGGCATGGGAAAGATTTAATACAATGTTAATGCAATGTCCCCAACACAATTTCACACTACCCTCACTGAACCAAGCCTTTTATGATGGCTTGAATGACAATGGTCAATCAATGGTTGACAATGCTGCTGGAGGCTCGATAGGAGCCAAGACCCCGGAAGAAACTAAGGCTTTATTTGAGATGTTGAGTGCTAATTCTCAACAAAAGAGTTCGAGGGGTAGAACAAGGGGGGTATTGGATTTGACTACTACTGATAATCTTTCTAAGCAAATTGCAGTCTTAAGTAGTAAATTTGATAAATTGACTGCCTGTGGCACTTCTGCTGGTCCCAATGTTAGTACTGATTATTGTACAAATTGTGGTTTATCATCTCATGTCACTAATATGTGTCCAAGTGCAGCAAATTTCTGTTATAATCCTGAACAGGCACATGCTTTCAATGGATATGCACCAAGGCCACCACCCCAAGGCAACCAATATGGCAACTACAATCCATGGGGTGGCCATCAGAATCAGCAAGTAAAACCCCTTCATGTGCCACCACGTGGACAACATGGTAGGGAGCCTTGGGAACTGGCAGTTCAGCAGCTAAGGATGGAGATGCAGCAAAGTAATAGAAATACAGATGCTGCGTTTGAAAAGATGGGCACACAAGTAGAGCAACTTGTGAAGGTTGCCCAAGAGTTGATGAAAGAGAAGAACCTACCGGAGCAAGCAAAGTCAATCACAACAGTGTGGGATGAAAGTGAGGAAATTGAGGAGGTATTTCTATCTTCTCTTGATAATTTTGAATGTGACAATATTGATAATGTTAGTGAGAAAGAGGATGAGATGGGGGAGGTTCAATATGTATTTTATGCATTAAATTTAGAAACCCCTCTCCTCATCAAAAATAGGAAAACCACACCCCGCAGAGGTGTGGAGTTTGAAAAAATTAAACATGTTCAAAAAGACCCCGGGTGTTTCACTATCCCAATTTCTTTAGGGGGTCAAAATTTTAAAGGTTTATTGGATCTTGGGGCAAGTGTCAATGTGATGTCCTTTCATGTTTTTAGAAGTTTGGGGGTATGTGAGTTGAAACCACCCATGAGAGACTTGCAATTGGCGGATCTCTCAATTAAAAGACCTTTAGGGGTTATTGAAGGGGTGTTGGTTAAAATTGATAAAATCATTATTCCCATTGACTTTTATGTGATGTGTATGGAGGGATCAAGTGAGGAACAAGTGAAAACTCCCATTCTGCATGGGAGGCCATTTATGTTTGACACTAAGGCCACCATTGATGTGTGTCAAGGGGTTGTGTCCTTGAGAGGTATGGGGGAGGAATGTAAGTTTTGTATGCTTAAAACTGATGAGAAACCCTCCCCCAAAGATGGTTTTGTAGGATCCATAACTGATTTTCCAATTTTTAAAGATGATGTGAATGGATGGAGAAAAGTGGGGATAATGCGGACGTTTGTCCCTTGGCTAGTAACATTAAGGCTGACCAATACTCTAGGAGTAACGGGTCGTATCACTCCCCACACGACTCCCATAAAGAGTCGAATCCATCACATTTACCACAAGGGCCCTCAAAATCGAGAGTTAGTGAGGAGAGTTATAGTGATTTATCTGATTCTATATTTTTAAATATTTTTGTGCATGATAACTCTCTTGATCTTGGTTGTGAGAATGGTGTTCTGCAGGTTGCAGAAAAGGTTGAGTTTGAGGGTGGAAACCCCAATAAAAAGAAAAGAAAGAGGGGTAAGCACAAGCGTAAAGTTTCAAAAATAAATGTGGCTTCACCCCTACTTGTTGACAATGGAGAGCTGATTTGGAAAGAGAAGGGCGTTTGTGCCCGTGAGGAAAGAAGATGGTCCAAAGGCCGCAAAGCTAAGGCCAAGTAAGATTGGGACCATAGTCGGGCTAACGACTTTAAACAAATGCGCTGCTTGGGAGGGAACCCAATGAGGTATGTTTTATTTTTTTAGTTTAATTACTGTTTAGTAGTGTCTTGCCATCCTTTAAGCCCAAGGCACGCTTTTGTTCTCTGTGATCTGAGGACATAGCATGTTTTGAGTTTGGGGGTGGGAAACTCTCCGAGTTTGTGGATTTATAGGGGAGTGTATATAGTGTCACCCTCTAAAAAAATAGAAAAATTTAAAAATTTTGTTCTGTTCATAGTTGGGATGTTGGCCAAAGTCTGTGATGATTAGAGTGTGCTTTAATTTTAAAATCACATGTGCTATTATTAGTGTGGTGATTGGGATTGCATTGAAACATTTAAATCATGATTGCACCACCTCTCACTCCCGTATCATATTCTTGGTCATTGTCATCAACTTAGGTGCCTTTTATGGGATCACTTTGTGTATTCTCGAGGTCCCTAGAACATGTTTGCATGATTGTCAATAACACGTCAATAGGTTACTTGATATATATGGCTATTCTTTGAATCCCTTTTTGTGAGCTTTAAACTTTCTCGTCACTTATATAAAATTTTCCGCTAGAACCCCTTTTGAGCTTGAAAAAGAATGGAATCTCTCACAAAGTAGGAGGTTATCTTAGACCACCATTCGCCTTCATTTGTACCCTCATTATCCCACCCCTTTTAACTTATACACTATTTTCTCACCTTTTCAAGAAAGTGAAACTAGGGAAAGAATGGGGATATTTTGGGGGATGTCATGAAAATCAAAGGATGGAGTGGAAAGTGGTCACGAAAACAAAGAAGTGGGTCATGTTATGCAATAAAAAGAGGGGCTTGAGCAAAATAGTAAATGCACATTCTTTGAGATACATTTGTGCAAAGAAAAAAAAAGCCTTGCCTTCTCTAATGTTCAAGTGAAAATCATGTTTCAAGGTGACCAAAGAAAGTAATGGAATGTGCTCAACCCCATGTCGATGTATGAAAAAGTTTTAGTTTGTGGGTTGGCGCATTGGGAAGTAATAAGGGTGAGTGGAGAAATTATCATCAATATGAGGATGTATTGTTAAAAGAAGACTTTCTAGTTTCACTTTCTTATGTTCGTATGTCCTTACCTTCAATTGTAACCATGAACCTAGCTCTCGCGAATTGTCGCACTTAACTTTTAAGCCATATCATTCTTTCAATATCGAGTAACCGGGTTGACAATCGTGTAAATATGCATATGAGTGTCCTTTTTGGGTTGTACTGTCTATGGCATATTGATTTAGAGCATCACTTAGTGAATCCATAAACAATCTTAGGTTGTTGAAAGTGACCTCCCATAATTCATTCATCATTCAGGCTGCGGTGGAAATTTGTGGGTTTTATGCTTCAATGTGATTGTAATCCCATTACTGTGGTGGCACTTGTTGATTGTGTGTTGGTAAGGAGCTGAGACTTGTATGGCCAATGACTCATCTGTGATAGAACATCCCAAAAATAATGATTTTGTTTTAATGTGTTATTAGTAGTATTTAGAGTAGCTTTATTTTACTTCTTTTAGTTTAGTTTTACTCGGGACGAGCAAAAGGTTAGTTTGTGGGTGTTTGATGGATGTGTATTTACCCATCCAAATGATGCACTTTTAGGCTTTCTTTGTGTTTGATTCCCGAGTTTTATGTATATTTGATATGGTTTGTGAGTGTTTTGAAAAGTACAGGGGGTCAAATTGCAATTCTGGAAAATATGGGACAAAACTGACATTTGGAAGTTCAAGGACCAAACCGAAAATCTTGAAAAATCAGGGACTAAACTGGAAATAGGGAAATTTGGGAGGAAATTTGATTTATAAAAATTTGTGGGCTAAAGTTAAAAATAAAATCTCAAAGAGAGAAGTGCAAAAGAAGTCATTATAGTGGTCAAAGTGCGGTTACAAAATAGTGAGACGAAGCTGTAAGTGCTCCAATTTGAGTTGTTAGTATTTTCGTTAGAAAATTAACGAAAGTTTTAACATTTCTAACATTTCTAACAATTCCTAACATTTCTAACAAGACAAGGATAAATTAGGGATTGCCATTTAGAGTTAAGCATGGAAAAGAATCTTACAAAAGCAAAAGAATTGTAAAAACTCGAAATGGGAAGCTGCAGTCAACAAACTGCTGGAATAATTTGAAAAATATTCTTCCTGTCCAAAGCCTGGAGCAGCATTTAATGAACAGTGCACGCCTCAGACATGTTCGCGCGGATCCTATTGCATCTCACAGTGGCCTATAAATTGAACCCTCCTCTCTCAGTTTACACAACACAATTCACTCACAAAGAACAAAGACTGGTGAAAAATAGAGAGAAAATAGTGGGAATCCTTAGATTGCCACCATTTTCTCTTGAATCTTTCCCAAATCCCACTCACTCCAAATACTCTCAAATCACTCCCATTCATACACAAGCCCAAGCTTCAATCACCCCTTAAGAGGAGGATTAGAGAGAAAACATAGAGGACTTAATTGTTATCTACTTGTTTTCTCTTTGACCAACTCTAATCACAAGCCCTAAACACATTAAAACCCTAAACACATTCAAACCCTAAACACATTCAAGCCTTGAATCCATTCAAACACAAACACAAGGGAAGATAGGTATAACCTCCCTCTCCCTACCCTAAATCTCTCTCATCCATGCATGCACTTTCAAACTCCAAAATGTAGTTTGTTCATCTTCTTGCTCTAGATCCAAGAGGATCACCATGGAAGTTCATCTCCATGGATGATCCTCTACAAGGATCAACATTACTTTCAAAGTGTATTTACTTACTTGCAAACACATTTTCAAAACCCTAAAAATCATTTTCATACACAAAATCTTTCTTTCAAAGGATAAAATTCCCCTTCCCAAGCAAATGAAATGCTTAAAGTCCTAATGTACCCCAAGGATGGCTTGATATAGTAGATCACCACTAAAATGTTTAGTGATCACTAATCAAAGCCTAGGGAAATGGGGACAAGAATGGATGCCAAACCCCCTTTAAAATCATGTTTTTTCTTCAAGAGAAAGTTGCTGTCCAGTAGCCTTTCTCTAAGACCTCTGTCCATGGTCTAATTTTTTGGACATACAGAAACTTGGAATTTGGTGTTGACTACAGAATACTTTTTGTAGCCAACATCCAGAGATTTCCAAACATATTTTTGTAAGAACATGGATTAATATAACATATAAATACTTAATAATATAATGATCAATATTATAACATATGGTATAAAGTATAGAACTCAATATAATATGTAGAATTCCATATTATAAGTATACCATTAAATGATGGGCATAATGGTAATATCTTATATATCAATAGGTGTAGTCCCTAAATGAAGTGCCCCTTGGATTCCTATATAAAGGCCTATCCATCAAGCCTATGAATCACTAGTCATTTACATTCTCATTCAGTCAAAACTCTTCCTAAGTACTTGAAGATTAAAGAGATTATGGGCACTCATCATTTAGAAGATCTACTCCTCCATAAATTAAAGTCTATCTTCTTACTTCATCCTTTTTATTCAAGAACAAGAACAAGACTAAGAACAAACATGGAATCACAAGGTATTTACACGCTTCCGTCTTCTTCTTCTTCTCTTCTTAATCTAGTAATGAGTCGGTTCATATCTAAAGGATCGTAATTGTTCCAACAATTGGTATTAGAGCATGCTCATAAACTAGATTGAGTTTGAATTTCTTATAAAGTCTTGTGCTTTAATTTGTTCAAGGTTTGTAATCCATGTAAAATTACACTTGTTTTTTGTTCTTGTACATAATACTCATTTTGTCTTAGAGTATTATTTTCATAACTTCATTCTATTTCTGCATTTTGGTTTTACTCAAAAGGCTTTCAATTTTCCTTAATGTAAGATTATCCCATTTTTGAACATAGCCACCATCCTTGGATGCGTTGTAAGTTTGTTCATTTGCATAGCCACGCATTTTTTAAATGTGTTGTGAGTATGCGGATCTACTTACTTTGATTGAAAATTGAGTCACCATGGAAATAATGGTAAGATCAAGTTTTAAGAGACACAATGGTTCATACAAGATTACCCCATTTACATAGCCAATAATTATAATGCATTAAAAGGGAAATTTGGTTGGAAAATTGTTCATAAATGGGTTTGAAAATAGTGACTGTTCGTAATTCTGGGCATTGGGGACGAGTCGTCCCGTAGGGGACGAGTCGTGCCCATCAATTTTCTGGAATGGGACCTTTCTTATTCAGGCGTCCCCCTTATAGGGACGAGTCGTCCCCTTAGGGACGACTCGTGCCCTAAGGGACGAGTCGTCCCCTTTGGAATTCCAGAATAGGGTTGCTTCTGATTCATTCGTCCCTCCTTCATAGACGAGTCGTCCCCTTAGGGACGAGTCGTGCCCTAAGGGACGAGTCGTCCAGAGAGACTTCAGTCTCAAATTTTTCCAGAATTTTGATAATTTATTGATAAAATATGATATCTGGACACCGATCCACGCTGATTGGCGGTTCTTAGAGTTGTTAAACTTTAAGAATGGATGGGTAGAACATAAGGATATTGTCTTTTATTAATAAATTTTCGTTGTTTTTACCCTTTAAAGTTTCAAATTTACCTTAAGGCCTTAATTTTGATTAATTATATCCTTAACATTTTGAATATAATTGACATGCTTGTTTCCCAAAGGAGACCTTGTTAATTAAATCCAAAATTGTTAAAAGATGAATGTAAATATTAATATGTGATAATATGCTTGTTTCCCAAAGGAGACCTTATTATTGACTAAATATTTACATTCATAAGTAATAATTGAATTAAACTTTAGGTCATTTTAAAAACCTTGAACCATCCCAAAGGAAGGCGGGTGTTTAAAATGAGTAGTTTATTCTTTATTACCGGGGAACAAGTACCTTAAACTTTAGGACACTTCTTGTACTTGATCCGGCCCAAAGGAAGGCAAGTACATGAAATGTGTTGTTTAAGCTATTTGTTTACCCTAAGATAAATCAAATTGTGAGTCAATTCGAAATCCAAAGATTAGTCTTGATGTCATATTGATTATCTTTATTTTGATGGAATTCATTTTGATATAATTAATCATTGTGTAGATTCTTATACATGTTTTGTTTCATTCTTTTGTTCTCTTCATTCAGATTTGATCGTGCTTCTTCGTTACTACGCCTTAAACTCAATTCCTTTGCTAACCTGGGACAAACTTTAAAACTTGGAAAAACAAGATTATTATGGTCTTAGGCTGTTTGGACCTTGACCTCGCATTAAGAGAACAAGCTCCTGCCCCTCTAACTGATAAAAGCACTGCGGAAGACCGCTTAAGTTCAGAGAGGTAGAAGCGTTCTAATCGCGTCAGCCTAAGCATAATTAAGAATGCAGTCCCGTAGACATTTCTGAACAGTGTCTCCGAGGATGATGGTGCAAAAGGTTTCCTAGATGCCCTAGAACAACGCTTTGCAAAAAGCGATAAATCGGAGACAAGTGCTACCTTAAGAAAGCTTGTTTCCATGAGGTACAAGGGCAATGGAAACCTAAGGGAATACATAATGGAAATGTTTCATCTATCATCGAAATTAAAAGCACTCAAGTTGGACTGTCGGAAGACTTGCTTGTGCATTTGGCTTTAATTTCTCTTCCTTCACAATTTGGTCATTTTGAAACGACCTATAATTGTCAAAAGGACAAGTGGAATATTAATGAATTAATTTCACATGTCACGGAGGAAGAAGATAGGTTGAAACACACCAAACCCGAAAGTGCACATTATGCATCTACCTCTTCTCGTGGGATTAAGAGAAAAGGTAAGGAGATTGCGGTTGCATCAAAGAAGCCTAAGGGATCATCAAATGATCAAAAGGTGAAAAAGTGCTTCTTTTGCAAGGACCCCACTCACATGAAGCCCGACTGCCCTAAGTATCGCCAATGGCGAATTAAGAAAGGTATGTCATTTAGCTTTGTTTGTGCTTGAAGCTAATTTAGTTTCAATTCCTTCGTATACATGGTGGTTAGACTCCGGTGCAACTACTCACATAAGTTCATGTATGCGGGGTTGCTCGAACTACCGAACGCCCAATGAAGGTGAAAGATTCATCTACATGGGAGCCGGAAAGCCGATAGAGGTGGAAGGCATAGGGACCTATAGATTATCATTAAGTACTGGATATTATTTAGTTTTGAACAATGTATTTATTATTCCATCATTTAGACGGAATTTAATTTCCGTCACTACATTAGATCGAGAAGGTTATTCTTGCATCTTTGGTAATAATAAAATGCAATTTATATTTTGATTCAAAGCTTTTTAGTACTAGTTCTTTGTCTTATATTGATAATCTATATTTACTTGACACAGTCAATTCATTAAATGAGTCCCATAATAATGAAACTAACTCTCGAGGCATAAAACGAAAGTTTTCAAGTAAAAACTCTTATACCTTGTGGCATAGGCGTTTGGGTCATATCTCCAAAAGGAGAATTGACAAGCTTGTGTCCGAGGAATATTACATAAGCTTGATACTCCGGAAAATAACTTTTGTATTGAATGCCTTAAGGGAAAATTTACTAATAGTACAAACAAAAATGAATCCTTGAGAGCTACAAAAGTCTTAGAACTAATTCATACGGACATATGTGGACCGTTCCCTACCCCTTCATGGAACGGACAAACATATTTCATTACGTTCATAGATGACTTCTCTCGTTATGGATACATTTATTTACTTCATGAAAAGTCCCAATCATTGGACGTTTTCAAGTCTTTTAAAACCGAAGTTGAAAATCAACTTGAAAAGACTATTAAGAACGTTAGATCCGATCGTGGTGGTGAATACTACGGTCGGAATGACGGTTCGGGAGAACAACGTCCGGGTCCTTTTGCTCGCTATTTGGAAGAGTGTGGGATTGTCCCTCACTACACCATGCCGGGAACACCTAGCATGAATGGTGTAGCCGAGAGACGTAATAGAACCCTTAAGGATATGGTAAGAAGTATGGTTTCTTGTACTTCTTTACCTCACTCATTATGGGGCGATGCTTTGAAAACCGCAACCTACCTTCTTAATAGAGCTCCTTCAAAAGCTACTGACAAAACCCCTTATGAATTATGGACCGGTAAGAAACCGTCCCTTAATCATCTTCATGTTTGGGGTTGTCCAGCCGAAGCTAGGCCTTATAGACCTAACGAAGGAAAGTTGGACGCTAAGACCGTTAGTAGTTATTTTGTAGGGTATTCTCAAAGATCTAGGGGATATAAATTCTATGACCCAAAAACTAGAACCTTTTTCGAGACGGGAAATGCTAGGTTCTTTGAGGATGTTGAATTTAGAGGGGAAAATTTGAATAGTAATTTTGAATTTGAAGAAATGGAAGAGGAATTCGTTTCTATACCTCTTCCTATAGTTCCTATCGAAAATCAAGCAGTTGTGCCTGAAATTCGACAAGAACATAATATTCAAAATGACGTTAATTCTCCTATTAATGAACAACATGAAAATGTTGATGAGGAAATTCAACACCCTCAAAATCAAGAAGAACCGGTGCCATTAAGAAGATCTAATAGAGCAAGAAGGAGTGCTATACCGGATTATTATGATGTGTATCTTGCCGAGAATGAGGAACCGTTAGGTTTAGTGGGAGATGAGCCAATCACCTTCCATGAAGCCATTAGTGGTCCAAATTCTCATAAGTTGATTGATGCCATAAATGAAGAGTTAAAATCCATGAATGATAATGACGTTTGGGATCTTGTCCCATTACCTAAGAATGTGAAACCCATCGGATGTAAATGGATCTTTAAGACCAAAAGGGATTCACAAGGAAATGTGGAAAGACATAAGGCTCGTCTTGTCGCTAAAGGATTTACTCAAAAAGAAGGCATTGATTACAAAGAAACATTTTCACCGGTATCCTCTAAAAATGCCTTTAGAATCATTATGGCTTTAGTGGCACATTTTGACCTTGAGCTTCATCAAATGGATGTAAAGACAGCTTTTCTCAATGGTGACATTGAGGAAACTATCTATATGAAGAAACCAGAAATGGTGACTGATTCGGATCAAACTAGTCAACTAGTTTGTAAACTTAAGAAATCCATTTATGGGCTCAAGCAAGCATCTCGTCAATGGTACTTAAAATTTAACCAAGTTATTCTTTCATTTGGCTTTGAAATGAATCTTGGTGAAGATTGTGTGTACCATAAGTTCAGTGGGAGTAGATTTATATTTTTGGTCTTATATGTGGATGATATTTTACTTGCTAGTAATGATAAGGACCTTCTTAAGGAAACCAAGAAATTTCTCTCAAACAAATTTGAGATGAAAGATCTTGGAGAAGCTTCTTTTGTATTAGGAATCCAAATACATCGTGATCGCTCACGAGGTATGTTAGGATTATCACAAAAGAGCTATATAGAGAAGGTATTACAAAGGTTTAGCATGGAAAATTGTAAACCACATGACACCCCGGTCTCTAAGGGAGATAAGTTCAGTCTAAATCAATGTCCTAAAAATAATCTTGAATCCAAGTATATGGAAAATATCCCTTACGCATCGGCAGTAGGAAGCCTAATGTATGCTCAAGTCTGTACTCGCCCAGATCTTGCTTTTATTGTTGGCATGCTTGGGCGATATCAAAGCAATCCGGGAAGAGAACATTGGGTCGCAGCCAAAAGAGTGATGAGATACTTACAAAACACGAAGAACTACATGCTTACATATACAAAGTCGGATCATCTTGAGATCATTGGTTTTTCCGATTCCGACTTTGCTGGATGCCAAGATAGTCGCAAATCAACATCGGGTTATATCTTCACTTTGGCCAGTGGAGCGATATCTTGGAGAAGTGCCAAGCAAACATTAGTTACTACTTCCACCATGGAAGCCGAGTTTGTTGCTTGCTATGAGGCATCCAATCAAGCTATATGGCTGCGAAAATTCATAGAAGGGCTGCGAATTGTCAAAGGTGTTGAAAGACCGCTTAAGTTATATTGTGACAATCGGGCCGCGGTATTGTACTCCAACAACAACAAGAGTTCATCTAAATCTAAGCATATAGATATTAAGTTTCTTGTTGTGAGAGAAAGAGTACAAAATGAACAAATAGAAATAGAACTTATTGGTACAAACTCCATGTTAGCGGATCCATTTACTAAGGCGTTATCTCATTTAGTATTTCACGAGCATGTTGCTCATATGGGTGTAATGACTTTTGATAATGCCTAAATCAGTGGGAGTTTTAAATGTTTCTATTTCCTTGTGTTGTTTTCATTTAAATTGATCTCATTTGGTTAAAGTAGGACTAGTTGGAGAATATATATATGCATTCTTCATATATATTCATTAATTTTCCATGCTACATATCTATACTTTATCTATGTCATTTAGTTGGATATATATATGTGATTAATGTGGGTTTAGTTGCGAATCAATTACAACGAATGCCCCTTTAGTCCTTATACTTATATGACTAATGGACGGGATTGTTTTCGAATGACAACAAAGTGCACATAAGGGTTGTCATTTGTGTTATAAATATGATTGAAGAAATTTATTAAGTGAAGGTATATGTTATAATAATCCAAGTGGGAGATTGTAAGAACATGGATTAATATAACATATAAATACTTAATAATATAATGATCAATATTATAACATATGGTATAAAGTATAGAACTCAATATAATATGTAGAATTCCATATTATAAGTATACCATTAAATGATGGGCATAATGGTAATATCTTATATATCAATAGGTGTAGTCCCTAAATGAAGTGCCCCTTGGATTCCTATATAAAGGCCTATCCATCAAGCCTATGAATCACTAGTCATTTACATTCTCATTCAGTCAAAACTCTTCCTAAGTACTTGAAGATTAAAGAGATTAAGGGCACTCATCATTTAGAAGATCTACTCCTCCATAAATTAAAGTCTATCTTCTTACTTCATCTTTTTTATTCAAGAACAAGAACAAGACTAATAACAAACATGGAATCACAAGGTATTTACACGCTTCCGTCTTCTTCTTCTTCTCTTCTTAATCTAGTAATGAGTCGGTTCATATCTAAAGGATCGTAATTGTTCCAACAATTTTTACTTTATTTTTTTCGTGAGTAAAACTCCCTTTTTCAAATTACCTTTTAAAAGTCAATTCCTCAGTCTCTGGAAGTCCAGATTTCATATCTGAGATTTCCAGAAGGTTTTGGTCCACCAAATCATCTCCAAATGAGAAACTTATTTTACAGAAACCTTATTTAATGTGTTTTGAACAACTTTCATTCTCGGACTTTCCCCAGATTCTGAGATTTTTAAGCCCTTAAACCCATTTTAAAAACAAGTGTCCACTGCCTTTTTCATTCTGGCAGAATTGGTTTTCAACTTCGAAAAATCTTTTGAGTCCCAAAACTCAACCCTAAAATCACACCAAAAATCATGGGATCTGTTCAATGTCTTAAAAAGAGTTCCCAATTTTTACTTTTCTCAGTTTTAACTTATTTTGGCCAAAGTAACACACACACACACACACACTCAAATGGTTTTTTAATGCTTGGAAGACTCATTTCACGAGGCATTCCGGGTGAACACTAACGTTCTTCCCGGCGTGTAACGTGACCTCCGAACCCAAATCTCTAATCCCGGGCATTTTTCAAAGTTTTGGCCCTTAAAACAAAAATGGCGTGGCGACTCCGTTTGATTTCAAAAAAAAATCGGGTGCATCACAGTGGCGACTCCGCTGGGGATTTTTCAAGTTTTATCTTTTCAAAAAAAAAAAGGAGAAAAACTATTGAGGGTCAAGCTTCCATCCCAGCATTTGAAACCGTTTGTTGTGTGTGTGTGTTGGTTTTTCACATTTTCGTGTTGTTTTGGTCGCCTCGAAAAAAGTCAAAATTTTGACTATCGGATTCATTGCCTTGAATTTTTAATTATGTGCTTATGTGTTCATTTGCTTTCAAAAAAAAAAAAGAAATTCAAAAAAAAAAAGACTTTCAAAAAAAAAGGGGGTTTTCAAAAAAAAAATCATTTTGTGCATGCATCATACTTTTTAAGACACATGAAAAATTCCTATTTTACTCAGAAAAAGAAGATAGACTGCTTGCACACTACGCGCACTTGGCCTTACACTGCACACTACGTCCCTAACCCGGGGAAATCCCTGTAGCGGCCCGTTTGGTCTTATTACGCCTCTCGGTGCAAGCACGGGACTACCCAAACATCCCATGGAGCCTCGTGTCGACCATGCACTTGTCCGTGACACACTTTGTCCGAGACCCGGTTGGTTTTTAGTCTGGTCTGTGTCATGCCCTGTCTGTGTATAGACCTTTCCTTTCAAGCCTTAGTCAGCATACCAAGTCAATATCTTTCGGGACCCTAATCAGTCGAAGTTCTGCCGGTTTTCCATCACGGACTTTGACCAGATATTGACTGGCGCCTTGACTTTGACTCTGACTGGCACAAATTATACACTGACTCCCAGTATGACACTGAGTCATCAAGGATTAACGATTATTCCATGCCCAATTACGACCTAATTGACGACAAGTCAAGATCAATTGTGGTCATTTATCACTCCGAATCATGCCGACTTTTTGTCGAGCCCTCGGGCATGATCTTGACTTTGACGTCAGCTTTGTCCGTAATTTACATCGAATGCTCGTTAAAACTCGATTACCCGCCAGACTTTTAGGATCGTTTTCATTTTTGGTCGGTGGGACCCGCTTTCCCTATAGGACCCTCGCCCGGGGCTGTCCACCCTGGGAAGTCAAAATACAGGTGGAATACGAGGGGCTTATAGACGTAGTGATGGGGCCCACTGATCCAGGATCCATAGTAGTTTGCGAAAAAGAAGAGCAATCTTTTCCAACCGATTAGGTTTAATAAAACATGTTTTAAGTAAATTTAAATGAATAATCGCATGTTGCATGAGCCCTAAGCCCAAACACCAACCTGTTCCGCTTTCCCGAGTCTGAACCACACCCTTTTGTGCCTTCCATAGTAAGCAAAGTTTGGATCAAGACCCCGGGTCATCATTTTCTCAGCTCAGTCATTTCGGAGTCATATACTTCATCAGTTTCCTCCTTCGCTTCAGCTCAATGTTTCAGAATGGCCAACTCAGAGGAGAACTGTGGGGGACGTACAACTCCGCACCCCGAAAATCCGCAATGTGTCGAGCAGTGGAATCAGATGTTGGAACAGATAAGACAACATCAAGAGGCTCAGATCAGTCAGTTATTGGAAGGTATCAGAACCCAGGGGCTAACAATTGTTCGCAACCCTAATGGAACCTTTACGGTTGATGCGAAGATTGGAACTAATTACCCTCCCGGGCATGCCAACTACCATCAAATGCCTTGTTCCCTTTCATGTGGAACTACTAATGGGCCAAGCATCCCCCAGCCTATCACTTAGCCTGCCTCTTGGCCTCATTGTATCAATACTCCTCAACAGTCCGATCTTGGTCAACTTCCCCCTGGCGCCTCTCAGTTTTCACCTTTGGGTTTCAACTACCTGTTTCGCGCCCGCAGCCTTGGAATGGGTCGCCGCTACTCCAAAACCTCGCCCCGGCCCGGCCATCGGGCCTCGAATTGGTCGGGCTTCAAGACATCTCAGCCCCTACAGCCTCGATACTCATCAACAAACCGATCTAGGTCAACTCCGCCCGTGCCTCTCACAGGTCTCACCACCAGGATTGAATCAGCTGGCTTTTGCCCCACAAACTTGGAAGGGGCCGCTTACTACTTCACAACATCGGCCCGGTTTGGGTCATCATCTCGGAATGGGCCGGCTCACGACTTCTCAAGCCCAGCAGTTTGACATGGCTCCGCAAGCCATTTTGTGACAGCCGCTTCTCGTGCTCCATGGTTCGAGGGGGCCGCCTTGCTTCCTCCAATCCTCGAAGCACACTTGCCCCTATGATACCGCAAGATAACATGGGCCACCGTGCTCTTATCACCACTTCATCAGGTTTCACCGTATTCACAACATCCTCCAAGCTCTACCTCGCCCTCCTGGCTGGGAAGTCCGACAAGGTCAAATGCTCCTCATCAAATTCTCCACCCTATGCATGCAAGCTGCTCCTGCTCATCAAGTATAGTATGCACATTACCCTTGTAGTCACGTTCCTCAGTGTGGTCAAGACACGTTCAGCCCTACTGTTACGATGCCTCAAATCCCATATCTTCAGCAGCCTTTTGGATCCGCACTCACTGCTCCTCGGTATCCAACCATTACGAGCCATGTATCCTCATCTTCGCAGAATCGCCAGCCTTATGAGGAGGGTTATGGTCACGCTTTTAATGCTCAGACTGTCATTCCTCCCACCAGAGTACTTCCTACTGTGGTTTCGTTTGCTAATGCCAATCTTGTGGCGGGGTCATGCAGTCCTAGGGTTCCTATTGACTCATCCAATGGATTATTGGTAGAACCAATTAAGAAAATACAAGAAAAGCCTAGCAACGAATGTATTGACGATCGCTCGACTCGAGCCATCTCACCATACCAATCTTGTGTATCTGACACGAATGAGTTTTACAAAAGGTCAAATCTCGACGATTACATCGATGATTACATCAAAAGGGTTCGTGCACGGGGAAACACTACGAGTCTGAACATGTCTCACCGCTATAAACCTTACCCTTCCAACACGGCTGCAACATCCATTAAAGGAAAGAAGGCATTGTGTACAATTGACGGCATCCAAAAGCAACCAAGAAACGGTGGTCCTCTAAGGCAACGAGAACATTTTGATGATTTTGGGATGCCCATGGGCTTGATTTTCAAGGACTTAGTAAGGGAAGGCCTTTTGGAGCCTCTCAGGGACTACCATCCAAGGAGCTCAAACGCACCCCTCGACATGAGTTAGCACTGCGCCTTCCATAATTATTATGGCTAAACGACCGACGACTGCAAAGTCTTGAAGAGAGCGGTTCAAGGGTTAATCGAAGCGGGCAAGCTTGAGCGCCCCAATGAACCAAAACCGGCAAACCCTGTTCAGAATGGTGACCAAGCCAATGACCAAATCTCGAATCAAAGAACACTAAGAGTTCATTCTCCCCCAAAGGAGAAACCACATCCCGAGGGTTTGGGTGTTCCCTTAAGCAAAGTTTTAAATAGCTTGCTAAAGCAGGGTCTCCTCGAACCCATGAGAAACTATCAGCCCAAGGATCCCAAAATCCCTTTGGACACCACTAAGCATTGTGCTTTCCACCAGTATCACGGTCATATAACCGACAACTGCACAGCTTTGAGAAAGGCAATACAGGGGTTAATTAAGAAGGGCAAACTCGAGCGCCTCAGTGATCTCAACCCTGCCAATTATCATTTCCCAAACAACACGAGTGTAAACATGATTGGGTTTTATGATTCAAGCTCCAAGCCAGATGATTTAGTCGCAACAAATGTGGAGAATGGCGGGTTTGACTGTAACAAGCATGTGACCATGGCAAAGCCAGATTCGGTGAAATGTTTTGAACTCTCGCCCTCCGATAAGTTCACGACTGACGCCAAGATGATAACAATCTAATGGCAGAAAAGGCAACCGTCAGGGCCGGTGAGTGAGGAATTCCTGAAGTTACCAAAGGCGAGCATAGTCTGTCATAGCTTCATGAGGAATCTGCTTCCAGTGCTGAAGGGTAGAGACGTGGTCCAACAACAAAGAGTAGCTAGACTAGGGGCTACCCATCCTTTAATATTAAAACAGTCTTTTAGTCAACCTTCGTAGGTTCTAGTACTTTCTTCAATCAAGTCCTCCTTGGACATTGTAGTTAATCTTAAATTTTCTATAAAAGAGTCTTTTTCTTTTCTTGCTAGACTTGAGACATTATTTGCACACCTACATTACATGAAATGGTTTTATTTTAAATGATCACTCGCATTGCTCAACAAATAATCTCTGGAAATGATTAAGATTTTAATTAATTGGTGCGAGAAAGTCAACTAATGCCTTCCCTATACACTTTCCTTACCTCACAAAGGCCCCCATCAAGCCATACACTTTCCAAAACATGTCCCCACCATCACCTTGGCCAAGTCAACGACGGCGGCAAAGATCGAAGAACAACAAAAGGTCACTCAAAGATCTAAGATTGACCCCATGTCGACAAAAAAAAACAGGGGCTTTCCTTCGCCCCCCATGCATCAAGAAAGTTCAAGCAGAAGCTTGCCTTCGTCCTCAAGTGCTAAAAACAAAAAAAGCTCAAGCAAAAGCTCAAAAAAAAAAAAACCTCAAGCAAAAGCTCAAAAAAAAAAAAAGCTTCAAAAAAAAAATGAGGCCAAGGACCCAGCACCGCCGATCAGAAGGCTTGACATATGGGCAAAATTAAAGCCCGAAGAACGGAAGTTGTCAACAACAAGGGAGCAGCTAAAGCAACGGCAAAAACATATCATAAGCCCTTAAGCTGCATTCAAAATCTTTCTCCCCCAATGAAGGACGACGATTAAGAAGCAACAGAACCGCCAAAATACCTGTCAAACTGACTTGTCGAGGAATCACCTCAAGGCCCGAACCTTATCATCCAAACATCCTATCCGAACCTTTTCACCAAAAGTACCACAAATGTTCATATCCCTTTTCCAAAGCCAAACACTGTTCAAGCCCGAACTACGGCGACCTGAGCTCCTTATATTAAGGGGAACGTAGGCAACCAGAAATGGTCCGGTCATAAACACATTAAAATCCCAGAAAATTCGGTCTCATCAATGGCCTCTCATGTGCACAATCTTTCTTCGCAATTCGCCAACTTAACCCTTGGTATTGGTCGACTTTCTCCTCATGATTAATCAAAATGTTTGTTCATATCGAGATTAGAGGTGTGAGTAACCCGAACATTAATAAAGGGTTTTAAGCAATCTTGTGATCATTTTGAATAAAACATGTTTTCAGATGTCTCGACAAGTCTTCTTTTTCTACATTATAGGAAAAATAGAGCTAAACACTAATTTTCTGTCAGCAGGGGCTTCCATACACTTTTACAAACATTTCTACACTTATGCTCTCTCAAAAGAGTCAAACCCAAAGCGAGTTCTTTTGTGCCTTCATCAAATGAGGCCAACAAATAATACAAATCGGGGATTCGTCCCCACTTTTCGAAAATATGCCCCTGCAGGTATACATTTCTAAATTGTCTTTCTTTTACATTTTCTTCCGGTTGACTAATTGACTAAAGAAAATAATAAAGTAAATATAGAAGGATGGGTTGCCTCTTTTGCTACATGACAATTCAATTTGCATTAGAGCTGCACTGTACTCTTTGAGGGAGGACTTTCGTCAAGCCATTTGTTTAGAGTGGGGCTTCTCTAGTCATGTCGGTTCTTCACTTTGCTACAAGATGGGCTGGGTCTTTGTTTAGACTCATCTCGCATCGCTCTGCAATGCCTACCAGGTTTGTGTCAGATTCACAATCATGAGACAAAGGCTCTACCAAGTCACTTCTTCAAAATCAAGACTTTGCAAACACATCTCTTCAGACCAAGGCTTTGCCAAGCAAAGTGAGATTTCATCCCCATGTTGGTCATGGGCTTTTCAAGTGCGCTTCTTTGATGTCCAAGGATGAGGACGGAATTTTAACCGTAACCGTAGATTCATCATGTTTCTATGGCTAACATTGGAATCCGAGTCCATAAAACTCCTTGTGCCAATCAGAATGAGGTTTTAATGTTCATCCTTGGAAGGTGTCAGGAATTTTGGTTTGATGATTGCCCTCAAACCCGATGGGACTTTCACGATAGAAGAGGAAAAGGATCCCCATCCCTATCTCGGCATGTACTACCGCCGAATGCCACCACCTTCCTCACATGGAACCTCCGCCGGCCACACTCTTCTCAACCCGCGAATTATTTATCCTATCGCCCTCGGCCCGGTATACATTCACAGCTCGCCTGGGACAGCTGCTTGGGGAATCAAATTGAATTCACCCGATTTGGGCCGCATGGTGTGCCTCAATACAGCTTGGGGTCACCGATATGTCGCAGAGCTTTGGTATGCCTCAGCTCGGTGCATGCATCGCCGTGGGCTTCTCGGTTACATCGGCTTGGTATGACTTCTCGCTGGGTTTGGGACGGCGGTCAACTATGGATCAGTTTGAACTTCTCAGCCCCAACAGTTTGGAATGCCTCGACAAAGAACCTGCTTCAAGACAAATTGGGCCCCCGGCACCGCACAAGTCTCACAAGATCCCTTCATGACCGCCTTAATGGGACAGCAAACCCCCAATCCACTCTCGGTCGCCCAGACTACTCCAGGATGCCACCACCAGCCTCCTATGGTACTATCTCCTTGATCTTTGGGTTAGCCAGCTCCCCAACTACAGACCACTGGATCCATGCAGCCTGACGGAACGAATCAGTTCGCAGTTCCTCATTGGGGGAAAAATCAGCACGGAATGTCTTCTCATGGTTGGGGATACCTCGGAATACCACAGCGAATTGGGATCCCGCCTCAGTTTGGAACCGATCAATCCGGACCTTCGCAAGAATAGCTCAAAGTGCCACAAAGAATAGCTTTAGAATGCCACCAGTGTGGTTCGGGGCAACATGTCGAGCCCCTCCTCGTAATGATGCTAGTTCAGCCATTTTCTCACTGGGGATCAATGGGCCACCAAGCCCCTAATCCCTGTCTCATCAGAATCACCGGACCACAGTATCTTCTCGGGTATACACCATCACCCCAGCCAAGCGTGCATGCAGTTCAACGAACAAGTGTCACAACCCGTATTTAAATTTCATGGAAGCTCTAGCTACCCGGCCACCTCAGGTCTACCACCACCCTCTTTGCCAATTGGAAGTTAACAGCAAGCCACTGGGTTCTATCCCTTTGACCAGGCTCCTACTCACACTCCCTAGGGTAATTCGGACCAAGGACAGGTTTTCACCTATATCCCCGGATCGGCCGTTTCCTCCACCAGTCTGCCGCCAGTGGTAGCTCCTCTCTCTAGCTCAGTAGCCGGCTTGAACACTCTGGTTCCACCACCGGACCCTCATCTCGTTTTGGTTCATGGAATAGCATAAGGAATTGAAAGCGCAGATTGCCGAATTGACCGCTAAGAAATCTGCCTTCCGGCCTACAGACCCGGACTCCATTGTTCCCCTGCCCCACAAATTCGTGATCTGGACCTCTTTGACGGGACTGCATGCCCGAAGACTCATCTGGACACATATACCTTGGCAATGAAGGCCAAAGGGTGCACCAATCAGCAGTTGGCTGACTATTTCAGTCTCTCTTTGAAATCCAAAGGCTTTAAAATGGTTCTTCCGCTTAAAACCCGAGGCCGTGGCTACATGAGACCAGTCACCAAAGGTTTTTACGTAGAAGCATAAAGCTAATTTGGAGTGGGAAACAAATAGAGTTGACCTCGCAGACAACAAATGCAAATGCGTTCCAAGGAGAATATCGGTGACTTTTACAAGCATTGAAACCTCAAGTTGAGTAAAATGACCAACCCTCCTTCTAATGAGGAACAAATGGACATCTTTCAATCATGCCTGGAAGCCTCATTTGAGAAAGTCCCTCAGTAACTTCCCCTATCCAGATATGCATGCGACAGTCAGTTCTAGGGCTAAAGTTTCCGCCCCTAACTCAGCTCCTGTCCTACCCAAAAGGCAAGGAAGCAATTAACTATGCGGGCCAGGATTGCAACAATGCCACTCCTCTCGTGCCAAGGAAAGGTGATGTGCCCAAGCCGCGGAGACTTAAGCCCGAAGATTTCGGAATGCCTCTGAGCAAAGTCTTTCAAGGACTTGTGAAGAAAGGTCTCGACTGCACCTTGGACAACCATCGCCCCATGGATCCCGATAGACACAACTAAACTCTGTGCTTCCCACTAGTATCATGGGCACGAAGAAGGGCGGTGTGAGAACCGATCGAAAAGGATACCCCAAGGGCCCAACACACCAACAATCCATTCCCTAAGAAAAACCATAGGTGAATATGATTGAAGCCATGAACAAGCCAAGTGCCACTATGGCTAACAGTTCCCATATGGAAGACACCCTTCGAAGGGAGGATTCTAGTTGCATAGTTGTTATCAAAGATGGATTTCTCACTCCATGACGTAATGCTGCAATGAGTCTGGGGTCACATCAACTTTACCTCGAGGTCTCTCACGTTGATCGATCGGCTTGATACTTCATCAAGCATGTCGCTTTTACCCAAACCTTTGACTGGACCCCGTAGTGACGCTCCGTCGAACCCGGGGCTTCATCAAAAAAAAAAAAAAAAAAAAACTGCTGTGGCCTTCGCCATGTCTCTTTCACGGAATGGGGCTTTAGCAAGTCACACCTATCTTCAGAAGAAAGGCCTAGTCACCTCAACAACTATCTTGGAGTTTCAGCTTTAGAACTTGGTATATGGCAACTCCCTGCATCATCAAAGGTTGAGAACCGGAATCTCCTCATATCGCATCTCGCCAAGTCATGTCAAGTCACAACTAACCCAAGCAAAAGAGGGTTCATTCATGACAACATACTTTGATTCTAGAGCCCGTCAAAGACGCCTTCAAATGACCAAGACTCGAAAAGAAATTTCAATCGAGACCCGGATTCAAATCCAACTTCCTCCCAAGATCAAAATTGACCTCATCAATGACATGCAATTCAGTCCCCAAAGCACCCACAACACATACAAACCCTCTCACCACATGCATCCCCACACAAATTTCCCCTGTGGCTCATGTAGCATGCAAAACATGAATCAACAAAAAAAAAAAAAAAATAAAAAGAAAAAAACCCTAAGCGATCGCGAATCATTTTAGTTCCATGCATGCATCCATCATCATGAATGTCATATGTGCATTTGTCCCTCTACTAACAAATGTAGCAATTCAAGCACGAAAGACCAGTTTTCCATCACTACCCGAAGCCTCTCCGCAGCGAGGATGGTCTCCACCGAAGCGTAATGACTTCAACGGAACTACCCAAATGACTGATACCTCAGGTCAACACCCTCTTGGTTCAAACCCCTCAAGCCCACGTCAGCTTGTGCCCGGACACCTAATTCAGACACCTCAATCCTGCACCATTTTGGCCTCAGACACATTGGGACAACACCACCTTGGCTCCAGATCTACAGTGCATCAAGTCCGTGAAGACACCTTCCGACATCTCCAGTTCGGCAAAGGCGACCTCCAATGTCCACAAATGGATGAAGACAGCCTCCAGCATCTACAGTATGGCAAAGATAGTCCCCATGTCTATAGCTTGGCAAAGACGAGATCCGGCAACCCCCAACATCCACAAATATATGAAGACCGCCTCCAGTGTCTACAATTCGGTCAGGGATGCCAAGTTCTCAAAATGCAAATCGATCAGGGACGCCAAGTTCTCAAATACAATTCGGTCAGGGACGCCAAGTTCTCAAATACAATTCGGTCAGGGACGCCAAGTTCTCGAATGCAAATCGGTCAGTGACGCCAAGTTCTCAAAATGCAAATCGGTCAGGGACGTCAAGTTCTCAAATACAATTCGGTCAGAAACGCCAAATTCTCGAATGCGAATGGGTCAGGGACGCCAAGTTCTCAAAATGCAAATCGGTCAGGGACGCCAAGTTCTCGAATGCAAATCGGTCAGGGACGCCAAGTTCTCAAAATGCAAGTCGGTCAGGGACGCCAAGTTCTCAAATGCAAATGGGTCAGAGACGCCAAGTTCTCAAATGCAACCGCCGTGACGCCAAGTTCTCAAAATACAAATCGGTCAGGGACGCCAAGTTCTCAAAATGCAAGTCGGCCAGGGACGCCGAGTTCTCAAATGCAAATGGGTCGTGGACGCCAAGTTCTCAAATGCAATTCGATCGTAGACACCAAGTTCTCAAAGGCAAGTAGGTCGTGACGCCAAGTTTTCAAATGCCAATCGGCCGAGATACCTCACGCCCCTAAATGTCTCAACATCTCTATCGTATACATCAAGACTCTCAACACTACACACCCCGCAACTTGCTCTCCGCAGTAAGCACAAAGAAAGGTACGTTAGTCCTCAACATATCTCAAAATATGCATACATTCACAAATGTTGCATGATTACCCATAGCTTTAGCTATCTTTATCTCCGCAAATAGCGACGTAGGCTTTAGTTCCTTGAGGTGACAGCCTCCGAATTATCAAAAGGCCCAGGATCCTAGACCTGTTCCTAACTATCCAAGGATTTCGAACTACGTCCGGGCTTGATTCCCACTCGGGATACGTGAGGCGGCCTACCATAGGTCCAAAGCCTTGACCAACACTCTGCCACCCTTTTCCCCGATAATCATCGTAAGCTCTAATCTTCCCCTGCGAGAATGCCCTCAAATAGTCTCCCTCAACCTCGATTTAGGTTCATACTCCTAAACTGAGCCCTCGTTTAGGTTCATACAATAGAACTAAACCTCAACTTAGGTTCATCCCTGACGAAAGCCAACGGAATTCCGTCTCTTTCACCTCCTAAGAAGAACGTAAGACCGATCCCTTCAAATGAAGTCCACCAAAAGACTGTCTATCCCCTCAGAGTCCGTCCCCAACGAAAGGATACGAACATCGAAGGAAATCATTTCAAAACAAGTTGATACCTCCAGATCACCCATCACCAAGGTTCGAGGCACCTAAGACGCCATCACCAAGGTTCGAGGCACCTAAGACGCCATCATCAAGAATCGAGGCACCTAAAAACGCCATCATCAAGATTTGAGGCACCTAAGACGCCATCATTAAGGTTTGAGGCACCTAAAACGCTATCACACACAACACGAGGAAAGCGATAAATCGCAATCATTCCCTAATTCGACAAACCGAAATCATTACCAGGGTGACTTCCCAAAAATAGTCAGATCATAGGGCGACTTCCCAAAAATAGTCAGATCTTAGGGTGACTTCCCAAAAATAGTCTGATCATAGGGTGACTTCCCAAAAATAGTCTGATCATAGGGCGACTTCCCAAAAATAGTCGATCTTAGGTGACTTCCCAAAAATAGTCGATCTTAGGGTGACTTCCCAAAAATAGTCAGATCTTAGGGTGACTTCCCAAAAATAGTCAGATCATAGGGAGACTTCCCAAAAATAGTCAAATCATAGGGCGACTTCCCAAAAATAGTCAGATCTTAGGGTGACTTCCCAAAAATAGTCAGATCTTAGGGTGACTTCCCAAAAATAGTCAGATCATAGGGCGACTTCCCAAAAATAGTCAGATCTTAGGGTGACTTCCCAAAAATAGTCAGATCTTAGGGTGACTTCCCAAAAATAGTCAGATCATAGGGCGACTTCCAAAAATAGTCAAATCATAGGGCGACTTCTCAAAAATAGTCAGATCTTAGGGTGACTTCCCAAAAATAGTCAGATCTTAGGGTGACTTCCCAAAAATAGTCAGATCATAGGGCGACTTCCCAAAAAAAAGTCAAATCTTAGGGCGACTTCCTAAAAATAGTCAAATCTTAGGGTGACTTCCCAAAAATAGTCAGATCATAGGGCGACTTCCCAAAAATAGTCAAATCATAGGGCGACTTCCCAAAAATAGTCATATCTTAGGGTGACTTCCCAAAAATAGTCAGATCTTAGGGTGACTTCCCAAAAATAGTCAGATCATAGGGCGACTTCCCAAAAATAGTCAAATCATAGGGCGACATCCCAAAAATAGTCAGATCTTAGGGTGACTTCCCAAAAATAGTCAGATCTTAGGGTGACTTCCCAAAAATAGTCAGATCTTAGGGTGACTTCCCAAAAAAAAAGTCAAATCTTAGGGCGACTTCCTAAAAATAGTCAAATCTTAGGGTGACTTCCCAAAAATAGTCAGATCATAGGGCGACTTCCCAAAAATAGTCAAATCATAGGGCGAGTTCCCAAAAATAGTCAGATCTTAGGGTGACTTCCCAAAAATAGTCAGATCTTAGGGTGACTTCCCAAAAATAGTCAGATCATAGGGCGACTTCTCAAAAATAGTCAGATCTTAGGGCGACTTCCCAAAAATAGTCAGATCTTAGGGTGACTTCCCAAAAATAGTCAGATCTTAGGGTGACTTCCCAAAAATAGTCAGATCATAGGGCGACTTTCCAAAAAAAAGTCAAATCTTAGGGCGACTTCCTAAAAATAGTCAAATCTTAGGGCGACTTCCCAAAAATAGTCAAATCTTAGGACGACTTCCCAAAAATAGTCAAATCTTAGGTTGACATCCTAAAATAGTCACCTTAGGGTTAGCATCGAAAGACCCGAACTACGACTGGCTTGATTCCTCTTAAGGATACGTAGGTAGCCTATCTTTAGGTTCAGCCATCAGACCGAAAATGGTCATTCCTATCCCCAGCAGAGCGGATATACAACTTCAGCCATCAGAACGAAATGGTCATTTTCTATCCCCAGCAGAGCGGATATACAACCCTAGCCATCAGACCAAAGATGGTCATTTCTTATCCCCAGCAGAGTTTCTTTCCAGCAACCGACTGCCGAACTCACTCGCCAGGTTGACATCCTAAAATAGTCACTCCAGGGTCAAAGACCCGAACTACGATCGGCTTGATTCTCATTCGGGATACGTAGGTAACCTATCGCTAAGTTCAGCGACTCGATCATCCTGTCAAATATGGAGCCTTACTCTTATCGACGACCCCGCTTCCTTCGAAAGCACCATCGCCGAGGGGCTACTGTAAGTGCTCCAATTTGAGTTGTTAGTATTTTCGTTAGAAAATTAACGAAAGTTTTAACATTCCTAACATTTCTAACAATTCCTAACATTTCTAACAAGACAAGGATAAATTAGGGATTGCCATTTAGAGTTAAGCATGGAAAAGAATCTTACAAAAGCAAAAGATTTGTAAAAACCCGAAATGGGAAGCTGCAGTCAACAAACTGCTGGAATAATTTGAAAAATATTCTTCCTGTCCAAAGCCTGGAGCAGCATTTAATGAACATTTCACGCCTCAGACATGTCCGCGCGGATCCTATTGCATCTCATAGTGGCCTATAAATTGAACCCTCCTCTCTCAGTTTACACAACACAATTCCCTCACAGCAACAACACTCAGGCGAAAAATAGAGAGAAAACAGTGGGAATCCTTAGATTGCCACCATTTTCTCTTGAATCTTTCCCAAATCCCACTCACTCCAAATACTCTTAAATCACTCCCATTCATACACAAGCCCAAGCTTCAATCACCCCTTAAGAGGAGGATTAGAGAGAAAACATAGAGGACTTAATTGTTATCTACTTGTTTTCTCTTTGACCAACTCTAATCACAAGCCCTAAACACATTCAAATCCTAAACACATTCAAACCCTAAACACATTCAAGCCTTGAATCCATTCAAACACAAATACAAGGGAAGATAGGTATAACCTCCCTCTCCCTACCCTAAATCTCTCTCATCCATGCATGCACTTTCAAACTCCAAAATGTAGTTTGTTCATCTTCTTGCTCTAGATCCAAGAGGATCACCATGGAAGTTCTTCTCCATGGATGATCCTCTACAAGGATCAACATTACTTTCAAAGTGTATTTACTTACTTGCAAACACATTTTCAAAACCCTAAAAATCATTTTCATACACAAAATCTTTCTTTCAAAGGATAAAATTCCCCTTCCCAAGCAAATGAAATGCTTAAAGTCCTAATGTACCCCAAGGATGGCTTGATATAGTAGATCACCACTAAAATGTTTAGTGATCACTAATCAAAGCCTAGGGAAATGGGGACAAGCATGGATGCCAAACCCCCTTTAAAATCATGTTTTTTCTTCAAGAGAAAGTTGCTGTCCAGTAGCCTTTCTCTAAGACCTCTGTCCATGGCCTAATTTTTTGTACATACAGAAACTTGGAATTTGGTGTTGACTACAAAATACTTTTTGTAGCCAACATTCAGACCTTTCCAGACATATTTTTAATTTATTTTTTTCGTGAGTAAAACTCCCTTTTTCAAATTACCTTTTAAAAGTCAATTCCTCAGTCTCTGGAAGTCCAGATTTCATATCTGAGATTTCCAGAAGGTTTTGGTCCACCACATCATCTCCAAATGAGAAAGTTATTTTACAGAAACCTTATTTAATGTGTTTTGAACAAATTTAATTCTCGGACTTTCCCCATATTCTGAGATTTTTAAGCCCTTAAACCCATTTTAAAATCAAGTGTCCACTGCCTTTTTCATTCTGACAGAATTGGTTTTCAACTTCAAAAAATCTTTTGAGTCCCAAAACTCAACCCTAAAATCACACCAAAAATCATGGGATCTTTTCAAAGTCTTAAAAATAGTTCCCAATTTTTACTTTTCTCATTTTTAACTTATTTTGGCCAAAGTAACACACACACACACACACTCAAATGGTTTTTTAATGCTTGGAAGACTCGTTTCACGAGGCATTCCAGGTGAACACTAACGTTCTTCCCGGCGTGTAACGTGACCTCCGAACCCAAATCTCTAATCCCTGGCATTTTTCAAAGTTTTGGCCCTTAAAACAAAAATGGCGTGGCGACTCCGTTTGATTTCAAAAAAAAATCGGGTGCATCACAGAAGCGAGTATATATTGATACAAACAACCAAAGTTGGCCGGCCAAAATCATACCAAGGTTGGCCGAAGAATGATGTGCTGGCCGAGAGAAGGAGGAGCAATTTGGGGCCAGCTTCTAGGCAATTTGGAGCCAGCTTCTAGGCCAGTTGGGGCCAAGACCAAAGCAATTGAGAATTGGCCGATCGAACCTTTAGCAAATTGTGCCGATCGACCCTAACTTTCTGCCAACAAGGGCGACCGCGCTCAACACTTGGGCGACCGCGATTGAAGGGAAGAATCACGCACAAAGTTACTGTCAACTAGGGCGACCGCGCTAACAGCTTGGGCGGTCGCGCTCCGCCGATTTCAGCACCGATGTTCACGTCTTAAACAAGGGTGTTCTTGACTTTTCCACGCCTTGGTCTACAGTTTTTGGCCCTAACTCTATATATTCATAGCAGCCATATTAGTTTTGAGGGAGATCATATATCATATATCAAATATCATAGATTGGAATAGTTTAGATTTTTCTTTAACAATTCAATTGAAGAGAAGAGTTATTCCGAATTCCAGGTTTTTATTATTTGTAAATTATGAATAGCTAATTTCTTAGATTTGCAGATTGGTTGGATCTTTATCCGGATTTCTATGCATTAATATTTTAATTCTTTCTATTTGATTCCTTCTAGTTCATTAATAGATCTTAATTTCTTGTTCTTAGATTTGAGATGTATGTTAATATACGAACTCATCTTTGAATAATTGGGTATTTATTGAGCCATTAATTTGGGCGATTTATACATAGATCACTATTAATTGAATAACATGGTCTGTGCCGTAATAGAATCGGATCAACGTTAGGTTTTTTAATTCTTTCGTGTTTAATGTATTCTTGGCATATTGTGGTACCGTAATAGAATTCACAATATTAAGAGAGTATTTAGGATTGTAATCCGGCCACCTAACCGTGTCGATCCTAGCTAAAGTGAATGAACCCTAGAAGTTGAGTTAATGTTTTATAAATAAAATTCTGCATAGAATTATGGTGAAGTGAAATCCAATCTACGAATCTCTGCTCATAATCTGTTTTCTCGTTTATTTAATTTTTGTTATTTATTTTATGCTCTTAGTTCTAAATCAAGTTATAAACTGTGGTTACGAAATTCATTGCATTTACTTTACTTGTTTACCAACGAGTCTCTGTGGATTCGACCCCTGCATTTGCATACTGCTACACCGGTAGTGAGTACACTTGCTCGGTTTTTATTACAAGAGGGAGTTTTCCTCCATCAAGATTATGTGATTCTGTTTGAAAAGGCGAGCGTTTGAATGACAAACGTCGGTTTTGAAAGTTTTAGGAAAAGTGGCTCGAATGCTGATTTTAACTGTTTATCTTAAGTGTCAAATGTTGACTTTTAAGAAAAGAGCGTTTGAATGTCAAACGTCGGATTTTGAGTTTGAAGATGATCGTTTGGATGCCAAACGTCATTTCGCGTGTTTTGAAAGAGAGTTCGAATGTCGAACTCCGGCTTTGAACCGGGCATGTCATTGTTAGCATTTTTACGGGAAAAAAGCATTAAATGATTTGAGTGTCAAATGGCGGCTTTTAAGTTTAAAGATGAGCGTTTTGATGCCAAACGTCATTTCGCGCGTTTTGAAAGAGAGTCGAATGTCGAACTCCGGTTTTGAACCGGGCATTACATTGTTAGCATTTTTACGGGAAAAAGGCATTAAATGATATGCGATCAACGAATCGGGTTGCGACTCGGACTTTGATAAATAAATACTATCACGATCCAAACGGCTCGGACTTTGTAAATGACAGTATTTAAAGTGCGGTATCGACGGAATCAAACGACCCGAAAATGTAAAGTACGATTGATGAGCCAAACGGCTCGGAATGGTAAAGTTGCATAAAAGTAAATGACGTTCGACGGATCAAACGATCCGGAATTGGTAAATGACATGAAAGTAAATGACGATCGACGGATCAAACGATCCGGAATTGGTAAATGACATAAAAAGTAACGGAACGGGGCCGGAACGCCGTTTTAACCCGAGATTACTTCTCTTACGGGAAGAGAAGAGGATCAGGGACTAAAACGTATCGGACCCCATTTAGACGATGACGTCTACATTTCAACAACGTCGTCCGAAACGGTTGTAGCGACTGGCGCGTAAACCGAGACGAAATGAGAGTTTAAAGAGAGAGGGAGCTACCTATGGCTAGGGTCGGCTCCTTTGGCTCGGTGGGTGTATACGGGATACGAAAATGTGTTTGGAACGGTGTTTCAAGGTGGCACGGGTTGTATTTGATCGAAATATGAAGTTTTCACGCAAAACGAGGTAAAACGGGGCTCGGGAGGGGTGAGAACCAGTTTAGGCCGTGGCTTTTGGGTGAAAGGGAGTAATTTTTTGTTCTTGTAAATGGCTTTGACAGCCTCTGTATTTATAGGTGAAATTTTATGATGAGTCCGGACGGACTGAGGGTGAAAACCAGGGGTTTTGTGAAACTTTGGAAATTGGAGGGACTTGCTGGCGATTCTGGATTGTCTGCAAATGAGTCCAACCGGACTGAGACTGTATACCAGGGGTATTTTAGTCTTTTCACATTGATTTTTGATTGATGTTAACGAGGGAGCTGTGTCATACACGCCACGTGTCCCTGTGACTCGCCAGGTTGTGGGAGTTCGCACCATTATCCCCGGTTTTGTCCGTTTTTAAAATAACTGTCCGGAAAATGTCCGAAACGCCCTCGGAAAGTGCCGGAAAGTGCATTTTTCAGGGAAAGCCATAATTTTACGTGCAACGATGTGTGTTGAGTACGCTTTGACATTGGGATGCACGGGGCAGTCCCGAGACGTCTCGTTGGCTTGGGAACGGGGAGCTTAACGGGTTCCGGTTAACCTGGAGCGGGCCAGTTAACGGATTCCGGTTAACTTCTAACGGATTTTGGCAATCCGGATTTGGGTACTTACAGTAGCAGAACAATATACCTCGAAGAGAACATTTGACAGATCTAAAAGAATGCATCCACAAAAAACATCATCCCTCTCCTTCCACTTTTTAACAACAGCCACAGAAGTAGGGTCCTTATCGTCCAGGTTAAGGCCCTTTTCAGACAGCTTACATGTTATTCCCTTGATTGACAACTAGATCTTCATGCGTTCCTGCTAGTGTTTGATGTTCTTACCATTTAATTTCTCTGGCAGATCCGAAGTGTCAACAAGGGACTTGAAAGGAGAAGCAACAACAGAGTTACTAGCAGATTAAGACATGATTAATATTTTCTCTTAGAATGACGGAATATTAATTATGCAATGGCAGATTAAACATATTTAATCAAGGGGCAATCATGCAATCAACATTAACAATTTTATCAAGCCAATAGAAAAACAGAACAACAAGAAAGGGAATCAGAAAAAAACAGAAAAAAAATGTAGTTAGAATAACTTATCAGGATTAATCGAGTCGCCTTAGGAATACTGTACTAAAAGAAAATATTGCCCCCAATTTGTGCAACTTCAGGTACATGCAATTTCCTTCGAGGATAAAACGATTATAGAATACGTACCAAGAATGTCTGCAAACAGGTACGGTTTAACTGCTGCTCTATCTCACTTCGAATGGACCAAACACTTGAATCACACAATGGAAGAATTGAGAACAATTTTTTTGAGAGAAAAAAATACTATGTGTATTTTTCGTATATCAAAACTGCAGCTAAAGGTTGTTTAATAATTGTATGTGACACCTAGTTTGATTAGGAAAGGGATTCCTAAACCTAACCCCAATTCTAGCCGAAAAGCTGACGTGTCTCGTGCGAGACAAGCCACAGTATTTTTCGTCAAAGCTTAAGACAAAATCTCATGCGAGACACAAACTATCTCGTACGAGACAAACTCACGGTGTTTCATACCATTAGCAAAAGTAAACCTCAATAAAAGTTTGACTAAAAAGAAAAGGTTGCCCAGAATCGAACCAATTCGCCCAAACGCCCACGCCCGAAATCCCGAAGCCGAGCTGGCGAGCGCGCGTGTGGTATTGGGGTTCAAGCCACCTAACATGATACTTGAACAAGGGAGCATGAAGTTCCCAAATATTTAAGGCACTTCAACTTCCTTTTCTATTCTCATATGGGATGGCACACCAAAGCCTTTTAAATAGCCAACAAAAGGGATATTTGCCTTCTCTTTCGCATGTGCGATGACAACCAAACCCATTTCATGATTGGCATTAAAGAGATTTACATGTCAAAGTTTGAGGTTTTAGAACTATGAACTTCATCCATAATATAATTTGGCTTTCACCAAAACATCAATTTGATTAATGGAATAACATACAAAGTATACAAGCATTGACTTTGCTCAAACTCAATGAAACCCACAAATGGGACCCACTCAAAGTTAAACCAAGAGCCAAATTTCCAACATTCTAACCCCTTTCCATGCCGTAGCCTCACCTCTGTCCCAACTTGAATACCTATTTTATCATAAAATGAATGACCTTATTATATTTTGCAAAACTAAAAGTTTGAAATTGAATTGAAAAAAATGATTATGATTTTTTTGATTAAAAAAAATATTTTCAAAATGACACTTAAATTTAAAATAGTCATTCATTTTGGTACGGAGAGATTACGGAGCTACACTTCTCCATTTCCAGTATCCATCTATTTTTCATTTATTTATTTATATTTTACAACCGGTTGTAGATAACAAACATAAACTTATACTTTTGTCATCCCAAAAATATAGTCTCATTTTATTTTTAGTGATCAACTTAATTCACATTTGACCAAGATTTTATGAAAAAATTGATAATTTTAATGAAATGATAAAAAATATTATTATTTATCATAATAATAATATTCCTAATAATTTTTGATACAGGGTAATTTGACCCGAAAAGACGTTATTTTAGCTATTCAGGTTATTTGCATGACGAAAACCTCATTTTTCTATTTCAAAATTATAATTTCATAATTTTTTTTGTTTATCATGATAAGTGTTGGGTTTGATGCCATCTAACCTGGGGGCAGGACTAAATTAGGGAATTAAACAAGAAACAAATATGGTAATTTCTGTGACAGCATTTCGGGGCGACCGCGCTAGCACAAGAGGGCGACCGCGCCGAATGTTAGGACAAACGGGGCGATCGCGCGCCGTGGGGGAGAGATTGTGCCCTGCTGTTTGAACAAAGAGGGCGGTCGCGCTTTCTAGGGGAGCGATCGCGCCCTTCCCCATTTTGGGCCTGATTAGCAGTAGTTTTCGTGCATGATTGAAAACCATGCAGAGTTAGGAGTAGGCAGTATAAATAACCCCTTTTCCATAACATATAATAACCTTTAGTGTGATAGGCATATCAATAATTCTAAGGTTCTTTTGGTTCTTTGTTTCTCTAGATGTAGGGTTCGCACAATTGTGGATTTTTGTGACCAAGAAGTTCATGCATTATATTAGAGATTGTATATGATGATTGCCGGTTGATAATAATATTCTTGCACTCTTCCCGTGGACGTAGCCAAGTTGGTGAACCACGTATATTGTTGTGTTGCGTGATTGATTTATTTTATATCTTCTACATAGTCCTGTTATAACAAACTGGTGTCAGAGCCGGTCAGGTTAATAAAGATCTAGGACTTTCCGCTGTAGAAGAAGATGGGATCAGGAATTGAATCACTGGTTGGCAAGTTCAATGGGAAGAATAGTTTTTCTCTTTGAAAGATAAAGATGAAGTCCTTTTTGAGAGACAACGATTTTTGGGCTTTGGTGGCTGCAGCAATCAGAAATCGCCAGGATTCGAAACACAAAGCAGTAGTTGTTCCCACAAGTGTTGTCATGCCTGTAGAAGCAGAGGGTTCGGGGAAGGCAGCTGAGAAGGAAACAACAGATATGATTGTGCAAGATGAGAGGGCCCACTCTAAAATCATCAGGTGTTTAGATGATGATGTTCTGGCGGATATTAATATTGCAGATACTTACTTTGGAGGTACTCTGTGGCTTGCGTTGGAAGATATGTATCTGACATGATCATTGACCAACAAGTTATATCTTAATTACTCGAACTACTTAATATTGATGGTAAGGTTGAATATGAGGAAGTTGCTCTTATGTTGTGTGAACTCATTTTGTTCAATGCTTTCTCGACTCCGAATATGTTGATAATCCAAGTGCATTTGATCTCTATCAAATCTCTTGAGTGTGGCCACACATTTCATAAACAACATTCATCGAAGGGCCCAAGTAAACATCTCTCTCAACAAGAGGGACAAATCCCATCTTGACTTATCATTCTTCCCTACAAGAGTCCAATCATGTCAACATAGCCCTTATTGCTATCATATTAAAGATAGTGTTAGACTACATCAAACACAACGTTCATCATGTGGAAGACGATGATAATCTCAAGTACAAAGGATTCTAATGACACGACTATCAAAAGATTTAATTATGACATATATGACTATAGACCATGTCATAAATCTCATAGGTAGGTCATGTCCAGTACCTTGTTCTCTAACAAGTACCCATAAGTGTAATATGTATCGCATGCATATAATCATCTCCATGATTATCCATTATCATCTTAAGTTATTCACAATAACTGGGGACGCAAGTTATTATAATAAACATGTAAATATATAATAAGCCAAATATACATTCTCTATAATAAATGGCAAAGACGATTACATAGCGGTATTAAGTTATAAGTCAACATAACTAAATACCTAGGGTATTACACCAACAATAATATCCCACTTGCACTAGGCTCCATCTACGTATCGTATACCCATGTACCTAACATGACCATCATACTTTGCTTGTGCGAGGGGCTTTGTAAGCGGATCCCCAATGTTATCATCGGTTGATACTTTGCATATCTTAACGTCTCCCCTATCAATGAACTCTCGAATGAGATGGAAACGTCTAAGTATGTGTTTGGATTGCTGATGTGACCTTGGTTCCTTTGCTTACGAAATGGCACCATTATTGTCACAATAAAGTTCCACCGGATTAGTGATACTTGGAACAACTTCCAGATCACTAATGAACTTCTTGATCCAAACTGCCTCCTTAGCTGCATCGGATGTCGCTATATATTTGGCCTCAGTTGTAGAATCAGCAATAGTACTCTGCTTGGAACTCTTCCAACATATCGTACCTCCGTTATGCATAAACACAAATCCCGACTGCGATCAGAAATCATCTTTGTCGGTTTTGAAGCTTGCATCTGTGTAACCTCTTACAACAAGATCATCTTCCATTCCTCCAAAGACCAAGAACGCATCCTTAGTCCTTCTTAAGTACTTAAGGATCGTCTTAACTGCCATCCAATGGTTCTTACCAGGATCAGATTGGTATCGACTAGTCATGCTTAAAGCATACGAGACGTCGGGTCTAGTACAAATCATAGCGTACATGATAGATCCAATAGCCGAAGCGTATGGAACCTCATTTATTTTCTTTCGCTCACCAGTTGTCTTAGGACACTAAGTCTTGCTAAGAGAAACACCATGACCCATTGGCAAGTTACCTCTCTTAGAATTTTCCATCTTGAATCTTCTAAGAACCTTATCAATGTAGGTACTTTGACTCAAACTAATAATCTTTTTAGATCTATCTCTATATATCTTGATGCCAAGGATGTAGGTGGCTTCACCCATATCTTTCATTGAGAAATATTTCCCTAACCAAGACTTGATAGCTTGAATTGTAGGAACATCATTTCCAATGAGTAAGATATCATCGACAGACAATAATAGAAATAATACTACACTCCCACTAAATTTCATGTATACACAAGGTTCATCTTCATTCTTGACAAACCAAACTCTTTGATCTTTTCGTCAAAATGAAGATTCCAACTCCTAGAAGCTTGCTTCAATCCATATATGAATCTTTGCAACTTGCATGCTTTATTAGAATTTCTTGGATCGACAAAACTTCGGGTTATGTACTATACACATCCTTAAGAATCTTTCCATTTAGGAAAGCCGTTTGACATCCATTTTCCATATCACATAGTCATAACATGCGGCTATGACAATTAAAATTCTAATAGACTTTGGCATTGCAACTGGCGAAAAAAGGTTTCAACATAGTCAATACTATGAATTTGCCTAAATCCCTTTGCTACAAGCCTACCCTTGTAAGTAAACACCTTCCCATCTATGTCGGTCTTGAAGACCCACTTAAACCCTTTAGTTTTTACACCTTCAGGTGGCTCAATCAAGTTCCAAACTTGATTATCAGACATGGATTGTAATTCGGATTCCCTCGTTCCCAGCCATTTATCCGAATCAGGAGTAGACATCGCCTCTAGATAGAAAGTAGGTTCGTCATTCTCAATGACTTCTACTTTATTACTTTCCGATACGAGAAATCAATATTTCTCGGGTTCGGATCATAACCTATCCGATCTACGATAGACTTGTGCAACTTGAACCGGTTCCACAACTCTTTGTGAACTTGGTTCCATCTCTACTCTTGGTTCCATGTTATTTTCAGGTTCTTGAATTTCTTCAAGATTAATTTTATTCTCACTATATCCTTTATTGAGAAACTATTTCTCAAGAAACGAACCATATAGAGCAACAAACACTTTGTTCTCATTGCGGTTGTAAAATTAATATCCTTTAGTTCCTTAGGATAACTAATGAAAATAACCTTGTCAGATTTTGGTGCTAACTTATCAGAGATAAGTCTCTTCACATAAGCTTTTCAACCTCAAATCTTTATGAAAGACAAACTAGGTTTTCTTCCATGCCACATCTCATGATGTTTAGGAACCGATTTAGTAGGGACTCTGTTCAGTGTGAACGCAACAGTCTCTAATGCATATCCTCAAAAGGAAATAGGAAGGTCAACTTGACTCATTATCGAACGAACCATGTCCAACAAGGTTCTATTCCTCCTTTCAGACACACCATACATTGTGGTGTTCCGGGTGGAGTCAACACTGAAATGTTTTCACAGTTTTGAAATGATTGTCAAACTCTTGGCTAAAATATTCATCACCTCGATCAGATTGAAGTACTTTAATAGTTTTTCCAAGTTTATTTGTACTTCATTTTGAAATGTTCTATACATCTCAAACGATTCACTCTTGGACTTCATCAGATAGACATAGTCATATATAGATAAGTCATCAGTGAATGTAATGAAATACCGAAATCCTTGCCTAGCAATGCTACTTAATAGTCCATATACATCTCATGTACAAGGGCCAATAAGTCACTAGCCCGTTCACTACTCTTAGTGAAGGGTGGTTCGATCATTTTACCCAATAAACAAGATACCTCAAATGATTCATAATCATATGAGTCTAAAAGTCCATGTTAATGGAGTTTAGACATACATTTCTCATTTATATGACCAAGCCGGCAATTCCATATGAACCTGTTGTTCACATCATTCTGTTTAGATTTCTTACTTATATTATAGATATCTTCAATATCATTTTGTTTCTCAACATCAAGGATATAAAGGCCATTAAATGAATTTGCAATACAATAAAGCATATCATTTAAATAAATATAAAACTTCTTATTCTCAATAAGAAACTTATATCCTTCATTATCCATATAATAAATGGAAATAATACTCCTACTCAAATCCAGAACGTAGTAATACTTGTTCAAAACAAGTACTAGCCCGCTAGGTAAAGTTACATCATATGTTCCTACGGCTAATGCAACAACTCTTGCTCCATTCCCCACACGTAGGTCCACTTCACCTTCTTTGAGTAGCTTTCTATTCTTTAGATCATGCACATTTACACAAATGTGAGATCCAATTCGGTATCCAATACCCATGAACAAGAAATAGAAAGGAAAATATCTATCATATAGATACTTGAATTAGTAGCAATCATATTCCCCTTCTTCGCTTTTTATGTCTTCCTTATAAGCCTTGCAACTTTGCTTCCAATGACCAATCTCATTGCAATGGCAGCAAAATGCATCATTTTGAGACACTTTGGGTTTAGCCACTTTGGCTTTGGCAACTTTTTTCCCTAGGTTTAGCAACCTTTGCTGTTAACCATTAACACAACATACCTCTCTTACCTAGCCTGCACTTGGAACATTTCCTTTGTACGCTGTGCTAGGTCAAAAGAAGTTATAATGTGTTCAAGGTCCTTCATAAGAGCCTTACACATGGTGGCATGTATTGTAAGTACGCCAATCCAATTCACAACCCTTTTAGGTGCATTTTAATACGATAAAATTGTATTAAGGGGCATTTTGGTAAATTCCCGGTATATTCCGAGACTTCCGAAAACATTCCATAAGTTTCTCTCGAAGGAAGTAACTTTTGGTACTTTACTCGTGCTAAAGGACCTCCAGGGAATAAACCTTTTTGGACCTTTTGGGTATTATCTCAGAATATTCCAGAAACTGGTTTTGGCGCCAAAAGCAGTTGGTGACACCTTGTGTCACGCGACAAGTCGAGGCTTGAAAAATGGTTACAGAAGGTCGTGTGACACACTGTAACCATCAACTGCAGCCTATAAATAAGACCCTACCCCTCTTAGAAATGGATCTAAACTTCACATACTGTTACTCTGTCAAAATTGCAGCGTAACACACACACACTAAACACACATCTCTCTCTCTCTCTCATCCCAATTCACCTCCAATTCCCCCCAATTCAACTCACTTCCTCCATCACCTCTTAGATCCATCTTCAACCAATCCTCTCAAGCTCACCAGGACCAGAAGCAGCTGTTGAAGAATTCTATACCTAACTTGGTATAGAATTCATGGAATCAACAAGGGTAACACTCTTAATTCCCTTTTTCCTCTCTCTCCTACCTTGCTACTTGGATAATTCCATTGTTTTACCTTCCTTGGGTTCATTAATCAGACTCCATCCGTCTTGATTACTGAACCCCAATCGCAATCTCTCTGTTTAACATAGTTGATTTGTGTAATTGGATGCTCTTGGTTTGATTATTGTGGAAATTGGTGTTTAGATCTAAGGGAGTGTGGATCTATCCATATCCACACTCCATGGGTTAAATTGTTGTTAATTTGTTTATTCCGTAGCTAATCTATATGTATAGTTAGATATGTGTTGGTTGTTTGTTCTTCTATGATCAAGCTGTGAGATACCTGCATACGGACGTCCTGTGTCATGGGACACATCGTGTTTGGTTGATCCTGTGTCACGCGACACATTCAGCCATGCATGACATGTGTAACGCGACACTCTATGTCTATTTGCAGAGACCATTTCCCCCTTGTAATCCGTTATGATCTATTGTATCTGGGATGTGGCCTCCCTGAATAAATGGTTCACAAGTTTTAAGTTTCAAAGTTCAAAACAATAAAATTCATGTTTACTACATTTGTTTATTATCAATGCTTGCACACATTTATGGATTACTCGGATGTTTAGTTAGAAAGACTCGTCCACGGACGAGGCGTGTTGGGTGAACTCTCGGTTCTTCCCAACACGTAACCTGACCCCTGGACCCATTTTCTCTCAAAGGTTTTTCAAAGTGTACCTCTAAACATGGCGTGGCGACTCCTTTTCTTTTTTCATCATTGAAAAACAATATTTCGGGCGAGCGCACATTCATTTGCAAATCTGCTGGGGACACTTTTGAAAACCTGTTTTTCTAAATTAAGAGGGTCAAAGCTTTCATTCAATTGAACATCCAACATATCCATCTTTGCGTGCATCATTAATGATCTCTTGTAGTACATGCTTTTTGTTGCATTTTGAGACTTGTGAACCTTTTGTGTATCTCTTGTGGCCATTCTGTTGTGCTTTGGTTATTGTGTTTTGTCCCTTGCCATGGGGAGGCAGGGGCTGATTTCATTTTTGCAGGTTCTGGTTCAGTGACAACTCTGGTCGTGCGACAACCTTGTTCCTGGTTGTCCTGTGTCACGCGACAGGATTGGTCACTGAACAGTTATCTCAGGTGCTGGTTTGAGGGCAGTCCCTTGAATCAAATTGGCTTAGTTGATTGTTGTATCCCTTGTTCCATGTGAGAGTGTGTGTGTTTTTATCTTTTTCTTTTTAAAATAAAAAAGGTAAAATAAAAAATTTGTTTTTTTAAAAATAAAAGAATATAGTCATCCGCACACTACACCACATAGATTTAGAACCCTCGGGTGCGATTGACGGCATCGCGGACGGTGATAATATTCGCCTACGCTTGAGCGCCTAATGTCAAACCCATCCCCCTAGTGCGTTATAGGTGGCGCCACACTCAAAGCTTACCCACGGTTGGTTTTTGATACAACATTTGTAATCACACTAAAATGAATTGTTTTTTGAAACTTTCAATAGGTCCTTATACCTTTCCCAAAACCTTACACCTTGTGGGCATGTTGCCAATGCAACATGGTTTCACGTAGGGACATGTCACTCTCGTGACGTGTTCTAACGAGAGATCATGTCGCATTGTCACCATGCACCGACGAGAGGTCATGCCGAATTTTTCTTGGAAATTCTTTGAGAATACCCGTTATGCTGCCCAAATTTCCCCAGAAATTTGGACCACTCTTCCGTCCCACACCGTGTTAGGTCTTGTTTAGGTATCATTACCTATTATTAATTTCAAATGCAAAGCATTTAGTGTAATTTGAATGTTGCGTCCTTAGGTTTCCCCAAGGTGTAGTTTGCGTAAATAAAGGCATCCCCTTTCCCAACCGGACTTTGGTTTTAAAACACTGATTTATACTTGAAGATAAATAATTGTTCGCGCGAGTTCATCCCTTTTTTCCTCTTCCCTCTCCCGTATTTCCTCAAAGTCGTCTTCCTTCATCACCTCATAAAGCCATATCTACCCTCTGTAGGGGCGGTGATAAGTTGGGTGCGTGCTTTGATATCCAGTGCTTGTTTGGTTCGCGAAGCTCTCATCTGTTCTGATATTCGAGATGTCTGGTGCAAAAGATATGCCCTCCGCTCAGTCTAGAATTCTTCTTACTTCGGGTCAGTTGGACATGAATGATTTGTCAGTGGCAGAGTTGCGAGCTGCTCTTGAGGCTGCCATGGTTCGTGAGTGCAAGGCCCAATTGCTTGCCCAAGTTGCCAAAGCCCCAGAAGAAGAGACGCACGCTAGGTTTGTAGAAGCGATGCTCGTCTGAGGGATCATAATAATTCGTCACGAAGATGGGTCGTACGAAGAGATCATCGATGCTAGCAGTGTTGATCATGGGAATGGAAGTGTAATGAAAAGGATGAATGAGGATGAGCCAGATAAGATTCTTCCCCTGGCACCTCAAGTGGTCCAAACTCAGATTCAGGATGGACAACCGATCCTTGAGGCTTTCAGTTCTACTAATCAATTTGAGTTGAAGAGTCAGTATCAGCAAGATTCCCGAGGATCATGTCATCATGTAAACAGTTATTCCAACCAGAAGGGATCGCTGTCATTCCACTCTGAACAGACTCCTCTTCAAGGAAGTGTTTCTCAATCACCAATGAGCTAATATGGTTTCGATTTATCATCTCCGCAAGACCAGTGTTCGGGACCAGCTTCATACGTAACTGTTAATCAGATGTCCTTCATTCCAGTCATGACTCCTATCCAGCAAGGGACGCCAATACCGAGTCCCCTCCAAAGACAGCTCAGATGGAAAGGAAAAAATAGTACTGGGGAGATGTGGGAATGCCTATGAATCAATTCCTCAAGGTTTTCAAAGTGAAGCGGAGAAGGGACTCGGTTCAAACCGAGTAGTCAATTATAGCCCTCCTCATAACAACATAAAGCTGGATCCAAGCAAATATTGCTACTATCACCGATATCCGGGCCATACCACTTGTGAATGCAGACAGTTGAGGGTGATCATCCAGGAACTCATTGATGAAGGGATGATCGAAATGGGCTCCCATGAAGAAAGCGGTGTCCAGAATCGTGGTCGGTTTCCACCTCGCAAACAGCAAGAATTTGATGACCTTGGGATAACAACTGAGGAAGATTTCAACAGATTGATGCGAAGAGGAATGATCAAGCCCCTCGATAACTACAGCCCCATGCATCGCAACCCAAAGCTGGACACGAGCAAGTACTGCTGCTACCATCAGTTTCCCGACCATAACACCAACGACTGCATTCCTCTAAAGCTGTTGATTCAAAGGTTGGTTGATGAGGTTAGGATTGAGAAAGCTCCTCCCAAAGTGGTTACCAACCCTCTTCCACAATTCCAAGGATATCCCATGTGAAGAAGTCAGTCAGTCAGTCATTGTAAGGTCTAGATTGTTTTTCATTTTGATAGTGAAGGTCTCTTTTATGATTTGAGTCTATTATATCCATGTCATGAGTCTTTTATTTCAAATAATAAAAATATTTGTTTCTATTCTTGCTAGACTCGAGACATTACTTGCACACCCACGTTACATTTAATTGAAATGGTTTTATTCTACATGATCACTTGTGCTGCTCAATTACTAATGCTTTGAAATGATTAATGTTTGAATCAATCAGAGTGAGAAAATCGACTTACATCCTTCTCAAATTGGGGCTCACCAACTCCCCCACTTCGCATCTCCTGTGCTCACATATCTTCCTTCGTCCTCACCACCTCGTTGCTCAATGAATTTGCATGAATCTTCCTCAAAGTAAGCTTAAGCAAGCAGATAAGACTTAATCTCATTCAGATCATCCGGTAGGGACTGCGGTTGAAACCTTTCACCCATAGGAAATCCATTACCTCACCCTCACCAAATAATATCCCTTCATTTCAAGATCGGCATATTTGAAACCCGTTTAACCATCTCCAGAAGAAAGGGGGATTATCCTGGAGGCTCCCATGCTTCAAAAGAAGGTTGACCGTCTCCAAGCTCGAGAACGGCAAATACAATGATTCATCCTGGGGACTAGCTGAAATTCTCCTCTCAAAAAAAAAAGAGAGACAAAAATATAAAAAAAATATACAAAAAAAGAAGAGAATAAAAAAAAAGAAAAGAAAGAGAGCCTAGTCCCCAGCGATCCTCTCAAAAGCAAAAGTCAAAGGATTAGGTCGTTACTCAAGAGGAGTCTCAGAGTGACTAAAGAGACAGCACGGATATCCCTCACCATTACCTCTTACCAATTCCGGTCATCCTCTCGATTTTAGAGGATATTCCCATTACCTTGACCTATTCCAAGCTTCCTCTCGATTTTAGAGGATATTCCCATTACCATTACCCTTGCCCTTGACCAAAAGAAGTTTGGACCTCTCATTCAAAGAGGCAATCAATACCCTAACCATAAAAATCCCAAACACATCCCTAAAAAGCCAACCTCTCATCTTTAGAGGTCCAGTCAGCAAAAGGCCCAGCCGACCTCTCATCGTAAGAGGTCAAGATATTCCGAACCACCCGATAGCCGATCGAAGCTCGAAACCCATCCGCAGTTCCTACTAGATAGCAGTTTCAGACCATCAGTCGAAGATTGTGCAAAGTCTACCCATTCATTTGATGTCTCACGTGAGCATACTTCATTTCTCCTCCACAAAACACCTCCTGCGAACGTCCCACTGGGGCTTCGCAGCCGTGTCCCTCATTGACACTCCAAAGAGATGTGTGCATCAACTCTCCAGAGCTTAGGAAATCTGGTCCCCTCAAGGACCATTCCCATACACAGATCCACTTTCCATCGTCCATGAGTTTGATTCTCGATATCAGGCGGTTCTCTCCTCATGATTAATTGAAACATTTGTTCATACCAGGATTGGTGTTTGAATAACCCAAACATCAATAAAGGGTTTTAAGCAGCTTTGTGATCGTCATGAATAAGACAGGTTTTCAAGTGTCTCGACAAGTCTTCTTCTCTACAATTTTAGGGATATAGAGCTAAACACTGTATTTCTGTCAAGCAGGGGCTTCCATACACTTCCCACACCTTGCAATGCTTATGCTCTCCCAAAAGAGTCAAACCCAAAAGCGAGAGTGTCATATACAAATTCGGGATCCATTCCTACCTTTCGAAAGATATGCCCCTGCACATAAACATTTTCGAGTCTTGTCCGTCGACTGATTGACTGAAGCTTGAAGAACAATCTCCTCTTTGGTCACATGATGTGTTGTTTGCAATGAAGCTACTTGTCAAACTGGGGCTTGGTCAAGAGAAGAAGATTGATGTGTGCATTTGTGCAAATACCGGGGCTTGCTTTATAATCTCGATCTTTGGGAAGGGATCTATATTTAAGGCATACTTCATGGTGGGGTTGCCAATTATCTTGCCTTAAGAAAAAGGGAGAGGTTTTGAGGCAATGTTGAAGCATGGTTTGGAAGACCAGTCAGGATCACTTGTTGTGTCACGCGACAAAACATGTATATGTTGTCCTGAGTCGTGCGACACCATGAGTCCAACACCAGACATCAGCAAGCTGCAATCTGTTCTATACCAGGGCACGCCCCGACTTGTCCAAAGCTGCAAACAATCAACCATCACCCTGCAAATAGCTCGGGGGAGGATTCATTCATCCATACACATTTACCATACACATGCAAACTATCTTTCCATATACACAATCCAAACCATACAAACCACACTCATATCAATGACATAATCATTCAAAAACCATTCATTCTCATTCTTCCAAAAAGTGGACTCGTACAAACAACAAAGATAAAATAAGCTAATAATAAGAAGATGAGTGTTTGTCTGTTTCCTTCGAAAAGGGGTACAATAATCAAAAGGAGCTACGATTTGGTCCGAGAGGCTACTCCGAGCCATCACCCTTTGAAACGTAAACACCTCCATCATCATCAGAATCACCATCATCGTCATCTCCCTCGCTGTCATCCCCATCTGCATCATTTCCCTCAGCATGTGCATGATCCGGATCAACAACAGGACCGCGGTAAACAATGGGATCATCACGGAAAAGCTCGTGAACAGCAGGGATGGCCATAGTCTCAATCTTGTGAGGATCTCCAAGAGCATCGTCACTCTCACTCTTTGAACTAGAAGGACTAGGGGGACGTCGAGAGGCATTCTTGGTCCTGGGTTTATGAGGATCACCCGCAGCCGTATCAGTCTGAGCCCACTTCCTATCGGGCAAGATGGGTGTAAAATCATCATCCGAGCTCCAAGCCAAGAACCGCTATCTCCAGTAACGGGCGCTCCTCTCTAGCTGCTCGATCATATCCATGGACCCAGTATAGTACCGAGCAAAGCTCTAGTAAATATCAGCCGAGACCTGGTACAATCAAACAAAGGAGGAATCAGGGAGCTAGTCATGACAAAAGACAAGAGATATAAACAGTTCAAAGCAATAAAGAAAGAGAAAATAGTGTTTACAGATCGGGTGCCCTCCAGAAGCTGAAAATAAGGATAGATCCTACTGGTGTCAAGGGGAGCCCATCTCAAGTGATGCCCATCATGAAAGTCAACGAACGGAGGAGGCAAGGGCGCGTCTGCCACAAATCCAGTAGAAGGGCCTGCGCCCTAAGCATCACGCCTCGGTACAACCTGCGGTGACCTCAATCTCGTCGCCAGAAAAGCTACATAGTCCCCCTCAGCAGTATGGTTGAACGCAGCCTCCCCCTGGATCAAAGCAACCACATCATCTAGTTTCCGAGGAAACCACATATCCGCTGGAGGATCGACCGGAACTCTAGCTATACTGCCAGGACCATGGTGTCTGCAAACCCGCTCTCCCAAGTACAAAGCATCCCCGGACAAGCCTACCAGAAGCTTTCGACACTCAATAAAATGCACAACATGTCCTAAATCGAGCTCATCATATCGGCCGGCCCAGGGGAACAGATTCAGGCTCCCGGGAGTCCCTCGCAAACAAATTATAGTATTCGAGTAGGAGGCTGTCACCCGTCCTCTAGTATCCGCTGTCCGAACCTTCTGCCTCGCATCCTTCACCCAGCGTCTCAGGGTAGGAAACAAAGTGGCCAGGTACACCTCCTGAACCCGCCAAGCATAAGCAACTGAAGACCTCGTAGGCCCAAACTTGAAAAGGAAACGTGAAAGCAAGTCAGAATGACAGTAAGAAATAACAGAAAGAAAGAATATCCAAAGAGATGAAGTAAGAAATACCTCAAAAGACAAATGACAGCAGTTGAAGGACTTCACCTCCCCCCTGCTGACATCGTCCAAGGTCAGGTACAGCTCAGTGAGTCCTGCCTCCCCCTAAGATAAAGTTCCAATAACATCCCAAACTCTCAGAAGCTCCAACAAAGAAACTAAAGCAGAAGACGGCCCTCCTCAGTGTCAGCCATATCAGTCAGATAACCCATGCTCTGCACAGAAACATGGCTATGAAGTTCGCCCAGCTCGTATCCATTCCCCTTCTTATCCTTGGGAACAAAGCCAATCAAATCCATAATGTATGCCTCAGTGGGAGGCTGAGGTTCATCCTCAGGTGCAGGCTCCTCCAGGTACAAAGGCTCGATAGTAAAGGGAAGGCTTGTGATAGCGGCAAATTCATACGACGTGACCGTCGCCTCTCCCCAGGAAAAGTGAAAAGAGTGGGTAGTCTCCCACCAGAACTCCCGGAATGCCTTCACCAGCTCCACGCTCCACTGTGTATCCCCGATGGCCTTTGCCATCTCAAAGAACCGACCAAGCCCGACAGTATATACCATGCCCTTCGGTGACTGTACCAGCTCCTGGCTGCAAGGCAAAAGATCCCACAATCTACCAATGACCTCCGACGAGCCCCAGGTGCGCAACTCATGCAGGTAAACACAGCGCAGGTATGAATATCTCAAGTTTTATCTTAAAAACATGTCAATCAATGTTCCTATTTGTCTCATTTACATAACAACAGCGATTGTCTATTTTGAATGTATTTTATCCTTTTTTCCAAGCAAAATTAGGGTTAAATCATATAACATGCATCCATAATTGTTCCCAGTTCAGATTCATGCAGCGAAATCATAAGCTTCACAGGTAAAATTCGAATCTTTTGGCATGGATCCCAATTTCAAAATCAATTCCAAGCAAGGGTTACAGAAGTACCGTGTTCTTCTTCTCGGGTGCAGATGTGTGCTCCTTAAGCTGTGGGTAGAACTCTCCCCTCACGGCCAAAGGAATGAAATGTCATTGATTCCGCAAAACCCCCTTCCTGCGAGCAGCTAGCTCGGCCTGTTGCGGCCCCTTCTTCGTAGGGCGTGCTCGAGGAGGCATTGTTGCAAGCTAAAACCAAATCAACACCCTTAATTTGCTTGATTCCCTTTGAGTTCGTACGTATTGCTTGGGTTTTCTCTCAAAAACCACTCATCTCCCTCTAAACTGTATTTTCAAAATGGAGACTGTTCAGCGTTATAAGGGTCTATCCTTTGGCATTAATACGCCGTGCGACACAACGTGACCCATGGGCCAAATTTTCCAAAACCACCCCTGTGTTTCGCAGATTTACACTTTAACCCCTGAGGCATGCTTTGTAGATTCCCACGCAATACAATGATCGCATTTCTTTCATTCAATCATCGTGTCTCGTTTCTGGAACGGATGGACTCGTGCAAACAAGCTAACATAGTTTAGTCTTTGCTAACAGAGTAGCATAGTCAGATATAGTGCTTGGAGTGTTGCTTCCCCCGCAGGTACAATGATTAGCTGAGCATCATCGAATCTCAAGGACTGCCCCTCAAAGCAAAATCGAGGCAAAGAATCCAAACCTTTCAGTCTCCCCGACAATATGCATCAAAGTCATTGGCCTCGCCGCCAAAGCACCAGCAAAAGTCTGTTCCCTAGCAAATGAGCTTCCACGTCCCACCTAGCGAAGTTCAAGACTCCCAAAGTCAACCAATCGTCAACAAAGACCATACCGCACCTGGCAAACCAGCAACTGGTCAACAAAAGATTGCATGAGACACTCCGGCAGCTACAACTTCCCATGACCAGCAGCAGCATCAGTCCCTCCGGCAGCTACAGGTAAGCACAGTACAGGTATGAAAGCATATCTCAGTCGATTACTTTCCTAAAAGCATTAGTCAAATCCCCAGGTGACTCCCCTAACAGTGAAATTCATTCCATCGGCTATACGTCCTCTCCCCGAGGCAGCCATTCGTTCCATCGGCTATACGTCCTCTCCCCGAGGCAGCCATTCATTCCTTCGGCTATATGTCCTCTCCCCGAGGCAGCCATTCGTTCCATCAGCTATACGTCCTCTCCCCGAGGCAGCCATCCATATCCATCGGCTATACGTCCTCTCCCCGAGGCATCCATTCATTCCATCGGCTATATGTCCTCTCCCCGAGGCAGCCATTCGTTCCATCAGCTTGTTCCATCGGCTATACGTCCTCTCCCTGAGGCAGCCATCCATGTCCATCGGCTATACGTCCTCTCCCCGAGGTAGCCATTCGTTCCATAGGCTATACGTCCTCTCCCCGAGGCAGCCATTCGTTCCATCGGCTATACGTCCTCTCCCCGAGGCAGCCATTCATTCCATCGGCTATATGTCCTCTCCCCGAGGCAGCCATTTGTTCTGTTGGCTATACGTCCTCTCCCCGAGGCAGCCATTCGTTCCATCGGCTATACGTCCTCTCCCCGAGGCAACCATTTATTCCATCGACTATATGTCCTCTTCCCGAGGCAGCCATTCCTGTCCATCGGCTATATGTCCTCTCCTCGAGGCAGCCATTCATTCCATCGGCTATACGTCCTCTCCCCGAGGCAGCCATTCGTTCTATCGGCTATATGTCCTCTCACCGAGGCAGCCATTCCTTCCATCGGCTATACGTCCTCTCCCCGAGGCAGCCATTCGTTCCATCGGCTATACGTCCTCTCCCCGAGGTGGCCACTCGTTCCATCAGCTATACGTCCTCTCCCCGAGGCACTCATTCGTTCCTTCGGCTACGCTTCCTCACTCCGAGGCAGCCATCCATCCCTCTTGGTCATGCGTTCTCCGTTCCGAACTACGATTTTGCTTGATTCCCTCCTAGGGATACGTAGGAATCCTTTCTCCAAAGGTCCAGCCATCCGATCTCCCCAGATCATTGTCCAACCCTTCGCCTTATCCCTTGCCGCTCATTGGGATTGGGTCTTATTTTATCGACAACCTCACTTCTTCAATAAGTGACGTTGTCGAGGGGCTCTGTATGTACGCCAATCCAATTCGCAACCCTTTTAGGTGCATTTTAATACGATAAAATTGCATTAAGGGGCATTTTGGTAAATTCTCGGTATATTCCGAGACTTCCGAAAATATTCCATAAATTTCTCGCGAAGGAAGTACCTTTTGGTACTTTGCTCGTGCTAAAGGACCTCCAGGGAATAAACCTTTTTGGACCTTTTGGGTATTATCTCAGAATATTCCAGAAACTGGTTTTGGCGCCAAAAGCAGTTGGTGACACCTTGTGTCAAGCGACAAGTCGAGGCTTGGAAAATTGTTACAGAAGGTCGTGCGACACACTGTAACCATCAACTGCAGCCTATAAATAAGACCCTACCCCTCTCAAAAATGGATCCAAACTTCACATAATGTTACTCTGCCAAAATTGCAGCGTAACACACATACACACTAAACACATACCTCTCTCTCTCTCTCTCTCTCATCCCAATTCACCTCCTATTCCCTCCAATTCAACCCACTTCCTCCATCACCTCTTAGATCCATCTTCAACCAATCCTCTCAAGCTCACCAGGACCAGAAGCAGTTGTTGAAGAATTTTATACCTAACTTGGTATAGAATTCGTGGAATCAACAAGGGTAACACTCTCAATTCCCTTTTTCCTCTCTCTCCTACCTTGCTACTTGGATAATTCCATTGTTTTACCTTCCTTGGGTTCAGTAATCAGACTCCATCCGTCTTGATTACTGAACCCCAATCGCAATCTCTCTGTTTAACATAGTTGATTTGTGTAATTAGATGCTCTTGGTTTGATTATTGTGGAAATTGGTGTTTAGATCCAAGGGAGTGTGGATCTATCCATATCCACACTCCATGGGTTAAATTGTTGTTTATTTGTTTATTCCGAAGCTAATCTGTATGTATAGTTAGATCTGTGTTGGTTGTTTGTTCTTCTGTGATCAAGCTGTGAGGTACCTGCATACGGACGTCCTGTGTCACGCGACACATCGTGTTTGGTTGATCCTGTGTCACGCGACACATTCAGCCATGCTTGACATGTGTCACGCGACACTCTATGTCTGTTTGCAGTGACCATTTCCCCCTTGTAATCTGTTATGATCTGTTGTATCTGGGATGTGGCCTCCCTGAATAAATGGTTCACAAGTTGTAAGTTTCAAAGTTCAAATCAATAAAATTCATGTTTACTACATTTGTTTATTATCAATGCTTGCACACATTTATGGATTACTTGGATGTTTAGTTAGAAGGACTCGTCCACGGACGAAGCGTGTTAGGTGAACTCTCGGTTCTTTCCAACATGTAACCTAACCCCCGTACCCATTTTCTCTCAAAGGTTTTTCAAAGTGTACCTCTAAACATGGCGTGGCGACTCCTTTTCTTTTTTCATCATTGAAAAACAAAATTTCGGGCGAGCACACATCTATAGTATAAATCAAAGGTGTGTGTGAACAGTAGAGTGAATAGTTCCATGTGAGGAAATGACCCTTTTGCCCTCATTATTCACTTCCTTTCCCATTTAGCCCTTAAAAAAAAAAAAATTATGCCTTTCCTTTTCTAACTGGTACGAGTATTTTTCAAAATTCAAAATTACTTCTTTCAACCACCCACTTTCTCTCTCTAAAAACCTTCAAACCTTCATATTTTTCAAAATCGGCAAACACTCTAATGGATCCTAAGAAACAATTCAACGACAGGGTATGATTTCTAACTCATAATCCTTTTATTTCTGCAAATCACCATTGTTAAACCTTGAAGAAACGCTACGAATGTCATTCTTGATTTTGGTTGATAGATTCTTCATTTCTCAGTCATTTTCTTTGAAATCTGTTGGGTTTTGTTCGGATTGTTGTTTAGATTCTGATTATGTGATTTATTTTATGATCTATACATCTTTAGGCTACTAATTTTGAAATTTTCAGTTTATACTTTTCGAAACCCATTTCTGTATTCTTCATGATTTTTGATGATTCTGGGTAAAAGATGCAATTTTGTTTTTATATTCAGTGGCTTTCCATTGTTGATCATGGCAACGAAATTCGTTTCTAAATGGGTGGCTCTTCAGGAAAATGGATCAAATCTTTGATCGGCCTCAAAAAGCCTCACGCAGCCGATCCTCCTTAAGTCAATTTCTCATATTTTTATTTAAAAAAAAAACAATCGAATTGAGGGAATTTTCATTTTCATTTGTGTTTTGATTGAATTTGGGGATTTTTTTGGTAGGAAAAGGTAGGGGGTAAGAGCAGGAGTTGGAAGCTATGGAGGAGTTCATCGGGCGGATTACGATTTTCGTCCCAGGGGAATGCTATGAAAGGAGGGCGTTTGTCGGCATCGGGCAGCTTCGGAGGTTGATGAAGTTCCCTTTTCTTGCTGCCATGGATGCTGTGGTTCGAGCTCCACCCAAAGATTTTATCTTGGTCGGGAAAGAATGGCTGCCATTCGTATTCAAACAATGTTCCGCGCTTTCTTGGTAATCAATCTAATTTGAAATATCCTTTTCCGGGTTTTCCTATCTGTTTTTGATATTATGATTAGCAGATTCAACACATTTCCAAGTGTTTAATCACGATTTCTATTGAATTTGAACATTTCTAAATGTTTAGAAGCAGTAGCAAAGTTAGGATCATATTTATAAGAAGTCAAATTGCCCGAATTCGAATGCCGCAAGTAGGATCATACTAAGTTGTTAGTATGATGTTGATGTTTCAGGATAACACAAATGGCCATTCTGATGGCTCTTATGAATTTGTTGATTCTGAAGAGGTCCGGGAACGTGTGACTCAAAGAGAGGAAAATCTTTATTCAGAGTCTTCAGATTGTTCTGCAGATTACAATCTAAATATGGATACAGAGTTTCCATGGAAGGAGCCTGACGATGGTACCAAAAAGGTAATGGTCATAAAGATTGTTTTTGGCTTCTTAAATATAGTTCTCCCTTAGTCCCTAAATGAATGTGTATTTTCAAGAATTTTTTTCCAAAATTGATGTATTTTTTCTAAACGTTTAGAAACTAAATAATGTTTATGTTCATTTATGTTTATGTTCATAAAAATCTATAGATTTAATTAAAAAAAAAGACCCGTGTCCTCAGACACGGGCATATGTACTAGTTCATGTATAACTCAAGAAATATAACTAGAATCATCAACATGTTTCTTATGTTGCTCCTTATCTGCCCTTGCAACATTTACAGCGGGTTTAGCAGGAATGGGTTCGTCAAGAACATACAATTTTCCTAAGAACAATTCTTAAGCTTCTAATTCAATCAGAATAGTCTGTACCGTTCTTTTTGAGCTTGTCCTTCTCAAGGACGGATCGCAATTTATTGTGTAATGCCATTTCTATAATAAGATATACATAAAATATGAACACATATAAGTATCAATTCATTTACCAGACAAACAATATATTTCATAAATACTTCCACTAAATTATACGCCTTCAAATACAAGCATGTATCATATAATTATAATAGCCTAAGATCCATATTTCACTTGATTTTGATTTAACTGAGTCAATGCCCAAAATCAAGCTATTTAGGTAGATAACATCAATCATATCATATATGACTCTTAGATCTTTTATGAGATTTATAGACATCATATGTCAACACATGTTTTAATCTCATCTATGCCTTGGGTCAAATCTCATGTGAAAGCACCAATTAAGTTCAACCTTTTTCAAATGTATGAGACACGGAACGATGCACCTAACTGAGTCAAAACTACATCAACTGTTATCTCATCTTGATCACAAATTAAGATACAATGATGAACCCAACTGAGTCAAAACTAACTCAAAATACCCTAAAATTTCACAAGTGTTCTAATCAAGGGGTGGCATAAAACTTAAACATTTAGAAGGTTTTACACATAATAACAAACATCGCATGGTTGTAACACGAAACTTATGTGTACATAATTATGAACATAGGACTTCACAAAATATTCCAACCAAACAATTTGATTCAATTTTGAGAAATTACTAATCTAAATAATCATATTAAACAAATCAATAACTCTTGTAAAAAGATTAATCATATTAATCAATTATTAATCATAATCATGGTATATCATATATAATTGTTTTCTCAAAGAAACGCACATAAAATCATAAATCTATTTTATATAGCATGTAAAGCATTTAATCAAATTAAATCTAGCATGCCAATTTTAACCTAATCATGATAAAACGTGTCTCTGATACCACTGTTCCGTTTCGGGGTTACAAACGCAGAGGAAGACTTTATAAAACAACACAAAACTCTAGCCATGAATCCGTCTAACATGAATAGATAAAACCATGAAATAGATTGTACATACCTTAATAGCAATTTGTTATTCCTCGAAAATGAATCTAAAAAAAATGAATCTTTGAACCGTTGACGAACCTTTTTTTTTATCCTTGTTCTTCTTGTGATGAATTGAACTTCAAGCTTTAGGTGATAACGGAATCACCCTATATCGGTAATCCACACGCAAACGAATCAAGATCTTGTAACTTGAAGGATTCCTAGATGATCCTGATTGTTGAATCAATATTCAACAATCAATGGCTGTTTATGGAATTGATTTGGGTGTTTTTGATCTTTGATTCTCAATCAAAATCAATGTTTTTGTGTTTCTAAAACTCAAAAACCGTGTTTTCATTGGCTGGGAGAAGGGTCCTATTTATACATTGTAAATATTCCTAACCTTTAGGGAGAAGAGTCCTTTTTCAAAGCCAAAATGGACTTCCAGCGCCACTATGCACTACCTTGCAGTTTCTAAAGCACGCCCGTGCAAAACCCTTTTGCACGGGCGCTCCAAAAATTAACGCACGGTCGCTCCATATTTCTATCCTATTAAAGATAGTGTTAGACTACATCATACACAACGTTCATCATGTGGAAGACGATGATAATCTCAGGTACAAAGGATTCTAATGACACGACTATCATGAGATTTAATCATGACATATATGACTATAGACCATGTCATAAATCTCATAGGTAGGTCATGTTCAGTACCTTGTTCTCTAACAAGTACCCATAAGTGTAATGTGCATCACATGCATATAATCATCTCCATGATTATCAATTACCAACTTATACTAGTTATTCACAATAACTAGGGACGCATATTATTATAATAAACATGTAAACATATAATAAGCCAAATAAACATTCTCTATAATAAATGGTAAAGACGATTACATAGCGGTATTAAGTTATAAGTCAAACATAACTAAACGCCGAGGGCATTACACCAACACCTTATACGTCCTCCAAGGTTCTACATTTTTGGCCTCGTGTGTCGAGTGTCATACTACAAAGGGTATGGTAGAGACACATCTGAAGTAAGCTTGTTGCATAGCTTCGTGTGGGGTGGTGGACAAACAGGTAGATCAGCAAGTTACTCAAGGTGGAGTTGAACTAGGCAAGCCACGATTAGTAAGTCAACACACACAATTGGGAAGCGAGTAAGGAATCGAGGAAAAGGTACGTACTATATGGGATTTCGCTGATATGGCCGTTTTATCTGTTTGGGTTGTCGAGATTCAATGTTGACTGGAATAGGCTAATTGCCAGTCGGGGCAATTTTGAGTGCCTACTAAAGTGCAAATTTGGTTGTCTTGGATGCACATTGGTGTGCTCGGCGAAGCCCAGTTTGGGTGTCCAGGGAATACATTTGGGTTGTTAAAGATTCATTGGTGAGCTCGGCGAAGCACAATTTGGGTGTCTTAGAAGATACGTCTGTTTGCTTGTAGGGGCAAAATTTTGGTGTACACACTTTAGATGTCCGAAGGACAAGTTTGGTGTTTGGCGTAACACATCTAAGGCGGAGGAGGGTTCTGGTTTTGTGATCGGGAGTTAGAAGTCAAGGTGGATATTTGTTGGCTTTGATGCCATCTAACTTGTGAACATGCCTAAATTAGGGGATTAAATAATCTGCAAATATGGTAATTCCTGCGACAACATTTCGGGGTGACGAATCCAGCACAAAAGGCAACCACGCCGAATGTCGGGACAAACGGGACGATCGCGCGCCCTGGGGGAGCAATCGCGCCCTCCAGAGGAGCAATGGGGCCTTTACCCGTTTTGGGCATGATCAACAACAGTTTTTGTGCATGATTGAAAACCTTGCAAGGTTAGAAGTAGACAGTATAAATAACCCATATTCTCTAACATATAGTAACCTCTAGTGTGATAGGCATATCAATAATTATAGGATTCTTTTGTTTATTTGTTTCTATAGATATAGGGTATGCACAATTGTGAATTATTGTGATCAAAATTTTTGTTTATTAGATTAGAGATTGTATTCGGTGATTTCTAGTTAATAATAATATTCTTGTCATTTACCTGTATGTAGCCAAGTTGGTGAATCACATATATTGTTGTTTTTTGTGATTGGTTTATTTTATGGATTCTAAATTGATATGTTAAGACATGATTTTAGCAATCCAAGAAAAAAAAGTTACTTGAAGAAATAAATAATGGCATGGAGGGTAAGAGAAAGAAAGGGGAGTCACTATGTGGCAACATCATCACCGAAACACAAAATTTAAAAACCCCAACAATTTTTGTTTGACCTACTAGACTTTTACGTTTGTGTTTTCGAATTTAAACAAAGACGGAGGTAAAACGTCTGATTTCATAAAGGGGAGAGTGATTGTCCAAATGATGTTAATCGCAAGAATAAATTGAAGATTTGGGGAATTGGTCGACGGTGGTTCGGTGGGGTGGATTGGGCAGAATCATAGTGGTGGTGATGGATGGGGTGGTGTAACGGTTTAGAGGAAGGAGGGGGAGGTGGGAGGAAATGGAGGGAGGGGACTGAGTGATTTTAGCGATTAGGTTTAGGTTATTCAGTATTGGAAAAATAAGAGGCTCTTATCAATAAGCCCCTCAATCGAATCAAAACGATAAAAAAGATAGAAATTTTCAAAACTACAAAAAATTCCTTGATATATTTTGATTTTGATGACACATGCATAACCAACATCTTTCTAACGCTTTTTCACTTCTGCTTCTGCTCTTTGTCTCTCCTCGCTCTCTTTCTCTTTTTTTCCTCAAAAAAATTAAAATGTAATATCTCAAAATCAAGAAATCGAAAAATGTCTGAAACAACCATTTTAAAATGGAATATCTCATCATATAATTAAAATATTAGAAATAGAAATTTCATTTTTCACTTGTAAAAATCTGAGACGTTCATTTATTATTTGTTCGCATCTGATTATAAAATTGAGAAATTTATTTCTCTTTTGTTTATAATTGAATATAAAAACCAAGAAATTTATCTCTCAATTTTCAAAATTGATATTCAATTTCTCAAATGCTTGAATTCAAAAGATGGTTTTGTTGTCGTTGAATACCATTTAAACAAATGAGAAATTAATTTCTCATATATTTAATTTAAAGATTATTTATCCATGTACTCTTTAAATAAAAGAAAAATCATTTATTCATACGTTAAAAGTAAATATGAGTATGTCGTCTCATACCATTTAAATAGCTAAAAATCAATTTTTCTTATTGATGACTCAATTTTTTGATTGTTTAATTGTGACGATAAATTTGTGGTCACATAACCTTAGAAATCTATAGTATAAAACAAACCCCCCTTTTGAACAGTACTAAGAACAGTTACACGGGCGGAATTTCCCATTTTACCCTCATTTTTTTGTCCCTTTCCCATTTTGCCCTCATAACTAAGTATGTCGTACGACATACTTGGCCTTTTTTTTTAATAAAAAAAACAAAAAATTTTTTTTAAAAAAAATCACGTGGCCTTGGACACGGGCATGTGCTAGTATGAAATAAGATGGATAAATTGATTTCACGGTTGTGTGATTTCACCGTGTGTGATGTCATATGCCCTCTAAACAATTGAGGAAACAATTTCTCTGTTTAGGCTAAATGTATAGTTAATAATTGCATTATCACATAAGCTTCAAACCATGGAGAACTCAATTTATCACTTATTTCTCACTTGTAAATGATTGAAAATTAATTTCTCAGATGTTTAAAGTTAAATAAATGTGTTTCAACATCTTGTGCGAAAAGTTGATAACTAAAATTTTCGATTGTTTAAAGTTAAGCATGAATATTTTCCCATATACCCTTAAAATGATAAATTAATGTTTAAAATTGAGAAATTATTTAATTGAGAAACCCATTTCTCACTTACAATTGAGAATTTTGTTTTTTATGATATTATAATAAATGTGCAGAGAGTTAACACCAAAGTGGCTTGACATAATGGTTGAAGGGAACACTTTAAGTCTTGGTCATGCGAGGTCTCAATGGGTGGCGGTGGCAGTGGCGGTAAGCAGTTACCGTGGCAGTGATCTAGAAATCCTCGTCGACTACAGGTGCTTGCCCCGGCGGCGGTGGCCGGAGAATGAGATAAAATGTATATAAGGGTTTGAGGAGGTGGGGGTAGTTTTGTCATTTAGAATTATTATAAATAAGGTCAGAGACTTTGAGGAGATTTTGATCTCAAGCTAGGGATCATAAGGAATTTTTTAAAGTGTTGTTTTTATTAATAAATAACACTACATGCATGGAGAGGCTTATTGGTAAAAAACAAAAAACTATTTCAATTTTACCTTTTATATTTTAAAATATGTCAGTTAACCCCTTATGAATTATAATAAATTTCAATTAACCAAATGGCTTCTTCTTTTGGAAGGGATAGTGGAAAAGGGAGTATATGCTTCTTTTTTTCTTTTTCTTTTTAATAGGGTATATGTTATTTGAGTAGGTTTTGGGAGAAACTAGTTTCTCCATAACATTATAAAAAGTCTTGTTTTAAAAATCGAAATAAAGGTACGTACAATTTTTTTTTAAATAAAAAACAAGACTTTTTATAATATTTAGGGAAACTAGTTTCCCCCAAAATTTTCTGATGTTATTTAACTTGATATTATTTACATGTCTACATGAGTCACATTCTGAACATATTTCTTGTAAAAAATGAGTATTTTCCTTTTTCACAAAATCTTTGAAAATATCAGCTTTTTTAAATAAAGGAAAAAATCGGGGTTATAACTTTAAACTGCCAGATTTTCATTTAAAACTAAAAATTTTAGGTCTGATTTATTTTTACCATTTAAGTAACAAATTCGGGGCGAGTCAAAAGTACCAAAATATTATAATCGTAAGTTAAAACTACTAGATTTAAATAAAAAAAAAGGCAATCTTAGCAAATTTGTCAGTTTTAATAGTAAAACAAATACTTTTAACTATAAATCTGACATTTTTAATGCTACAAAAATCTTGTTTTTCCTTTTTTTAGAAAAAAAGGATTTTTTTGGTAGCAGTCACTCTTTGTTTTTAAGGAAATTAATGAAATCACATTTACAAAATCTCATATTCCTATCTATGTAATTTAACTTTCTTTTTAGTTTGTTCATATAAAATAGTCTAATTCCTAAAAAATAACAATTATAGTGCAATTTTACGAAGATACAAGCAAATAAAATAACATACATTTGCTTGTCGAATGAGATAATCATGTTTGGATACACAAAGGAAGGGGGAGTACCATACTAACCTTCTTTTTTCTTTTTTCTTTTTTTTTAATTAGATTTTTCTTTTTGACCAAATAGTGGGGTGAGAGAACCATTTAGTTTAGTTTGACTTTATGAAGATATTAGCATTCATACAGCAAAACTTTTCTTGATTTCATCCTTATAAGGGACATGAAATAGAGCAACATCCATTGCCTAACTCCAGTAGCCGCTCTCTCTCTCTCTCAAGCAATGGGAACAGCTATACCGACATTCCATGTACTTCTGCTTTTGACCCTTGTCACCAAAGGTACTGCTCTTTCTCTAACTAAAAACAAGTAGTGACACAATTACTGTTTCGCACGGAAATTAAGAAAAAAGTGAAAAGGTTGATGTGTTGTGAGAGTAGATAGTTGAGTAGGAGAGAGAATGAGTGGAGAGAATACTAAATTTGAAAAGTGTTGTGAGTATGACAAGTGGGTCCCATGAATAAAGAAGTATTAAAAAGTTTCCATTTTAGGAAGTGTGACTTATCAGTGAAACGCCCAAAATGGCAAAGTGTGTCACTTGTTGTGGGACAGAGGGAGTAATGAGTATATTTAAGCCACATTTATTGTACAATATTTTTACAAAATATATTTTGTCTCTTAATTTTTCTACTGGCCTCATTTACGTATTTCACATATTGTTGTTGAATGTGTAGCACCTTTTGTTACCAATTTCAATTCCTTTTTTTTTCATAAACAGTTAATTAGGTGGTATAGTATTTGTATACTCCCTCCATTTCAGGAAATTCGTCACTTTTTACTCAAAATGACGTTCCGTTTGAAGCGTCACCTTTCCTAAAATGAAAAGGTTTTATTAATATTCTATTATCCTACTAACTATTCCCTCCGCTCATTCTCTCTCCTAAAACACTATTACACTCATAACACTTTTTAAATTTACTATTTCCTCCACTAATTCTCTCACCTCTTTTCAAATTACACTCACAACATTTTTTCTTCTCACTTTTTTTCTTAATTTGCGTGCCGAATCTAAAATGACGACGGATTTCTTGGGACAGAGGGAGTATGTATTTTAGAACTCTTTCTAACAACCTATTTATTCTGTTATCATTTTCAGTCAGTAATGGGTTTCAACGAGGCGAAATGAAAATGTCTTGAAACAATATACTCCCTCCGTTTCAGTAAGGTTGTTACATGAGGGTTTGTTAAGGATAATGAGGCTACAGAGACTACAGTTGAGAATGATAATAGCAAGGACCATTCTGTAAATAAATGTAAGTTAAAGGGCTAGTTAAATAGAGTCATAACAGAATGTTGTTATGACAGTTAGTCAGTTAGGGTGGTTAGTTTGTTAGAAGTTTGTTAGAAGGTTGAGTTCATTCTTGTATATAATCTGTAAATGATTCGTGAATAATCATACAGAAAATTTCCCAAATTGTCTTTCATTTCATTTACTCTCCAAAGCTCATTCATTCATGGAATTTATCATGGTATCAGAGCATTGATCCAATTTTTGCTTCCGCAATCCATTTCTGTTTTTTTTTTGCTTCAGCTATTCATCAATCGATTTCAGATACTTTGATTCTCTGTTTCTGTAATCATGGCTGATGCTCATGATGATAGCTCCTCTGATGAATCAATCTCTCCTGATCCGTATGAGATTGATGAAACTCTTATTCAATTAAGCCCCAATCATCCTCTGTTTTTGCATCCAAATGATCATCCAGGCATGAAACTTATCTCGCATGTTCTGACTGAGGTCAATTATGCTCAATGGAGTCGAGCAATGACATTATCTCTGAATCAAAGATCAAAATTGGCATGATCAATGGTACATCCGCAAAACCAAAGTCAAATTCGAAATATCTAGGGGTATGGAACAGTGCAATAGTATGGTGATTTCATGGTTGACAAATGCAGCTTCTCCGATATTGCTACGAGTATAGCTTATCTCCCAACACTCAACTCATTTGGGATGATCTGAGATCTAGGTATGCAAAATCAAATGCTCCAAAAATATTTCAGATTCGTAAGGAACTTGCTTCTCTTTCTCAAGGTCATTTGTCTGTATCTGCATACTACACTAAGTTTCGATCTATGTGGGATGAATATTATGATCTCACACATCTGAGTAAATGCACATGTAATTGTCAGTGTGGGCACATTAGACAACAGGAGGAATTTGAGTTAGTTCATAAGCTAACACAATTTCTAATGGGTCTAAATGAAAGTTTTACAGCCACTAGAGGTCAAATTCTGTTGTATAAACCTCTTCCAACTGTGAATGAGGCCTTGAATATGCTACTTCAAGAGGAACAACAAAGAGGTCCTCCTACAATACATATGACAGGTCTTGATCCAGAGTCAAATTCCACAGTCTTACTCAGTAAAGGTAATGCTTATTCCAAAGGAAATTCTTCCAAAGGCAAGCCTAGAGGACAATTTTTCTGTGATTTTTGTCATGGTGATAGTCATACAAGGGACAGATGTTTCTTCATAAATGGTTATCCTGATTGGCATCATTTATATGGCTCAAAACCTGATTTGGCTAGAATGCCTAAGAACTATAAGCCCAAGACAGGGAAATACACAGCTCCTTCAGCTCATAATGTTACAGTTCCTTCTGATATGTCTTCTGGCCCAGAATCTACAATTGGAAGCACATCTAATTCATCTGTTCTAGCTTCCACTGGCATTTCTCCCATTCAATCAAGTAAAGAATCTTCTTCAATCAAGCCACGCTTCGCTCCTCCAACACTGAAAATTCTTCAGCAGGTATGAGTTTCTCTCACACAAGTATTGTTACTCCCACATGTTTGAGCTCTTGTTCTAATAACAATACACATTGGATCATTGATACTGGAGCTACTGATCACATCACATTCTCATTTCAATCTCTCATTGATCCCATTCCTGTTTCATCATATATACATCTCCCAAATGGAAACAAATCTCATATCACTCATAAAGGAACCATAAAACTCACAGAACACATCACTTTACTCAATGTTCTTTATGCTCCTGAGTTTGCTTACAATTTGATGTCTGTTAGCAAACTAACTTCAGACAGTTCTTGTTCCATTTTCTTTCAATCCAATGCTTGTCTCTTACAGGCATCTCATCTGAAGAAGCCCATAATGATTGGTAAACTACATGATGGGCTGTACAAGTTGGACTTCAGTTCATCAGTCTCACCTTCAAAGTCATATTCCAGTTCTTTTTCAGCTTGTCTCCCAGTTCATCAAGCTTGTACAAGTCATTCAAAGTCAGCTTCTCTTTGGCATCTTAGACTAGGTCATATACCTATGCAAAAATTGAAAACTCTTACTAGCATTGATTGTATTTTTAATCATCATTGTAAAGATGTTGTTTGTGATGTTTGTCATTATTCTAGACAAACTAGAAATGCTTTTCCCTTGAGCAATTCTACAAGTAATTCTCCTTTTCTTCTTCTACATTGTGATGTGTGGGGACCATATAAGCAACTAACTCATGATGGTTTTAATTCTTTCTTGACTATTGTGGATGATTTCTCTAGATCCACTTGGTTATTCCTTTTGAAATCCAAATCTCAAGTTCCTCAAACACTCTTGAATTTCATTCATATGATTCATACCCAATTTCAGGGTCAAGTTAAAATCATTCACTCAGACAATGGCACTGAATTTTTCAGCTCTCTTGTTTCTTCATTGCTCTTACCATTGGGTATTCTTCAATCAAGCACTTGTACTGAAACTCCTCAGCAGAATGGTAGAGCTGAGAGGAAGCATAGGTATATTCTTGAAATTGCTAGATCTCTACTATTTCAATCTCATTTACCTCTGAAATTCTGGGGTGACTGTGTCTTAACTGCTACATATATAATCAATAGGCTCCCCAGTGTTGCTCTCAACAACAAAACTCCTTTTGAAACTCTGTTAAATACACTTCCTTCATATAATCACCTCAGAGTCTTTGGTTGCTTATGCTTTGCTTCAACACTCCAACATAACAGAGATAAATTTGCTTCTAGGGCCATCAAATGTGTTTTTCTTGGATATCCATCTCATAAAAAGGCTTATAAACTCTATGATTTGTCCACTCATAAGATTTTTTATAGCAGGGATGTTGTGTTCTATGAACACATATTCCCTTTTGCAGATAACTCTGTGGTCAATCCATCTTCTTCTCCTATCCTTCCTTGTACTTCAGATTGTGATATTGATTGGTTAAGTGATTTTCCTTCTTCTTCTACTGCTCCTTCTTCTTCTTCTTCTTCTGATACTATTTTAATTCCTTCCACTCTTACTTCTTCTCCCTCTTCTATTCCAGAAAATGAACATTCTTCATCTCCTAGTCCATCTTTGATTCCTCACAGACCCATCAGAACAAGAAAAGTTCCTGTCAAGTACAAGGACTTTTCTTGTCTTCCTTCATCATTCACCAATCATATGGCTTCTACTACAGTGTGTTCTTCTTATTCATATCCCATTCATCACTTTCTCACTTATGAGAATCTTGATCCTCAATACACTTCTTTTTGTCTTAATATCTCTTCATTTCCAAAAGAACCCTCCACATATAAACAAGCTGTCAAACAACCTGAGTGGTGTATTGCTATAGAAAATGAACTCAATGCATTAGAAGCTAACAATACTTGGGTGATTCAAACTCTTCCTCCTAATAAGCACACAGTGGGATGCAAATGGATTTTCAAGCATAAATTCAATTCAGATGGTTCTTTGGATAAACATAAGGCAAGGTTAGTTGCTAAAGGGTTTACACAAGTAGAGGGTCAAGATTACTTTGAAACCTTTGCTCCTGTAGCAAAGATGACCACAGTTCGAACTCTCTTAGCTATTGCAGTGTCAAAAGGGTGGAGTTTGTGTCAAATGGATGTCTCAAATGCGTTTCTTCATGGGGATTTATATGAAGAGGTCTACATGGATATTCCACCAGGTTTATCTAATCCTGAGTCACTGGCTTCCTCAGCTTCTTCTCCTTTGGTCTGCAAGCTTCTCAAGTCCTTATATGGTCTCAAACAAGCCCCTAGACAATGGTTTCAGAAGTTTTCAGAGGCTCTCATTGACTTTGGGTTCAATCAAACTCATGCAGATCATTCATTGTTCATACTTCAGACTTCATCTCATCAGTATCTCATAGCTTTGGTCTATGTTGATGATCTTATAATATCTGGTAATGACAGTGCTACTATCACTGCTTTAAAAGCACATCTTCATGCTAGATTCAAGATCAAGGATCTGGGACCCCTGAGATATTTCTTAGGCTTGGAAATTGCAAGGTCTGATAAGGGTTTATTTCTTCATCAAAGGAAATATACTCTTGACATACTCAAGGACACTAAATTGGAGAATGCAAAGCCAGCTAAAATTCCTATGGAAACTCATCATAAACTTGCTGCAGATGTTGGTACTCCACTCTCTGATCCTAGCTCATACAGAAGATTAGTTGGGAGGTTGATATACCTTACCATTACTAGGCCTGACTTATCCTATCCTGTACATATTCTGAGCCAGTTTCTTGCTCTTCCAAGGGCACCTCACATGGAAGCAGCCTTGAAATTGGTCAAGTATCTAAAAGGTAGTACAGGTCAAGGCTTGTTCTTTGGTCCTTCCTCACTTAATCTCACTGCCTACAGTGACTCTGACTGGGGTGCATGTCCTACTACAAGGAGATCTCTGTCTGGTTTTTGTGTTTTCTTAGGTTCCTCACTCATTTCCTGGAAATGCAAGAAACAGTCAGTGGTCTCTAGGTCTTCAACAGAGGCAGAATATAGAGCTTTGGCAAATGCTTGTTGTGAAATCACATGGTTGCTGTCTCTTTTGCAAGCTGTGGGTCTTCCTAATTCCACTCCAGTTCCACTTCATTGTGATAATCATTCTGCAAATCAATTGGCTGTTAATCCTATATTTCATGAGAGGACTAAGCACATCGAGATTGACTGCCATTTGATCAGGGATAAAGTATCTTCTGGTATTGTGTCTCTTTTCCACATTTCCACTAAAGATCAATCAGCTGATCTCTTCACTAAGTCTCTTACTAGTGAAAGGATTCTTCATCTATTATCCAAAATGAATGTGATGAACTTGTTCTCCACATCCATCTTGAGGGGGGGTGTTAAGGATAATGAGGCTACAGAGACTACAGTTGAGAATGATAATAGCAAGGACCATTCTGTAAATAAATGTAAGTTAAAGGGCTAGTTAAATAGAGTCATAACAGAATGTTGTTATGACAGTTAGTCAGTTAGGGTGGTTAGTTTGTTAGAAGTTTGTTAGAAGGTTGAGTTCATTCTTGTATATAATCTGTAAATGATTCGTGAATAATCATACAGAAAATTTCCCAAATTGTCTTTCATTTCATTTACTCTCCAAAGCTCATTCATTCATGGAATTTATCAGGGTTGAAGCACGTAAATTAAGAAAGGGGAATAATGAGTGGTTGTGAGGAAGAGAGAGAATGAGTGGAGAATAATGAGTGGTTGTGAGGAAGAGAGAGAATGAGTGGAGAATTATAAAAATAATAAAAAGTTTCCTTATTGGATAATGTTGCAACTTAAGTGAAATGTCGAAAATGGCAAAATGTTACAACCTTAGCGGAACGGAGGGAGTAGTTTTGAGCAAAGAGTACACTAACCACTAGATCATTTCGTTAAGGGCGTGGCCTAAAAGAGTACTTGCCATATATATACTCCCTCCGTCTCCGTCCCATGTGATTACAAACCATTTTTCCAGCACAATAATTAAGAAATATTATTAAGATAATGAAAATGTGTGGTAGGAAATGAAGAGAGAGAATGAGTGGAGTTGGTTGAATAAATTGTGTGGTAGGAAATGAAGAGAGAGAATGAGTGGGTGGGGTAGGGTGAATATAAAATAATAAATTTATTTCCATTTTGGGCAGTTTGTATTCACGTGGGACGGATCAAAAAGAAAATAAATTTGTATTCACCTGGAACCTGGGACGGAGGGAGTATTCAGTACTTCCTCTTGTCCTTAACGCGACCTAAAAGAGTACCGGCCATATATAAATACAGTACTTCCTCATGTCCCCAAAACTTGAGTCTGTTTTTAGAATTTTATCCTAAATAAATGGCTATTATAAAAAATAATATTTTATGTTTACCAAATACTCCCTTCGTCCCACCTCACTTGATACCCTTGAGGTGGGCACGAGAACTAAGAAAAAAGAATAAAATAAAAAAAATGTGTGGTAGAAAATGAAGAGAGAGAATGAGTGAGATAAATAGTAGTGTTGGTTGAATAAATTGAGTGGTGAAAAATAAAGAGAGAGAATGAGTGGTGGGGTAGAGTGAATATAAAATTATAAAAAGTAGGCTATTTTGGGAAGTGTCAAGTGAGCTGGGACGGCCCAAAATGAAAATAATTGTCAAGTGAGGTGGGACGGAGGGAGGGAGTACTTAGTATTTCAATGTCTACTTGTAATACTGTCTATGAATAATAAAGATATGTATGTTATTTACTATTAAAATTTAACATTTTCAACTAATTTGCATTCCCTTGAACTTGCTCTTTTAGATCCACATAAAACTCGTCTCTATTTAACATTTTTTTTCATAAAAATGGTGCCACAGGGTTCTGCCAATGCTCTCCGTTGAGCATAATAATTTCCACAAAACCAACTGGGAGACGTGTAATAGGAAAGTTGGAATGGAAAGTGTCTATACGAAATTATTGTGTCTGCCCCCAACAAGACTTAATTTTATCATGCGAAGGTTATCAAACGAGAGAGCCAGTTAGCATTGATCTCTTCCAGAAGATTGGACCTGATACGTGCCTTGTCAATGGGGGCCGGCCCATCACACCTCATTCCTATGTAGATTTTTCCTACGCCTGGGAGCCCCCGGTTCATTTAAAATTTAAGGAATCTACAAGCCTTTGCTAGGTAGGTTGATAGTTTTCTAATTCTTTTTTGATTATGTTATAGAAGATCAACTTGATGAATTTAATTATATAGAGTTTGGCTTTTGAGACTTTTTTCATTTTCATTTTTGATTATGATCAAGATCATTTGATATTGTTTTGATGTGTGCAGGAATTGGTAAAATATCTTCCAAAAAGTTGTACGTGGATATGAACACGGAGCAATGTTACTGCTACAAAAGTTCAACTACAAAATTTTGGATAAAAGTTCTTGATTGATTTCGCAACTAAACAACTACTCCCTCCGTCCCACGTTAGTTGAGACTTCTTTCCCTTTTGGGCCGTCCCACGTTAGTTGAGACTGTCCAAAATGGCAAAGGAATCTTCACTATTTATCCCACTCATTCTCTCTCCTATTTCACTTTTACACTCACAACATTCTCTCTCCTAACTATTCCTCTCACTCATTCTATCTCCTATTTAATTCTTCATACTCACAACATTTTCTTTCACTTTTTCTCTCACTTACTTTTCCTTAATTGGTGTGCCCAAAAAGTTAGTCTCAACTAACGTGGGACGGAGGGAGTATACCTTAAAGTAAAATAAAAATGTATGTATTTTTATCACTAAACAATAACAATGTATTCCCTTATCCAGTGGCGAAGCCACACGCATGCCAGGGCTTCATTCGACCCCTTTGATTTTGGATTATGTCAATTTTATTGTTTTAATTTTTTTTTTTTTAAAGGGAGGATGCCCCATGAACTCTAAAAAAGAATCATAATGCCCCAAAAGTTTCTTCCCATGTTGTATTATTTATGTTATATTATTCGGTAACATACTGCTTCACATTACAGTTTATAATACTGCATTGTTGAATATAATACTGTATAAATGGTGGTAGGCGGGGACCAGTTTTCGGATACTGTCGACCGGATTCCAGCGGCCGGCGATCGGTTTCTAGGAGTCGGCGGCGGTGGGCGGCGAAGGTGGTGTGACGGGCGGTAGTATCGATGATTATGTATCATAATTAATAATTACCGCATATTGCTTGTAGATAATCTTTTCTATGATCAGGTCCCCCCTCACCCCCGATCGACATCACCATTCATTATTTCTTGGTCGTGGTTCAAGTACAAGATGGCCCGGCTGGTATTTTTGATTTTTTTTATGAGGCATTTACCAAATAATCCCTCTAAAGAAACAATACTACTTCCTAGGACAATTTCTAATTTGCTTAACCATTTAGTCCCTAGCTTAATAACTACACACTCTCAACATTTTACTAAATTCACCCTCCTATCTTTTCACTAAGTCCACTCTCTTTAACAATTTAATTTCTCTCCAACCATCCTCACCTTAGGTCACCCCCTCCCCATCTTCTCCGGTCAACACTTCCGGCAACCATCAACTCCGGCGACCAACTCGGGCGACTTTTTTCGGCGACTTTTTTTTTTTTTACGCCGGCGATCAAACAACTGAGAAATTAACTTATCAGTAAGTTCTCAATAGTAAACTAAACTACTAAGAACACAATTAACTCCGGCGATTACCAACTCCGACGACCACCAACTCCGGCGACCAAACAACTGAGAACTTAACTTATCAGTAAGTTCTCAGTTGTCAACTAAACTACTAAGAACACAATTAACTCCGGCGACTACCAACTCCGGCGACCACCAACTCCGGCGACCAAACAACTGAGAACTTAACTTATCAGTAAGTTTTCAGTTGTCAACTAAACTACTAAGAACACAATTAACTCCGGCGACTACCAACTCCGGTGACCACCAACTCCGAAGACCTCTCCGGAGACCAAAGAACTGAGAACTTAACTTATCAGTAAGTTCTCAGTTGTCAACTAAACTGCTAAGAACACAATTAACTCCAGCGACCAAACAACTGAGAACTTTACTTATCAGTAAGTTCTCAGTTGTCAACTAAACTACTAAGAACACAATTAACTCCGGCGACTATCAACTCCGGCGACCAAACAACTGAGAACTTAACTTATCAGTAAGTTCTCAGTTGTCAACTTAACTACTAAGAACACAATCAAGTCTGACGATCACTAAATCCGGCGACTAAACAACTGAGAACTTATCAGTAAGTTCTCAGTTATCAACTAAATTACTAAGAACACGATCAACTCCGACGATCACCAACTCCGGCGACCTCTCCGGCGAACAAACAACTGAAAACTTAACTTATTAGTAAGTTCTCAGTTGTCAAGTAAACTACTAATAACACTATTAACTCTGATGACCACTAACTTCGACAACCAAACAACTGAAAACTTAATTTATCAGTAACTTCTCAGTTGCCTCCACAAATAACACGATCAACTACGGCGATCACCAACTCTGGAGGTCAAAACAACTAAGAACTTATCAGTACATTATTCAATATTGTCCTTTCACATAGAGACACGTACAAAGACACATAAAAAAAAATTATAATATTTTTTTTATTAATGCAAAATTCTCTCTCTTCTGTATACTCCCTCTGTCCCATTAGTCTTAAGAAAACTTTCTATTTTGGACGTCCCATAACTCTTAAGAAATTTACTATTCCCTCCACTCATTCTCTCTCTTACATTATTTTAATACTCACAACACATTATAATTTACTATTCCCTCCACTCATTCTCTCTCCTATTTAATTTTTCACACTCACAACACTTCTTCCACTCATTCTCTCTCCTAATACTATAATAATATTTCTTAATTTCCGTGCCAAATGGAATCTTCCTAAGCTCTATGGGACGGAGGGAGTATATCTATCTATCTATAGTATATGTACGTGTATACTCCCTCCGTCCCACGTAAATATAAACTTATTTCCTTTTTAGTCCGTTTCACGTGAATACAAACTGCTCAAAATGGAAATAAATTTATTATTTTATATTCACCCTACCTCACCCACTCATTCTCTCTCTTCATTTTCTACCACACAATTTATTCAACCAACTCCACTCATTCTCTCTCTTCATTTCCTACCACACATTTTCATTATCTTAATAATATTTCTTAATTATTATGCCCGGAAAAATGGTTTGTAATCACATGGGTCGGAAAAATGGTTTGTAATCACATGGGTCGAAGGGAGTATATATATATGTATACAGATGCATATATTTGAGTGTGATCCAGTAGTTATGGATAGAAAACAAAACCAGAAGAAATTCTATATATTTATCTTTCCCCTATTTTTACAAAATAGGCCAATAAAGCTAACATAAAGAGAGTCTCCCACGCCCACACGATAACCACACATCCATTGGAGGGTGCAGCAATATGGCATACCGCCATTGAGAACGATGGGCTTGTTATTAAAAGTAAGAACCACGCCTCTCTACATCTCCGGCCGGCGCTTTTGTTGCAGCTAGACGTCGGAATTCGAAGTCAAGCGCCAGAGATTTGTAATTGCCAGAGAAGAGGGCTAGATCTGGGGTTTGTGCGGGGAAATCATCGCCTGTATGAAGAGGTCGTTGAAGTTGTAGATTTGGCCGGGAAAGAGAAGTGTAGTTCATCGGAGAGAGAAGAGTCGCCGGCAGCTAGATTGAAGACAGGAAGAGACGCCGGAGGTCGGAGAGGGGAGGGTAGTCGGAGGAGAGAGGGGAGGGGTCGCCGGAGTTGGGAAGGGAGTAGGGGTCACCGGAGGTTAAAAGGAGTTCACCGGAAGTGGGGGAAGGGCTCGCCGGAGGGGGTGGCCGGAAATGGGGAGGGGTGACGGGAGAGATGAAGAGAGAAGAGAGAGAGAGAGAGGGAGTAGAGAGAGAAAGTGTGTGTGTGTGTGTGTGTGTGTTAGAGAGTATGTGTATGTATGTTTGTGACAGGTGGGTGGTGGGTGGGGGTTTTTTGTATAATTATATCATTTAAATTAAGTGAGGGATTATATGGTAGGACAAAATATTTTTTAGGATTAGAAAGTAGATTAAGAAATAGGTTGTCTTAGGATGTAGATTAGATATTATTGAGGGACTATGGCGTAATTTTCTCTTTTTTTATCGATCGGAAGTCTAGGTCAACGGTTTTCTTTTTCATTTGAATTATACATATTGCATGCAGTATAATATATTACTACATAATAAATTGTGGGGCATTTAATTTAATGAACAACTTGAGGAGAAGTGATTTGTCCCAAAAATAACTTATGGATTAAATTCTCTTTTTAAAATGACATTCTACTAAAGATGATGAACTCATACATTTTCCCCATTAATTTTGAGAAAATTTTGCTTTAAAATAATATCTTGGCCCGCATATACAAAATTTGTATATCTCAATTATAATATTTATTTCTTAAGCAAACTTGACTCATTTGTAAAAAATTTATGTCTTTGACACTGCCCTTATCCCTATATTGTCTATATACCCCTATCCATGGAATTTTAATAGAGGGATTTATCATATAAACTCTCGAATTTACCAATTTTACCTCCTAATAAAAGAAATATTTCATATAACCATATAATCTCTAGCTTAATAAGTACACACTCCTTCTCATTTTATTAAGTCCACCCTCCCATCATTTTACTAAGTCCAACACTTTTATCAGTTTACTTTCTCTCCAACCGCCATCGCTTTAGGTCACCCCTCCCCATCTTCTCCAGTCAACAACTCTGGCAACCACCAAATTAGGCGACCAACTCTGACAACTTATTTTTTTTAATCTGGCGACCTCTCCGACGACTAAACAACTGAGAACTTATCAGTAAGTTCTCAGTTGTCAATTAAACTACTAAGAACACGATCAACTCCGGCGATCACCAACTCCAACAACCAAACGACTGAGAACTTAACTATGTTCTCAATTGTCGACTAAACTACTAAGAACACGATCAACTCCGGCGACCACCAACTCTGGCGACCAAACAACTGAGAACTTAACTTATTAGTAAGATCTCATTTCTCAACTAAAATACTAAAAACAAGATCAGCTCCTGAGACCACCAACTCTGGCGACTAAACAACTGAGAACTTTTTAGTTAGTTCTTAGTTGTCAACTAAACTACTAAAAACACGATAACTCCGGTGACCACCAACTCCAGCGACCAAACAATTGAGAACTTATCAATAAGTTCTTAGTTGTCAACTAAACTACTAAGAACACGATCATCTCCGGTGACCAAACAATTGATAACATATCAGTAAGTTCTCAGTTGTGAACTACTAAGAATACGATCAACTCATGCAACCAAACAACTTAGAACTTATCACTAAGTTCTCAGTTGTCAACTAAACTACTATGAACACGATCAACTCCGGCGACAACCAACTCTGGTGACCAAATAATTGAGAACTTATCAGTAAATTCTCAGTTGTCAACTAAACTAATAAGAACACACAAAAAATATTTTTTGTCAGTCTCTTTCTAAGGAGCTATTATATGTGGCTCTTAACATTAATCCAGACAAAAGTGTATCATAACTATTCTCTCTGTCTCAAAGTGAGCGTAAGAAAAAAACCTAAATTTCTTTTAATCAATAATAAATTTATTTATTTATTGAACATTTATTTTGTTATGGAAGAAATAATTTATTCGCAAGGCAGGGGAAAAAGCACCAATTTGCATCATAAATAAAGAAACAAAAAATATTTATTAAAATAAATATTTATTAACCTCAAAAGAGAAGATATTGGAATAAGAAACAAAAAATATTTATTAAAATAAATAAAGAATCAAAGAAATAAATATGTTATAGTCTAGAGAGACTAATTAAGTTATAAAAATGGGTTTAACACATTTATATCAAGAAATGAAATTTTTCTGTTGAAACTCAAGTTAGATACATGTCCATCACCTGAAAAATAATGCCACACTCATTCAGATTACTCGATGTGAATTCAATTCAAAAAGAAGGCAGACCACAAAGTTGTAAATGATTACTAGAAGAGGACCACAATCATTCAATTATTTGAAGTACCTTTCTCAAAATAAATAAATATATATTGAGTATATAGCTATATAATGAGGCGGTATAGATCCAGATATGGCCGAAATGCTTTGGTCTGGCGAAGGCTAAGGCTTCTGCAAATAGAGATGAAAAGGAAGAGAGAGGAGGCTTAGGTTGTAACAGATCTGATCAAAAGGTGAAGATCTGGGTGAAAGTTTCAGAGTCGTCGATTTTTGTTATTCGAACGAAGGCAGATCTGAAGTGTTTTCAACGTTAGAGGGTGGAGCTCCTATGCTTGATGTTGTTGACGAGCTCGGATTATTCAAATTCAGATGTCGATAGGAGGTATGTGGCATTGCCGTTGGCTAAAGATGGTCGTCGGAGTAGGGGAAGACGATCGCCGGAGTTGGGAAGGGAGACGAACACCGGAGTTGGGAGGGAGATGGTCGCCGGAGTCAGGGAGGAGAGAGTTCGTCAGATTAGTATTAGAAATTTTTTTACCAAAACACTGGAAAATTAAATAAAACAGAATAAAAACATTATATAAAAGAGAAACTGTAAATTGAAACCTTAAATACGAGTCGTATGTAACACACTCTCCTTAAAAACAAATTTGCCCCCTCACCGAGTTGTGCTTGAGGTTCACTGGACGTTTGCCTCCCAGGATGAAACTGACGGACCGGACGGTTGATGCACACTAGTACCTCCGGTGAATTGAAGTTATGCCTGGACGGTGTCACCACGAAATGCAAATGCAGGAGGCCAAGAATAATGATTGTTCAATATGCAACGAAAAGGAGAGAGGAGAGACTATTAGAAATTGGTGTGTGTTAATCTGTTTGAGATCTCTCCTTTATATAACTGACATGGAAGGACCAAAACTGATAATTAAATTTAATCCCGAAATTAAACACATTTTAATTTCGTAATAATTTTTATCTTGGAAATTACAACCTTTGGAATCATTAGGCCATCAAAGCAGGGCGACAGTTATAGATTGTGGTCATTTTTGAATCACATTTTCAAAAAAAAAAAAATTGTGAAAGGTGGGCTAGCACGAGTAGGCCAATTCAGAGCTACATTCTTATCCGCAGGACGCGCTCGCACATTTTGGACCTTGATTTGCACCCCTCATGGGCACCCGTGCGAGAAAGAGAGCCTATATGCTACACAATCTTACTCCCTACTAATGTGTAGGAGTATATAAACTAGTTTCCTTTTACATTTCCTTTCAATATGGGATAACCACATTTCCCACTTCTAACCCACTTACTTTGAGCCTTAATATCTCATTTATCCATCAACCATTTTGGAAAAATGAATATATGATTACAATGTTCTCATGGAGTAGAACACAAACCTACAATCAATTTGGTCATTTGACAAACAACCCATTTAGGAAGTAATTCATTATTTCCTTCAAACACACCCTATTTTTCCAACTATCCCCCACATGAAGAAAATAATGCGAAAATGGTGATAAAGTTCGGCAGACAAAAACTTCCATACAAAAGATGTGTAAATGCCCATTGAATATTTGCTCGTACAAGCATATTTACTCTACTCGCAAGTCGATAGACCCGATGTCCTTTAATCGTTATGCTTTTTGTGTAGCTGATTATATGCTTGACACAAGTATCGCATATACTTCAATTCTTATAGCTATGTTCAATCATGGCCTTGAACATACATCTGGTTCTGCGAGAGGATATAAGAATTGAGCCTCACACAATTATCCTCGACTCGGCCCCACTTCTCACCCACATAGGTGATTTCTTAAAGGTAACCCGTATTAATCCTCTCGAAATTTCGATGCGTAAGAATCATTAAAAGACATAGGCTTATCCTTGTCCTTTCGGGATGTCACTAATAGGAATGGACTTGGGGTTGATTCCCCGACAGTGACGCTACAAGTCTTTTATCAGTTAAGTGGTCCCATTGAATCTAGTTCTTGGGATCTCTAGTCATCTAGATTGGGTTTTCCATTGTGTTTAACTTTTAAGAGGCTTAAGTCCCATTCCCCTCGTTAAGCTTTCAACTAACTCTCTATTTAACCCTTTGGTTGATGGATCCGCTAAATTTTCCTTTGAATTAACATAGTTAATGGATATTGTACCAATTGAGAGTAGTTTTCTAATGGTATTATATCTTCGACGAATGTGTCTAGACTTACCATTATACATATGATTTTTTGCCCTTCCAATCGCTGATTGGCTATCGCAATGTATACCTATTGGTGGCATAGGCTTTATCCATCTTGGAATATCTTCTATAAATTAGCCTAGCCATTTGGCTTCTTCACCACATTTATCTAATGCTATAAACTCAGATTCCATCGTGGATCTAGCTATAACCGCTTGTTTAGAAGATTTCCATGATATAGCTGCTACTGCTAATGTGAATAAAAACCCGCTCATAGACCTTGAGTATTTTGTATCGAATATCCAATTAGCATCGCTATATCCTTCAATTACCGTTGGATGTCTAGTATAGTGTAAGGCATAATCTCGAGTATATCTTAACAACCTTAGTACTCTCATTATACCATTTCAATGTTCCCCTCCAGTATTACTTGTATACCGACTCAGTTTGCTAACCGTGTAAGTAATGTGATTCGCTTAAAGCAAGTCCATTTCATATTCTTGAAATTTTCACGCCAAGGATTACGTCGGCTAAACCCATATTTTTCAGGTCAAACATTGAGCTCAACATTTCTTTAGTGGACTTCATCATTTTATCACGACTTTCTATGATAAGCATGTCATCTACATAAAGACACAAAATGATGTAGCCATTTTCCGTGTTTCTAACATAGATACATTTGTCACATTCATTTATTTTAAATCCACTTTCCATCATGGCTTGATCAAACTTTTGATGCCCTTGTTTAGGTGCTTGTTACAAGCCATACAATTACTTTATTAATTTGCAGACTTTATATTACTGCCCCGACGCAGAAAATCCTTTGGGTTGTTCTATATAAATTTCGTCTTTTAAATTCCCATTTAGAATAGCGGTTTTAACATCCATTTGATGTATTTCAAGATTCCGCAAAGGGCTATAGCAAGTACAATTCTTATAGATGTTATTCTCGTAACCGGAGAATACGTATCAAAGTAATCAAGGTCTTTCTTTTGCTTGTAACCTTTAATTATAACTCTTGCCTTATACTTATCAATTGTTCCATCCATCCTTATTTTCCTTTTAAAAATTCACCTATATCCTAGTGGTTTACTTCCCGGAGGAAGATCCACTAATTTCCAAGTGCGATTTTGTAAAATGGAACCAATCTCACTTTCAATGTCCTCTTTCCACAAAGGTCCTTCCAAATAGCTCACATCCTCTTTATAACTTTGTGGTTCACATTCAAGCATGTAGGTTAGAAAATCCGGGCCATATGATTTTTCTATTCTACCTCGTTTTCTACATTGAGGTTCCACCTCTTCTTCATCATTTTCGTCATGATGAGTTTCTTCTTCTACTTCTTCTCATATTGAATCATGCATACGTTTAGATGAGCTTGCTCCATCTCTTTTACACAGATACATTCTCAAAGAAATAAGCATTTCAGGATTCCATTATACTAATCTTTTGTATATCTTGAATTTTTAATTCTTGAACAAGAAATCTATTGCACTACTATTCTGAGCATTCCCAATAAATATGCAATCAATAGTTTTTGGTTTAATTTTCACCTTTTTAGAAGGTGGTATTGAAACCATTGCAAGATACCCACACACTCGCATGTATTGATATGATGGCACTCTTCTATGCCACAATTCATAGGGGATTTTGTTTATTTTCTTTCGAGGCATTTTATTTAACACATACTTTTCCGACAATACGACTTCTCCCCACATGTTATAAGGTAACCCCGAACTTATTAACATCTCATTTATCATTTTCTTTAAAGCTCGATTCTTGCATTCGGAAACTCCATTGGATTAAGGTGTATAAGGTGGCGTTGTAACATGTTTTATTCCATGTTGAGCACAAACATCCTCAAATAGAAATTCATACTCACCACCATGATCACTTCTTATCACCTTTATTTTTCGGTTAAGTTTATTTTCAACTTCATTTTTATAGAGAACAAATTTCTCTATAGCCTCATCTTTACTTTTGAGAAGATATAGATAACAATATTTTGTGCTATCATCAAAAAAATTCATAAAGTACTTATTGCCCCCACGTGATTGTGTTGATTTGAAGTCGTATAAGTCCGTGTGAACCAACTCAAGTGGTTCATTATTTCTTATAATATAACGGAACAGACATTTTGTTAATTTTGACTATACACAAGTTTCACATTTATGTTTGTAGTCTATTTATATTTTGGTATGCTATTCAAGTTAATTAATCTACGTATAGTATTATAATTAACATGTTATAGTAAACATGCCACAAATTGGAAGACTCAATCAAGTAAACGGAAGAATTATTCATTTCATTGCTTTTGGGCTTAATAGTCATTACATTTGGTTTCACAACCATCACAATTAGCTTGAACATTCCATCATTAACATACTCACATTCCACTCATAGACAAATGTACAACATCCGGCTCAAACATAATACGAAAACCATGCTTAATCAAAAGTGATCCGGACACCAAATTTTAACAGATATCGAGCACATAAAGCACATTGTTGAGAGTCAACTCTTTCCCAGAAGTCATCTGAACACCACCTTCCCTTGACCTTTAACGTCGGAAGTGGCCGAATTTCCAATGAACAATTTTACACCATTTTCAAAGGCTTCAAAACAACTAAACATGTCTTTGTTGGAGCACATATGCCTAGTTGCACCGGTATCAATCCACCACTGATTTGGGTTTAAACCCACCAAATTCACCTCAGAAATTACCACCGCCAAGTGCATATCGAAAACTTTATTTGAGATGACCTCAACCATGTTTGTTTGCTTCCTTGTCTTTCTACACTCGAAAGACTTGTGGCCCACAATACCATAATTGTAGCAAGTTCCACTGAACTTCTTCTTGGAGATTTCTCCCTTTGGATTCAAACTAGAACCTTTTTAGGGCACAAACTTGCCTTTGGCCTTGCCTTTTCCCTTGAAGCTATCACCATGCTCCACCATATTGGCTTTTGCCACAAGAAAATGATTCAAATTCTTTTTTCGCAATTCTATTCTCTTCCCCAATTTGAATACAAATAGCAAGCGCTTCAACATCCATTTCCTTCATTTATGTTTAAGATAGTTCTTGAAATCTTTTCAAGCGTTAGGCAATTTTTCAATTATAGCCGCCACTTGAAAACTTTCACTACTTACCATTCCCTCGACATGAATTTCATGGATTATTATTTGAAACTCTTCCACTTGACTTTTAACCATTTTAGATTCCACCATTTTGTAATCGAGAAAGTGGCCAAAAAAGAATTTCTTTATACCCGTGTCATCAATTTTGTACTTGTATTCCAAGGACTCTCGTAATTCCTTTGCAGTCTTTTTAACACAATGAACACTATATAATGTATCTGATAACCCATTTAGTATGTAATTGCGGCAAAGGAACTCTGAATACTTCCAAGCATCAAGAGCATTAACGGATTTCATGCCCATTTCATTCTCACCTAACTGTGGCGGATCTTCTTTAAGAAACCCCGCCAAGTTCAAGGTGGTCAAATAGAAGAGCATCTATTGCTGCCACCATTTAAAGTCTTGGCCAATTCTTTTTTTTCCGCTTCTCACCATGGTGAGTCGAAATAGTTTGGACAACCACATTCCTTGGAGGAATGGTTTCCATACGAAGCACTTCCTCCACACAAGGAGTCTCAGAATTATTTTCAGAATTGGTTCCCACGTTATTCGATTCAGTAGCCATCTGAAATGAAACAAAAAATTAGTTCACTATTTTATAATATGTTCCCTTCCAACGAAGAGAATTTGTCTTAAGATTGTATGAAAAATTGTTATAAAAACATTGGAAAACTAAAAAAAATAGAATAAAAAATAGTACAAAAGGGAAACAGTAAATTGAAACCTGAAGTTGCCCAAGTCATGTATAACACACTCCCAGGATGAAATGGACTGACCGGACGATTGCCGCACACCAATACCTCCGGCGATGGTGTCACCACCAAATGCAAATGCAGGAGGCCAAGAAGAATGATTGTTCAATATGCAATGAAAAGGAGAGAGGAGAGACTGTTAGAAATTGGTATGTGTTAATCTGTTTGAGATCTCTCCTTTCTATGGCTGCCAAGGAAGGAACAAAATTGATAATCAAATTTAATCCCAAAATTAAACACGTTTTAATTTCGTAATCATTTTGATCCTGGCACTTACAACCTTTGAAATCATTAGGCCATCAAAGCAGGGCGACAATTACAGATTGTGGGAGTCATTTTTTGTATCACATTTTCAAAAAAATTGCTAAAGGTGAGATAGCGCGAGTAGGACAATTAGGAGATACATTTGTGTTCGCTGGACATGCACGCAGATTTGGAACCTTGATTTGCACCCCCTGCTAAAATTACCCAATCCACGGATGCGGACGACATCTTTCGTCTTTGAGGGTGCGCTGTTTTTTTGTAGAGTCGCCACGCCATTTTGATTATGCCCAAAACATTGAGAAAATGCTTTTTTATTTTTGTTGTGTGATGATATTTTGAGTTCGGAGGTCAGGTTATGCCTCGGGAAGAGATAGTTGAGCTCACCCGAGTCGCCTCGTATACACGAGTCTTTCGATACCCCCTCTTTCTTTAAAAGTTATGTGTGTGTGTGCTTTTAAAAATGCATTTTGAAAATGATGTCTACATTGTATGCTATGTATTTAAATATTGAAATTAATTGAAAGAGGTTTGGAAGGAGGCCTTACCAATGTTAGTTCGTGCCTATCTTCCGCGAGGGAGTGTGTTTGATTGAGTGTGAATAGTGCTCTAGGACGGATCAAGATGGACTGGGATTGATTCGGGGTGGATCGATGCGTGTTGACAGAGTTTCGGGATGCTTCGTGATGGCTCGAGATGGACGGGCAGAGCTTCGGGATGCTTGGGGATGGCTCGGGATAGCTAGGTATGTGCGGGCAGAGCTTCGACATGCCTCGGGATGGCTAGGTATGTGCGGGCAGCGCTTCGATGTGCCTTGAGATGACTAGGTATGTGCAGGCAGAGCTTCAGCGTGCCTCGTGATGTCTCATGATGTGCGGGCAGATCTTCGGCGTGCTTCGGGATGCCTCGAGATGGACCGGCAGGGCTTTGGGATGCTTCGGAATGGATCGGGATGGACCGGAAGGGCTTCGAGATGCTTTGGAAGTGCCTCGGAATGGCTCGGGAGTGCCTCAGGATGACTCGATAGGGATTCGGGAGGACTACGAAGTGCCTCGAGAGGGCTTCAGAGCACCTCGGGAAGGCTCGGGAGGCCTCGGGAAGGGCCGGAGGGCCTCGCCAAGACTCAGACTTGTCCCAGCTTGCTGGGGGGAGGGAGGAGATAAGGGAGGTGTGAAAAATATGAGAGGGGGAGCCCTCTATTTAAAGGGCTAGAAAATATGCAAAGTGGTCCGCACGGATTGTTGTGTTATTACCACTTTTTTGGTTTTCCCGAATTTGAGGGAATATTGTGGACTTTAAGAGGATTTTTTCATCATTATTTTCACTCTGCAAAGTGGCCCGTGTGAACCATTATGTCAAGTGGCTTTTTTTGTAATTCCTGCAAAGTCCTTCTGTCCCATTTTATCCCTGAAAGGTTATCCCTTGGTTTGGTTGGTGGTTTTGGAATTTTTGGAGGTTAGGGGTCTTCGGGATCATGTTTTCGTGAATCCTTGGTGTTTCTTGTGTGCTCAGATGGAGAGCGATCTGAATTGGGGTACTTACAGAATCCCCTCGGCGACGTCACTTATGAGGGAAGTGGGGTCGTTGATAAAGATAAGGGTCCTAATCTGGATCGCTTATCGGGAGAGAGAAGATGACCGTGTTGGTCATCGAATGAGGACGTGGTGGTGTCCTGAGGTGACCGCTTAGGTCGGATGTGAGGACATGGTGGTGTCCTGATGTGAGGTGGACATGTTGGTGTCTTGATGTGAGGTGGACGCGTTGGTGTCCTGATGTGAGGTGGACGTGTTGGTGTCCTGATGTGAGGTAGACGTGTCAGTGTCCTAAGCTGAGGTGAACGTGTTGGTGTCCGGGGTGAGGTGGACGTGTTGGTGTCCTGATGTGAGGTGGACGTGTTAGTGTCCTCATGTGAGGTGGACGTGTCGGTGTCCTGATGTGAGTTGGACGTGTTGGTGTCCGGGGTGAGGTAGACGTGTTGGTGTCCTGATGTGAGGTGGACGTGTTGGTGTCCTGATGTGAGTCGGACGTATTGGTGTCCGGGGTGAGGTAGACGTGTTGGTGTCCTGATGTGAGGTGGACGTGTTGGTGTCCTGATGTGAGTCGGACGTGTTGGTGTTCGGATGTGAGTTGGATGAGTTGGTGTCCGGGGTGAGGTGGACGTGTCGGTGTCCTGATGTGAGGTGGACGTGTCGATGTCCTAAGGTGAGGTGGACGTGTTGGTGTCCTGATGTGACTGCTGAGGTCGGATAGGAGGACGTGGTGGTGTTCTAAGGTGACCGCTGAGGTCGGATGGCTGGACCCTTTGGTAGGATTCCTACGTATCCTGAATGGGAATCAAGCCTGATCGTAGTTTGTGTGTGATGTGAATTTGTCGTGTATGAGAACATGGTGGTGTCCTCCGACTGAGATTTTGTGAGGACGTGGTGGTGTCCTGAGGTGACCGCCTAGGTCGGTTGTGAGGATGTGGTGGTGTCCTGAGGTGACCGCCGAGGTCAGTTGTGTGGACGTGGTGGTGTCCTAAGGTGACCGCTGAGGTCGGATGGAAGGACGTGGGGGTGTCCTAAGGTGACCGCTTAGGTTGGATGGCTGGACCCTTTGGTAGGATTCCTGCGTATCCCGAATTGGAATCAAGCCTGATCGTAGTTCGTGTGTGAAGTGGGTTTGTCGTGTATGAGGACGTGGTGGTGTCCTCTGACTGAGATTTTGTGAGGACGTGGTGGTGTCCTGAGGTGACCTCTTAGGTCAGTTGTGAGGATGTGGTGGTGTCCTAAGGTGACCGCTGAGGTCGGATGGCTGGACCCTTTGGTAGGATTCCTACATATCCCGAATGGGAATTAAGCCTGATCGTAGTTCGTGTGTGATGTGAATTTGTCGTGTATGAGGACGTGGTGGTGTCCTCTGACTGAGATTTTTTGAGGACGTGGTGGTGTCCTGAGGTGACCGCTTAGGTCAGTTGTGAGGACGTGGTGGTGTCCTAAAGTGACCGCTGAGGTCGGATGGCTGGACCCTTTGGTAGGATTCCTACGTATCCCGAATGGGAATCAAGCCTGATGTTAATTCGTGTGTGAAGTGAATTTGTCGTGTATGAGGACGTGGTAGTGTCCTTTGATTGAGATTTTGTGAGGACGTGGTGGTGTCCTTAGGTGAATGCTTAGGTCGGTTGTGAGGACGTGGTGGTGTCCTAAGGTGACCGCTGAAATCGGATGGCTGGACCCTTTGGTAGAATTCCTACGTATCCCGAATGGGAATCATGCCTGATCGTAGTTCGTGTGTGATGTGACCGCTAAGGTCGAGTTTCTGAGGACGTGGAGGTGCCTCAGATGGGGATGAAAGTGTTTGCGCTTTGAGAGGAAGGCGTTCGTGCTTAAGTGGGAGGCGTTTTGTGCCTTTTGTTTGATTTTTTTGGGAGGCGTGCTTGCCTTGTGATTGATTTTTAGGAGGCGTGCTTGCCTTGTGATTGATTTTTGGGAGGCGTGCTTGCCTTGTGATTGGTTTTTGGGAGGTGTGCTTGCATTGTGATTGATTTTTGGGAGGCGTGTTTGCCTTGTGATTGATTTTTGGGAGGCGTGCTTGCCTTGTTGTTGATTTTTGGGAGGCGTGCTTGCCTTGTGATTTGTGTTTGAAGGCGTTTGCGCCTTGGGGTTCGGACTTACGATGACGGCCGGCGTTTGTTTTGCCGTTTAGTTGGCGAGATCCGGGCTTATGATGACGGCCGGGGTTATCTTTGTTTGTTTAGGGACCAAGCTGCATGTGTTTTGCTGGAAATGGCCTTTGGATGGCCAGGGACAAAGTTTATAAGGGAAAAAGAGGGATTTTGCCTGGGCTGCAAAGTGATCCGTGCAAATTCACTTGCACTTGCAAAGTGGTCCGCACTGACTCACCTGCAAATCTGGTTTTCTTAACCAGAATCAGATTTGCAAAACGCCATTTCCTTTCCATTTTCAGATTCCAGCCGAGGGAGAAGGAGAAAGAGAGAAAAGAAAACCCATTTTTGAGCCAAATTTTATCGAGAGAACCCTTCTAAACCGCTAGATTACTATCATGGCGGAAGGATTGAGGCTTGGACGTCGTCAAAGATTCCGAGGAGCAATGGAGAGGAGGTTGGATCTCCAAAGGAATTTTTCTTCCTTCGTACCTTCAACACTCAACCCGGATGAATTGTATCCGGATGCGAGGGTGCACACCTTGCGGGGAAAGACGGTAATGGAGGTAAGAAATCAATTTTTTGTTTTGATTCATTCTTTGAAATGGTGTATGCTAAAACTAGGGTTTTATTTTTCGCAATTTGGGGCTTTTGTTGTTGCCATGATCAATTTGTTGAATTGATGTCAAATTATTGAAATTATGGATTGTGGGTATGTGATTTTTGTCCAAAAATGTGGAGTTTAGCTTTTATTTGTGAAAATAAAGTGCCTCTCCTTTGAAATGCATGCTTTGGTGACTTGTACCTTGATGCTATTTTTGTATATACATGGGTTTTTGTGGGAAAAATTTCCGTGTAAGAACGGACTTTGTGTGGAGAAATTGTGTGAAATGTACCGTGTTTTTGTGATGGGCTTTTGTTTGAAAACGTGTCGTTTAGGGACGGATCCCTTTTATTGGAAAAAAGTTTGTAGGGATGGATCCCTTTGATGGAAAAAAGTGTGTAGGGACGGATCCCTTTGTGTTTTTTTTTTTTGAAAATGTGTTGTGTAGGGACTGACCCTTTTTGGTGGAAAAAAGTGTGTGGGGATGAACCCTTTTGTTGGAAAAAAAAATGTGTGTAGGGACGGACCCTTTTGTTTGGAAAAAATGTGTGTGAGGGACAGACCTTTTGTTTAAAAAATGTGTGTGGGGACGGACCCTTTTGTTGAAAAAATGTGTGTGGGGATGGACCCTTTTGGTAAAAAAAAATGTGTGTGGGGACGGACCCATTTGTTGAAAAAAAATGTGTGTGGGGACGGACCCTTTTGTTAGTCAAAATATATGTTTAGATTTAGAATTGCTTAATCCCAATCATAACAAGCATTAATGTGGACCCCTAATTTAATTAGATCAAATAGAATTTTTTCTATGTATGATAGGTTCCCTTAGTGCATATGCCAGTGTTTTTATTATGTAATTTTCTCAAGCTTTGAAGACTTGAAGACCTGAGAATTTCCATCAGCATGTGAGTTATTTGTTGAAGTTGCCTAACCGGTTGACCACTCAACCGATATACATGCCTTACTGGCCACCTTACCTAGCCGACACAACCCTCGCCGGTTGTATCCCTTCTCTTGCCGGTTGAGGCTTACTCATCAAGCTTCCCTCAGTTAGCAGCTATCCGATGCATTAATTGCTCCCAACTACCCAACCATCAACTTTAGCTAAAGTTGGTAAAGCAAGCATGCTGACAAGACATCTCTGCAACAAATCAATACCCTCTTGGAGAATGTCAAAGTAACCAGTACTCACAGCGCACCAACTACTCTGTGGAAATCCTCTCTATCCAATCTCAGGCATTTAATGCAAGGATACTCTCATTTAATGCCTGCCAGTCCAAGTCATCATTACAACCTCTTCAAAGACAACGGCTCCTTTTCAAAGTTCACTATAAATAGTTTCCCAGGAGCATTGAAGAAGGTTGGTGCATTTATGATCCTTGAGAGTGAGCTGCTTTGAACTACCAACCTGCAAATTCCCTGGTTCAAAGCATTCAAAGCAAGTCCCCTCTTTCACTAGACATCTCTGTAGGACTTAAACACTGAGCACCTCAATCAATACTGTAGTGTTCCTTCATTAGACTACCTATGGAACACATTGATTGATTCACACATAACACCCTAGAGAAATCAGCTCAACTTGTGAGCACATCTCTAGAAAACACCTGGTCTTTATTGTAGCACGATCCGTTAGTGGTCACCTTTAGTTTGGCAGCCTTCAATCATTGGCTTGCAACTTGTAATAGGTAGGATCCATTAATATAGTTGTGCACTTTCACAAATCCAAGTTCTGACCAAACATGGTAGAGGACGTAGCAGTTATTTAACACTGTGAACCTCTTCAAACAATGTGTCATTTCTTTGTGTGTTTGTTTATTTCTTGTTATGTAGTTGTAACTGGTTGATAATCTCTCAACTGGTCACAACCTATTGACTCAACTTACTGCTTAACTTGTTTGTCTTACTTGGAGATAAAATTTGTCCTTGTTATTGTTGCATGAGAATTTAACTTACTGGCTTTGAAACTTTACCTTACCGGTTTTATACTTTCCTAACCGAAATCTCCGCTGTGCAAAATCACTTTACCGGTTAGTTATTGTGTTACCTTCAATCATTTTCAAAGACTAAGAGTTTTTAGCAAAAAGTTTTAATCAGGCTATTCACCCCCCCCCTCTAGCCTGATTCCTACCATTTGGGACCTAACACCTTTTGGTGAAAAAAAAAATGTGTGTGAGGACGGACCCTTTTGTTTGGAAAAAATGTGTTTGATGGACGGACCCTTTTGTTAAAAAAAATGTGTGTGGAAACGGACCGTTTTGTTGAAAAAATGTGTGTGGGGACGGACCCTTTTGTTGAAAAAAATGTGTGTGGGGACGGACCCTTTTGTTGAAAAAATGTGTGTGGGGACGGACCCTTTTGTTGGAAAAAGTGTGTGTGTAAGACTTGCCGTGTTGGGACGGACTTTTGTGTTTGTGAAATTGCCGTTTTGGGACGGACCCTTTTGTTGAAAAAAATGTGTGTGGGGACGGACCCTTTTGTTGAAAAAATGTGTGTGGGGACGAACCCTTTTGTTGAAAAAAGTGTGTTGTAAGACTTGCCGTGTTGGGACAGACATTTGTGTTTGTGAAATTGCCGTTTTGGAACGGACTTTTTGTTTGTGAAATTGCCATTTTGGGATGGAATTTTTATGCTTGTGAATGATATTGAAATTACCCGGATCGCGCGCGGAACGCGGCGAGCGGCTTTCGCACTTGGGACCTCGCCGGAAGGAGAGGAGTCGCCACGCCGTTTTGTATTATGATCCTAAACTTTGAAAAAGACTGGTTTGAAAAAGGAGGTTGCTTTGATTGGTAGCCAAAACTTAGAAAAAGGCTTTGAAAAAGAGTTTCGTTTTGATTGGTAGCCAAAACTTGGGAAAAGGCTTTAAAAAGGAGGTCGTTTTGATTGGTAGCCAAAACTTAGGAAAAGGCTTTGAAAAGGAGCCAAAACTTGGGAAAAGACTTTTTTGAACAGAGATTGTTAGGTTCGGAGGTCACGTTACGTTTCGGGAAGAGTATATTGAGATCACCTGAAACGCCTCGTATGACGAGTCTTTCTACCTTTATCAAAAAGTGTGCGTGTGTTTGTGTTCGTGTATATTTTGAAAATGAACTTGAATGACAAGCTTTAATCTTGGTTTAAATGACAAACGTTGATTTTGGTAAAAAGAGCATTTGAATGACAAACGTCAGTTTTGAGTTTTAAAAGGAGTTCGAATGACTAATTGGAATCTTTAGTTTGAATAACAAACGTTGATTTTGGTAAAAGAGCGTTTGAGTGACAAACGTCGATTTTGAGTCGAAAATGAGCATTTGAATGACAAAAGTCGATTTTGAATTTGAAATGAGCGTTTGAATGACAAACGTCGATTTTGAGTCGGAAATGAGCGTTTGAATGACAAACGTCGATTTTGAGGGGTTTTGAAAAAGAGTTCGAATGACGAACTTTCGGTTTTGAACCGGACATTATGATGTTACCAATTTTTATGAAAATGGTGGTAAATGAGATGCGATCAATGAGTCATTTTGTGACTCGAACATTTGTAAGTGAATACTATCAACAAACCAAAAGGCTTGGACTTGTAAACGACAGTATTGAAATGCGGTATCAACGGATCGAAAGATCCGGACGGTAAAAATGTGATCGACGAGCCAAACGACTCAGATTTGTAAAGGTGCGTAAAGTAAATAGCAATATCAACGGATCAAATGATACGGACTTGTAAATGACAGTCACGAACCAAATGGTTCGGACGGTAAACTGCGAATCAACGGATCGAACGATCCGAACGGTAAATGACAGAAAAGTAATAAACGGGACTTGAATGCCGCTTTAACCTGAAATTACTTCTCTTACGGTAGAAAAGATGATTAGGGACTAAAACGTATCAAGTCCCGTAGACGGCGTTACGTCTACATTTTGAGAACTTCGACCGAATCGAAAGTAGCGTATGACACGTAAATCGAGACAAAACAGAGTTTAAAGAGTGAGAGTGTTACCAATGGCTAGGTATTGACTCTTTGGATCAGGAGGACATATTAGGGATACAATTTGGTGTTTGAAAGGTGTTTCGGAAGTGTTTGGCTCCTGTTCGGTCGGAAAATGTTGTTTTCACGCAAATTGAGGCATTTTCGGGGCTCGGGGGGGGGGGGTGTTTGGTTGGCTGGACCCGTGAGCTTTTGATAAGAGTAATTTTTTGACCTTTTTGACTGAAGGGGAGGGGCTGTATTTATAGGGGGTGAAAATGAAGAACAGGCCATCCGGCCTAAACTTCAGTTTGAGGGACTTCTGAGGTATTTTGGAAAATTGCTGTGCTGTCTGAGGTCTGATTTTTCAGGAAGAACAGGCCGGACTGCCTAGCACTCAATTTCAGGGGTATTTTGGACTTTTCACCCTTGAATTTTATTGATGGATATGGGGGAGGCTGTGCATGTGTGTCACGTGTCTAGCTTAGTCGATAAGACTGGGCTTTTGCTCCGTTAATCACGGTTTTGACTATTTTCTATATAAATGTCCTAGAAAATGTCCGAAAAGTCCCAAAAATTGCATATTTCGAGGAAAGTGGTACTTTTACCTGTGATAAGGTGTGTTGAGTACCCTTTGGAATTTGGATGCACGGGACAGTCCTGGGAAGTCTCGTTGACTCGGAAAAGGGGAGTTAACGAATTTCGGTTAACTTGGAAAGGGCCAGTTAATGGATTTTGGTTAACTTTTAACGGATTGTAACGATCCGGATTTAGGTATTTACAGTAGCCCCTCAGCGTCGTCACTTTCGAAGGAAGTGGGGTCGTTGAAAAAGATAAGGATCCAAATCGGGGGATGCCTAATTGGAGAGACATGAGCGGTCAAATGGCTGGACCCTTAGCAAAAGGATTCCTACGTATCCCGAGCGAGAATCAAGCCGATAGTAGTTCATGGGTGCGAGGGCATTTCGTAGGGGCCTCGACCTGTGAGGAATGATTAGGAGGAATTCGTCCTGATTGAGACTGATTTGAAGGTGTCTAAACCTGAGTGTGACTATTTGGAGGCGTCTGAACCTACGGGAGACTGTTCGGAGGCGTTCTAACCTGAGTGAGACTATTTGAAGGTGTCTATACCTGACGGAGACTATTCGAAAGCGTTCTAACCTAAGGGAGATTGTTCGGAGGCGTTCTAACCTGAGTGAGACTATTCGAAGGCGTCTATACCTGAGGGAGACTATTTGAAGGTGTTCTAACCTGAGGGAGACTGTTCGGAGGCGTTTAACCCTACGGGAGACTGTTCGAAGGCGTTCTAACATGAGAGAGACTGTTTGGAGGTGTCTGAACATACGGGAGACTGTTCGGAGGCGTTCTAACCTGAGTAAGACTATTCGAAGGCGTCTATACCTGAGAGAGACTGTTTGGTAGCGTCTGAACCTACGGGAGACTATTCAAAGGCGTTCTAACCTGAGGGAGACTATTCGGAGGCTTTTGAACCTACGAAAGACTATTCGAAGGCATTCTAACCTTGGGTGAGACTATTCGAAGGCGTCTATACCTGAGGGATACTATTCGAAGGCATTCTAACCTGAGATGAATGCGTTCGTGCCTTGGGATTGATTTTTGTAAGGCGTTCGTGCCTTGGGTGCTAGACTTATGATGACGGCCATGCTTTGTCTGCTGGAGATATGGTGGAGATGATGGGAATGGTTGTGTTAAACTGGCGTTTTTAACAACACGGAAGGATTGACGTTCCAACATTGGGGTTAGGAACGAAATGTGATCTCGGGAGAGAATGACACATTGCTGGGGAAAAGCGACCAGAGTTCTAACAAAGTTAGTTAGGAACTAAGGAGATTGATTAATGTTCCTTTAGAAGGAGTGTCTAAAGATCCTATGTTGGGTTTTATGGGTCCATGCGCAGTGGAATTAAGCATCAATTAACACAAAACCCAAGAGCCCTAAGATCCGTTCTATACGATTAAATTGAATTCCTATGAGATAGAATTTACCAACCTTAATTGCTTTCCATTCTTGAGCTATCGAACAATTTGTCAATGTGATTTTGAATCACAATCTTCGATCTTCAAAAACATGAATCTTCAGATTAGAACTCTAGGCCTTGATCGTCGTACGAGCGAAGATCCTCTAGTAGTATCCACACCTTTGAATGAACCAAGAACGATTCTTGAGAATTGCTAGATTCTTAAACCCTTGAAGAATATTGAGAAACCTTTATTGTGATTTTTCCTTTTTGAAAATTCGGCTAGCAAATAGGGTTTACAGACCTCATATTTATACTACGTTAGTATTAGTATTTGTTTCCTAATCGTATTAGGAAACAGTCTGTAAACCGCCTCTGTGGCTAAAGTTGTCGAGTGATAGAAGCCAACTCTGTCGCGTGACAGAAGCCAACTCTGTCGCGTGACAGAAGCCAACTCTGTCGCATGACTACTTAAGCCAGATCAGGAACTCTCAATTTTCTTCCTTTGGTTTAACCAATTCATTCCAATTGTGTGTGACCCAATAGGATTATATTATGTTGGCAATGAGCCCGATCATATCGACCCTCATAAAACATAAGCAGACTCTAGCAAGCCATTATGTCTACCCAATTAATATAACGTAAGAGTTCACATTTCCAATGGTACACTTCCATTTCTCCCTTTGTCTCACGATGTTTATATTGAACACAAATTATGGTCCACGTTAACTTGTATTTGTTCAATGCTTTCTCGATATTGAGTATAATGATAATCCAATCGAATTGGGGTATGGCCATACATTTTCATCATTATCACTCATCGAAGGGGCCCAAGCAAAACATCTCTCTTTCGAGGGACAAATTCCATCTTGACTTATCATCCTTCCCATCATGAATCCGATCATGCCAAATATAGCCTTTATAAATATCGTGTTAAGATATCGTTTGACTAAAATCAAACATAACTTTCATCATATGTAAGGTCATGATAATCTCAGGTCTAGGGACTAAATGAAGAGACCATATGATATTTAATTATGACATTTGACCATGACATAAATCTCATACGGGACAAGTCCAGTCACTTGTTCTCTAACAAGTACCCATAAATTTAATGTGCATCTCTATGCATATAATCATCATATGATTATCCATTAACATTTATACTAATTATTCACTTAATAATTAGGGACGGAGATTATTACAAATAAATATGCAAAACATATAATAATAAAATAATAAACTTTTTCATATAATAATAAATAATGTCAACATATAAGTCTATCAACTATAGGCCTAGGGCATAACACTAACAGTCTCCCACTTGCACTAGGCCCAATCTTCCATGTATCGAATACCCATGGACCTAACATGACCATCATGCTTAGCTTGCGGGAGAGCCTTAGTTAATGGGTCCGCCATGTTGTCATCTGTGTCTACTCTGCATATCTTTACGTCTTCCCTTTCCCATATCTCTCGGATAATGTGGAAACATCGAAATATGTGTTTGGATCTCTGATGTGACCTTGGTTCCTTTGCTTGTGCAATGGCACCATTATTGTCACAATAAAGTTCAATAGGATCATTGATACTTGGAACGACTTCCAAATCACTAATGAACTTTTTGATCCAAACAACTTCCTTAGTTGCATCAGATGCAGCTATGTACTCAGCTTCGGTTGTAGAATCAGCGATGGTACTTTGCTTGGAACTTTTCCAACTGACAATGCCTCCATTCAGCGTAAACAAAAATCCTGTCTGCGATCTGTAATCATCTTTGTCGGTTTGGAAGCTAGCATCTGTGTAACCTCTTACAACAAGATCTTCTTCCATTCCTCCAAAGACCAAGAATACATCCTTAGTTCTTCGTAAGTACTTGAGGATATTCTTGACTGCTATCCAATGTGGTTCACCGGGATCCGATTGGTACCTACTCGTCATGCTTAGAGCACATGAGACATCGGGTCTAGTATATAACATAGCATACATGATAGACCCAATTGCCTAAGCATATGGAATACCATTCATTCTCTTTCCCTCATCATTAGTCTTAGGACTTTGAGTCTTGCTAAGAGATACACCATGCAACATTGACAAGTTTCCTCTTTTAGAATTTTCCATTTGGAACTTCTAAGAACCTTGTCAATATAAGTACTTTGACTTAAACTAATCATCCTTTTAGATCTATCTCTATAGATCTTGATACCAAGGATATATCCAGCTTCGCCCATATCATTCATTGAAAAGCACTTTCCCAACCAAGACTTGACAGTCTGTAGTGCAGGAATGTCATTTCCAATGAGTAAGATATCATCGACATATAACACTAGAAATAGTGCTACGCTTCCACTAATTTTCTTGTATACACAAGGTTCATCTTCGTTCTTGATAAAGCCAAACTCTTTGATTGCTTCGTCAAAACGTAGATTCCAACTTCTAGAAGCTTGCTTCAATCCATAGATGGATCTCTGCAGCTTACACACCTTATTAGAATTTTCTGAACTGACAAAACCTTCAGGTTGTATCATGTATACATCCTCAAGTAACTTCCCATTTAGGGAAGCTGTCTTGACATCCATTTGCCATATCTCATAGTCATAATATGCGGCTATGGCAATTAAAATTCTAATAGACTTGAGCATAGCTACAGGCGAAAAGGTTTCATCATAGTCGATACCATGAATCTGCCTATATCCCTTAGCTACAAGCCTAGCCTTATAGGTGTGCACCTTCCCATTCATGTCGGTCTTTTTCTTGAAGACCCATTTGCACCCTATGGTTTTTACACCTTCGGGTGGATCAATCAAGTTCCAAACTTGATTATCAGTCATGGATTGTAATTCGGACTTCATGGCCTCTTGCCATTTTTTCGAATCAGGAGAGGACATCGCTTCTTGATAGCAAGTAGGTTCATCATTTCAATTAACTCCACTTCATCACTTTCTGTAACGATAAATCCATATCTCTCAGGTTCAGATCGTGACCTACCACTTCTGCGAAGGAGTTGTGCATCTTGAACCGGTTTCACAACTCCTTATGAACTTGGTTCAGTTTCTACCATTGGTTCAATGTTGTTTTCAGGTTCTCGAACTTCTTCGAGATCTATTTTACTCCCACTGGTTCCTTTGCGAAGAAACTCCTTTTCTAAGAAGGTACCATTTCGAGCAACAAACACTTTGTTCTCGTTTCGGTTGTAGAAATAGTATCCTTTAGTTTCCTTAGGATAACCCACGAAAACACATTTATCAGACTTAGGTGCTAGCTTGTCAGAAGTTAACTTCTTGACATATGCATCGCAACCCCAAATCTTCATGAAAGACAAACTGGGTTTTCTTCCATGCCACATCTCATATGGGGTCTTTTGAACTGATTTGGTAGGAACTCTGTTTATAGTGAAAGCAGCAGTTTCTAGTGCATGTCCCCAAAAGAATAAAGGAAGCTCAACTTGACTCATCATTGAACGAACCATGTCCAACAAAGTTATATTCCTCCTTTCAGACACACCATTCCATTGTGGTGTTTCGGGTGGAGAGAGTTTTGAAACGATTCCACAACTCTTAAGATGACTGTCAAATTCTTGACTCAAATATTCACCACCTCGATCGGATCGAAGTACTTTAATAGTTTTGCCAAGTTGATTTTGCACCTCATTTTGAAATATTCGAAATATCTCAAACGATTCACTTTTATGTTTCATTAGATAAACATATCCAAATCTACTATAATCATCAGTGAATGTTATGAAGTACTGAAATCCTCCCCTAGCATTGCTACTTATAGGTCCACATACATCAGTATGTATGAGGCCTAATAATTCGCCCGCCCTTTCACCAGTTTTGGTAAATGGGTCCTTGGTCATCTTGCCAAGTAAACAAGATTCGCATGTCTCATATGATTCATAATCATGTGAGTCTAAAAATCCATCTTTATGGAGTTTAGAAATGCGTTTCTCATTTATATGGCCAAGACGATAATGCCATAAGTAAGTGTGGTTTACATTATTGGATTTAGATTTCTTGTTAATGTTATAGACATCATTATCACGATTTTCAACATTAAGAATATAAAGGCCATTGAATGAAATAGCAGTACAATAATGCATATCACTCTTGTAAATAGAAAACTTCCTATCACATATAAGAAAATTAAAACCTTCATTATCCAAACTTGAAATCGAAATAATATTCCTACTTAAAGCTCACTACAAGAAATAGGCTTATTTACGGCGGATTTTAACCGCCGTATATAGAACGCGCCCCGCCGTATATGTTATTTACGACGGACAATCCGTCGTATATATGACACCGTATAAAACATCACCGTATATAGTATTTACGGCATTATATCCGCCGTAAATACTATATACGGCGGATATACAACCGCTGTATATAGTTGAGAATAAATACGGCGGCTTATGGCCGCCGTATATAAGTAAGTACAAATACACTGTATAGTATTTGAGGAATTTTTCACGGCGGTATATAACCACCGTATATGATGAAAATTATATACGGCGGTGTATATCCGCCGTATATAATAGATGAGGCATCCATTATAGGACGATTCGTCTCATTTGCACCCCACCCAGATTCCCTCGTCCCCCTTTGGGGACGAGTCGTCCATGATGCTTTTATACGGCGGATGTAGGGTTCCGCCGTATATAAGTAAATACAAATACACCGTATAATATTCCTACTTAAAGCTGGAACATAATAACAATTGTTCGAAATAAGTATTAGTCCACTAGGTAAAGTAACTTCCTAAGTTCCTACGGCTAATGCAACAACTCTTGCTCCATTTCCCACACGTAGTTCCACTTCACCATCATCAAGCATCCTTCTGTTCTTTAGACCCTGCACATTTAAACAAATGTGAGATCCACATCCGGTATCCAATATCCAAGAACTAGAAGTAGATAGGAATATATCTATAACAAAGATACCTGAAGTCGAGGCAACACCTTTGCTCTTCTTCGGTTATTTCCCTCGATATTTCTTGCAGTTTCTCCTCCAATGTCCAATCTCATTGCAATGGAAGCAAACTGCGTCCTCTTGGGACTTGGGCTTAGCCTCTTTGGGTTTGGCAACATTTACCTTAGGATTAGCAACTTTTGCCTTTCCCTTACCCTTGAAACCTTTTTCTTTGTTAACCATCAACACTTGATCGGTTTTCTTTTTGACGATATTGGTTTCCGGAGTGTTCAACACTTGAATTAGCTCGGAAAGGTTCTTATTCATGCCTCCCATGTAATAGTTCATTATGAAATTACTAAAACCTTCGGGCAATGAATTCAATATCATGTCAGTAGCCAACTCTTGGCTAATTGGAAAACCGAGCCTTTCAAGATGCTAGATGTGGCCCTTCATCTTTAGAGCATGGGGACCAACAGCTTGTCCTTCACTCATCTTGCATGAGGTTAGGGCTTTAACTGTGTTATACCTTTCCTGCCTTGCTTGAACTTGGAACATTTCCATCAGTCAATTGTTTAGATCAACTGTCCCCAAGTGCTCAAGATCCTTCTGAAGGCTCTTGCACATGGCGGAGAGCATGAGGCAACCAACATCAGTAGCATCACGCTTATGCTTAAGATATTGATTCCTCACTGTCCTAGTAGCATTGGCAGCAGGTTCAGGTGGAATAGGTTCCTCGAGAACGTACAGTTTTTCCTCTTGCCTGAGAACAATTCTCACGCTACGGATCCAATCCATATAGTTTGTACCATTCTCTTCCAACTTTTCCTTCTCAAGGACAGATCGCAGTGACAGATGATTATTGTTTGATGCCATTTATTCTACAAAAAGATATACATAAAATATGAACACATATAAGCAAACATATTATATGAGAAGAATAATGCATTTACATGAAAATAAACGCTCCTACTAAATTATACACCTTCCAATGCAAATAAGCATAATATACATTTAGTGGGCTAAGATCCAACTTTAATTTAATTTCAACTTTGCTATGGCAAACCGCTCAAAACTAAATTAATTAGGTAGAAACATCAATCATATCACATATATGACTCTTAGATCTTTTATGAAATTTATTTAAGACATCATATGTCTAAGCATATTTTAATCTCATCTTATGCCTTGGGTCCAAAACCGTTTTGATAACCCAATTAAGTTCGTCCACTTTAAACGTATAGGAACCACCATTTCCTCATCTTGCTCGCACAACGAATAGGATCAAAGTACCTCGCTATGGCGAGCCCACCCAAAACTATCCGAGTGGTCTCAAGTGTTTTAATCGTGGATTGGCATCAAGAACTTAAAAGTTAAATGAAGGTTCTTTAAAGCAGATTATAAGCATATCAGCAAAGATAATCATAATCGCGAACCAGGTAAGTTCCTAGGAAAAATAGGTGAGCCACTAGGACTACTTAAGTACCAAATCTCTCCTTCGACAGAACTCTCCTAGACATGCACAATTAGAATACCACCTCTGATTTGCAACATAATCAATACTTTGTACATTGACTTGTTTCTCACAAACAATCAGATAACCATCAAATTTTGCGTAAACTGACTTGTTTCTCATAAACAATCAGAAAACAAAATTTTAATATTTCAATTTAAACATTCAGGAAATTATAATTCAATGTTTCAACTAAACATCTAACAAAGTTCTTAACACATAAGAACACATAATTCATGCATCGCAACAATTAATAAAAAATCATATTTTAATTAACTAAGCATGCATAAACCTTGAATTAATCTAGCATAGCCCTATAAATTTAATTTCCAAAAATTTACAGCAACCAGATTAAAACAGAAACATATCAGATTGTAAACATATTCACAGATTAGCAGGAAAATTTAACAAACTGATTCTGGCAAGGTCTGTCGCGTGACAGAAGCTTCCAGAAGGCCAGATTTGTCGCGCGACCAGACGAGCCTATCTGATTTCCCATGGCCAACTCTATCGCATGACATTGAGTTGCCAGATTTGCAGATTTTTCCAGCTTCAATCAATTCCAATCATAAAGCAATTAAATCAAATAAACAGCTTTTAACAGATTTAATTCAATATGAATAGAAAACGATTTTGGCACATTGTTTCAAAAACAATAAAAACTATCGCATTCAAAAACATGCAACGAACATATAAACAATTTATATAAACATTCTAGCATGTTAATTCAAACTTAACCATACGAACGGGGCTCTGATACCACTGTTGGGTTTTATGGGTCCATGCACAGCGGAATTAAGCATCAATTAACATAAAACCCAAGAGCCCTAAGATCCGTTCTATACGATTAAATTGAATTCCTATGAGATAGAATTTACCAACCTTAATTGATTTCCGTTCTTGAGCTATCGAACAATTTGTTAATGTGATTTTGAATCACAATCTTCGATCTTCAAAACCTTGAATCTCTGATTAGACCTCTAGGCCTTGATCGTCGTGCGAGCGAAGACCCTCTAGTAGTATCCACACCTTTGAATGAACCAAGAACGATTCTTGAGAATTGCTAGATTCTTAAACCCTTGAAGAATATTGAGAAACCTTTATTGTGATTTTTCCTTTTTGAAAATTCAGCTAGAAAATAGGGTTTACAAACCTCATATTTATACTACGTTAGTATTAGTATTTGTTTCCTAATCGTATTAGGAAACAGTCTGTAAACCGCATCTGTGGCTAAAGTTGTCGTGTGACAGAAGCCAACTCTATCACGTGACAGAAGCTAACTCTGTCGCGTGACTACTTAAGCCAGATCAGGAACTCTCAATTTTCTTCCTTTGGTTTAACCAATTCATTCCAATGGTGTGTGACCCAATAGGATTATATTATGTTGGCAATGAGCCCGATCATATCGACCCTCGTAAAACATAAGCGGACTCTAGCAAGCCATTATGTCTACCCAATTAATATAACGTAAGAGTTCACGTTTCCAATGGTACACTTCCATTTCTCCCTTTGTCTCACGATGTTTATATTGAACACAAGTCATGGTCCACGTCAACTTGTATTTGTTCAACGCTTTCTCGATATTGAGTATAATGATAATCCAATCGAATTGGGGTATGGCCATACACTTTCATCATTATCACTCATCGAAGGGGCCCAAGCAAAACATCTCTCTTTCGAGGGACAAATTCCATATTGACATATCATCCTTCCCATCATGAATCCGATCATGCCAAAGATAGCCTTTATAAATATCGTGTTAAGATATCGTTTGACTAAAATCAAACATAACTTTCATCATATGTAAGGTCATGATAATCTCAGGTCTAGGGACTAAATGAAGAGACCATATGAGATTTAATTTTGACATTTGACCATGACATAAATCTCATACGGGTCAAGTTCAGTCACTTGTTCTCTAACAAGTACCCATAAATTTAATGTGCATCTCTATGCATATAATCATCATATGATTATCCATTAACATTTATACTAATTATTCACTTAATAATTAGGGACAGTGATTATTACAAATAAATATGCAAAACATATAATAATCAAATGATAAACCTTTTCATATAATAATAAATAATGTCAACATATAAGTCTATCAACTATAGGCCTATGTCATAACACTAACATCCTACTGGGGAGAAATGTTCGGGCTTACGACGGCGGCCGAAGAGGGATTGTTTTGCGGGCTTACATTGATTGCCATTGAAATGGGATGGTCGGGCTTACGATTGACGGCCGGTGAGAGTTTATTGCATGGGCTTACATTGATTGCCGTTGAAATGGGATGGTCGGGCTTACGATTGACGGCTGGAGAGAGTTTGTTGCATGGGCTTACATTGATTGCCGTTGAAATGGGATGGTCGGGCTTACGATTGATGGCCGGAGAGAGAGAGAGAGAGAGAGAGAGAGAGAGAAAAGAGAGAAAAATTTGTCATTTATCTTCAATCTTTGGTTGAAATCTTGAAAGATTATTGCTATGGAAGCAATATTGGGGCAGAGGGGTCGACATAGAAGGACCGACAATGAGAGGAAGAGGATTAAGAGGACGGTGCGAATGACCACTCTTCCTATGGATCCGACCGAGTTTTACAAAGCTCGGGATAGCCATAAATCCAAGGAGGGGATAGCGAGGAAGGTAAGCATCCTCTAAATTCCTTTGAATTTTAGAATTTGCATTCTTGAAATTTTGGAATTTGATTTGAATTGAGTTAGGGTTCTTGGTGCCCATTTTGGGGCTTTTGACCTTGCGATGCCCTTTTATCGAAATTGACTTTAGCTTAGTGCAATTGACATTATGGGTAGACAACTGTAAGTACCCCAATCTGGATCACTCTCTTCCAGATGCACGGGAAACACCGCAGACTCACACAAACGCAGTCTCGAACACCCGTAGCCTTCAAAAACCAAAAAACCACCAACCAAACCCAGGGGGCCATTCTGGGATTAAAAAGTACAAAATGACTTTTAAGGAATTTTGTAAAATTGGCTGCTTGTGCCGTGCGACACATCTTGCCAAGAGACATCATAATTACAAAATCCCCTTAAAGTCCACAATATTCCCTTAAATCCAGGAAAACAAAAAAAACTGGTAATGGCTGACAGTGCCGTGCGACACAACTAGGTAAGGGACATCATAATTACAAAATCCCCTTAAGGTCCACGATATTCCCTTAAATCCCGGAAGACCAAAAAACTGGTAATGGCTGACAGTGCCGTGCGACACAACTAGCCAGAATCTGGAACTTATAAATAGAGGCCTCACTCGCTCATTTTACATACACCTCCTCTTCTCTCCCTCTCTTCCCAGCCTTCAGGCAGCCTTCTAAGTCCCTTCGGGGCAATCTCGATCCCTTTTGGTACCCTCCGGTGCATTCTGAGGCCCCTCGTGGTACTCCGAAGCTCTTCCGAGCACTGCCGAGTGCTCCTGAGATGCTCCAGAGCTGCCCCGAGGCACTCCCGAGGCATCCCGAAGCCTTTCCGATTCATCCCAAAGCCCTGCCAATCCATCCCGAGGCCTTCCAGTCCATCCCGAGGTGTCCCGGCTCTTTCAGAGCACAATCGACTATCCCGACGCACGTCGGACCTCTGCCCGAGCGCAACCGACGATCCCGACGCACGACGAACCTCTCCCTGAGTCCAGTCAACTTTCCTTGCGATCCCAATGCACGACGAAACTCTGCCCGAGTACACACCTGACAATCCCGAGGCACGCCGAAGCTCTGTCCGCAGACACCGGCACGTCCTGACTCCATCCCGATCCATCCCGGAACACTATTCAACACTCAAACACTATTCTCCGGCGGAAGACAGACACGAACCAACATTGGTAAGGCTTCCTTCCTACACTATTTCAATACATTTCAATACATAGTGTACAATGTAGACATCAGATACCGCATGCATTTTTGAAAGCACATACACACACACACACAACTTTTAAAGAAAGAAGGGGTACCGAAAGACTCGTTTTTACGAGGCGACTCGGGTGAGCTCTAATATTCTCTTCCCAAGGCGTAACCTGACCTCCGAACTCAAAAATCTCATCACACAACAATTGTTTTTAAACTGATGCCTTTTCTCAATGTTTTGGGCTAAATCAAAACGGCGTGGCGACTCTACAAAGCAACGAAACGCAGCGAACAACGACGGTCCCGACTGACCGAGAATGCCAGATGCCGGGGTGCCCCGCGCGCCTCTCGAATCTGGGTAATTTCAGTTGGCGACTCCGCTGGGGACGTTTTGTTTTAAAAACTTTTAAATAAAAAACAAAAGATTTTTTTAAAACGATGATGAGGGTCAAAATTTCATTTTACCCCTTTCTTTAACTGTTGTGTGTGTGTGCATGTGCTTTGCTTTTTATTTTACAAAAAAAAATACAAAAAAATGCATCAATATACATTTGTGTACATACATTTAAAATTCTTCAAAAACTTCTGTTTTACTCAGAAAAAGAATTTTAGTGACCGCACACTACTCGCACTGATGCCTCGGTACACCGCACGCTACGCGCACTGCTGCCTCGGATACACTGCAAACTACAACCCTTAACCCTGAGTGGTCTCAGTTGCAGTCCGATTGGTCTTCCTGACGCCTTTTGGATGCGCACGGGATCATTCCAAACATCCCATCCTAGCCAGTGTCAACCATGCACGCTTGCGTCACACTCTGTCCAGACTCGGTTGATTTTTACCCAGTCCGTGTCATACAGCCTGGATACATATCCCATGCCGGCCATTTTCTGAGTCGAAGCTCGGAATTCAAGATCCCTTGCTCAAGCAAAGTGAATAAAGGTCATGCTAAAATCTTGACCTGATCTTGATTTCCGAAGCTACACCCAGACGATGTTCCGTCCCGGATATACATCCATGCCCACATTACACCACGTCATCAAGCCTTTAATACGTCAGCCATGACGATATGACCCAGCCAACGCCTAACGTCAAAGATCCCTTGCGAAAGCAAGGTAAAGAGAGGTCATGCCGAACTCTCGACCAGATCTTGATTCAGGTGCCGGCTCGGCTCACTATTCACATGTCCGACGCATTAAAATGAACATGACAGGCTCGGTCCTTAGGTTTGATTTTTCTTTTAGGCCGGTGGAAACCGCTTGCCCTATAGGACCCTCGCCCGGGGCTGTCCACCCCGGGATGTCGAAATACAGGTGCAAAACGAGGGGCTTATAGCCGCACAGATGGTCTCCACTGACCCAGAATCTAGCATAGTTGCGAAAAAGAAGAGCAATCTTTTCCAACCAACTTAGGATTCTGAGAAAACACTATTCTAAGTAAATTAAAACAAAAAAAATCATAAATAAAAAGCGGAAACTGCATGTCACATGAGCTTTCCCCCTTTCATTCAAAAGGGGCTTTCAATGTCTAAACCTTACCCGTCATCCCCTCCAGCGAACCGAGAGTGGTTGAGAGTACCCGGGAGCTGCCTTTTCAGTATCGAAGTTACAAGGTCCGACAGCCCTTCCGGTTCAGCGGTCCGAACAGTCCTCTACTCCCCCATGGCGGGATCAACAGATAACAGTGAGGGAAACGGAACCCCGCCACTGAAAAACATCCAGACAATGGAGGAGGTGCTGCAGGCCTTCGAGACTCTGAAGAAGTGCCAAGAAGAGCAGTAAGCCTGGATCGTGGACACCATGCGCCGCCGCGGAGCCCTGGCCGTTCCCCAAACAGATGGGACCTTAATTCTCATAGAAGACGAAGAAATACCTGCTCCCCCGGTTCCTCAAAGCTAACATCAGCAGGTCCCACCTCCGCCAAGCTACGAGAATCCGGCAACGCAAAGCAGCTCTCGTTCAAAGCTTCACACGAGCATCAGTCAAGCAGCGCCGATCTGCCCTCCTCAGCACAACCAATTTCCCGGCCCTGTGCCCCAAGCTCAATATCATCAGCACACATACGTGCCTGCTCTGCCAGATCCCAATGCATCTCGGTATCCCCCAGGATTCAATCCTCTGCCTCTATACGAGCCTCGCAGCCATAACCAAAAATTCCAAGGTTTACCCGGGATAGACATCCCAAGCGTATATCCAGACATCTCAAACCTACCACCCGCTGGTCTGCCACTTGGGGCTAATGAAACATTTCCCCAATTTCCAAACACAACCCTTAGTGGCCCGGGCAATCACGCCCTCAATTTCAACAACCCAGGGTATGGGATGGTATACACTCAACTACCTCCCCGAGACTCCCGAATGGCGATCCCATCAGCCAATCCACCTCCATCTTCGGTTTCCATCCCCGAAAATGGCAACCCGCCTCAACCTATCGATCCTCACATGGCTTGGTTGATCGAACAGATGAAGGACATGCAAGGCAAACTAGCCAACTCTCGGAAGGACTCCCTCATGTCCACTGATCCAAACAAGGTAATCCCGCTTCCTCCGAAATTCAGAATGCCAGAAATGGAAAAGTTCGATGGGACAGAATGCCCAAAAACCCACATCGACACCTATGTCTTGGGTATGAGAGCCAAAGGGGCCACCCCCCAACAAATGGCGGATCACTTCCAGTATTCCCTCAAATCCACAGCGTTAGGGTGGTTCCTCAACGTAAAGGCAGTAAACCGCTCCACGTGGGACCAAATCAGCGAAATCTTCCTGGAGAAGTACCGCGCCAACCTTGAGTGGGAAACAAACCACCATGATTTGCAATCCAACGAGCAAAAGGATGATGAATCGGTGGGCGAGTTCTACAAAAGATGGAACTGGAAGCTAAGCGAGATAATGGATCCGCTTTCCAAAGAAGAGCAAATGGACATCTTCCATTCCTGCCTCAAACCATCTCTGAGGACCTTGATCAGCCATCACTTCTATACAGATCTCCGTGCCATGGTCAACGCCGGAACCAAGTTCGAAAAGACCCTGAGCCTCCAGAAGACAACAACGACCCCTGCTTCGTCTTACCGCTATCGGACAAACCTGTCAAATCCAGCACCTGTCCCGAATAAAGGAAAAGAAGCAGCCGGAGCGGTCCACTACATCCAAAACGTAGCTCAAGTAAACCGCGATCAAGCACCCACAAGGAACAACAATCCCCCTCGCATACCACAGTTCCAGCATTTCGACAACCTCGAAATGCCTCTGGGCCGAGTATTCGAAGCATTGGTAAAGCAAAATCTTCTCAAGCCTCTCGAGAATTTCCAACCAAAGACTCTCAAGCCCAACATGGATATGAGCAAGCACTGCGCCTTCCACAACTACCCCGGTCAAACCATCGACAATTGCTTCGTGCTGAAGCAAGTGGTCCAGGGGCTTATTGAGGAATGAAAGTTGGAACGCCCCCGTGGCCCAAACACGATCGGAAATCCGTTCCCGCGAAACGACAGGGTGAACATGATAGCCTTCAGCGAGACTCCATGCAAGAGTAAGTCCCTTGCTATCTCCGAAACCGTCAACATGCTATCCCGCCACGACTGGGAATGCGAAACCAGAGTCAAACGTTCCCGTGACCGGGAATCCAGACAGGAATGTCCAAGGATGAGTGTCTCCCTAAGATCTCTGCCACGATCGAGACACACCAATTGATGGATCGAACGCTCCCCGGAGGAGACTGAATCAAATGGCAGCACCGGAAGCGGTCTAGCCTTCACAGACGCAGACTTGCCGATATATGAAAATAGACACAACGAGGCCCTCCTCATCTTCACAAAGATAGAGAGGTTCTACCTCCCGAATGTCTTGATCGATAATGGCTCCGCGGTCAACATCATTGCCTTGCTCACATTGAAACGACTCTGTGTCGACCGCTCCCTGATGAGACCTTCCCCTCGAATAATCCGAGCTTACAACTCTACTCCACGCCTTGTCGTAGGAGTAATCAATCTGAGGATCCAATTCAACGAACAATTGGAGTCGGTAGAGTTCCAAGTTGTGGAAATTAACCCAACCTTCTCCGCCCTGCTGGGACGACCTTGGCTGCATCAGATAAAAGCAGTATCATCTACTCTTCACCAATGTGTGAAATTCATCAACGCCAATGGAAACCTCGAGGTGATCCGCGGAAGCAGCACGATGGCAAGTCTCCAGTCCTGTCCTGCTACAAAAAAGATCCCTACATCCACGCTCTAAGCCGTGACGAGCTAGAGATCGAAGAACTCATGGGCCAAGACGACAATGCTGAAATATGCGACTGCGAAGAATGCTTGAAAGAAGATCAAGAGATGGACGCCCAGATGGAGCTTGACCGAGAAGTAGACTCATACTTTGCCGAAAATCCTCCTGAGGAAAGCTGGCTCATCACCGACCCGCTGGTGCAGGACAACCCTCTTGCCGACACGCTCGGATCTCAAAGGGACAGCCATCACAGCATAGTCCAATTCAACATCCCGGTATCTGACCTAGAAGAACAATGGCGCAACCTCCTACAAAGCCTAATCAGAGAAGGAGAGATAGCATGCCCCCTCAATTCAGACATTGTAAATGTCATCCAAGCAAAAATCCCAGATAAGGAAGCAGATTCTATGAAGATAATCAACATCAGCAAGAATCAACTCCGAATCAGCGAACGCTTCGCCCTCCTGGAAGAAGCTCTCCATGAATTCTATCATCAAGGCCCCCCGAGATCTGGTAGCAACACCAATGGAGGGACATCATAAAAGGAGCAACCTAAAACCTCCGCGATCTGGTTTGAAGTCGAACCGCATGCAAGCCATCCTCTGGGAAATGCATCAACTGAAGAATGGCCACCAAAGCCATAGCCACCCTCTCTAGACCTACAGCCCACAAAGAGCAATGAAGCCTGGTCCAATCCCTCGTCGCCTAGAGTCTAGCTTCGAGTCATGTTGTATGTGAATTCATGTCTTTCGAGTCATCTGATGGCTCTACGCCGGAAGATTGTGAGTCCATAATCAACAATATATCTTCTCTACGCTTTCAATAAAAGGTTCGACCTTTCTAAAAGTATCCTTTCATGGCATCTTTAACAAATGATGAGTTAACTAAATCACAAACAGTTAAAAACAATTCATCTAACAAAGAAGCAGACACATTAATTGAACAAAATGCATTAAACAAACATTTAAGCATGTTGTCAAACGATAGAAAAATCAGGCCCAAGCTGCCGAGGAGGTTTTAATTACAGTGAATTTGGGAACTGCTGAAGAGCCAAAGAGACGCAAATCAGAAGTCTCTTCGCCAGCGCAGTGCGTCAATCAGACCTTCCAATACCTCAAAAACGGGGAAACCGCCTTCATGAACGAGGAAGGCCAGCGCAAGGAAGGAGTCAAAGCCAAGACCATCATGGCCCTAAAACGCCTTGCCTCTGTAAGTGCTCCAATTTGAGTTGTTAGTATTTTCGTTAGAAAATTAACGAAAGCCCTAACATTTCTAACAATTCCTAACATTTCTAACCAAGCAAGGGTAAATTAGGGATTACTATTTGAGGTTAAACCAAGAAAAGAATCTCAAAAAAACAAAAGAATTGTAAAATCCCGAAATGGAAGCTGCAGTCAACAGCCAGTTGCTTGTTTGACAAAAATATTCATCCTGTCCAAAGCCTGGAGCAGCATTTAATGCACCAGGCACGCCTTCAGAACCCTCCACGCGGATGAGAATGTAATTCTCAGTGGCCTATAAATTGAGCCCTTCAGTCACAAAAAAAACAACAACACAATTCACAGCTGCACCTTGGCGAAAATACTTGACAAAATAGTGAGAATTCCCTTGAATTGTCACTCTTTTCTCTTGATTATCTTCCCAAATCACAAATCATCAAACACTTTCAAAATTCAAAAATCAAACACAAACACTAAATAAGATAGGTATAACCTCTCTCTCCTTACCCTAAATCTCTCTCATCCATGCATGCATTTTCAAACTCCAAAATGTAGTTTGTTCATCTTCTTGCCCTAGATCCAAGAGGATCACCATGGAAGTTCATCTCCATGGATGATCCTCTACAAGGATCAACATTACTTTCAAAGTGTTTTTACTTACTTGCAAACACATTTTCAAAACCCTAAAAATCATTTTCATACATCAAATCTTGATTTCAAAGGATAAATTCCCCTTCCCAAGCAAATGAAATGCTTAAGTCCTAATGTACCCTAAGGATGGATTGATATAGTAGATCACCACTAAAATGTCTAGTGACTACTAATCAAAGCCTAAGGATATGGGGACAAGCATGGATGCCAAATCCCCATTAAAATCATGTTTTTCTTCAAGAGGAAGTTGCTGTCCAGTAGCCTTTTTCTAAGACCTCTGTCCATGGTCTAATTTTTTGGACATACAGAAACTTGGAATTTGGTGCTGTCTACAAAATACTTATTTTAGCCAACATCCAGAGATTTCCAGACATATTTTTACTTTATTTTTTGCGTGAGTAAAACTCCCTTTTTCAAATTTTCTTTTAAAAGTCAGTTCCTCAGTCTCTGGAAGTCCAGATTTCTTATCTGAGATTTCCAGAAGGTTTTGGTCCACCAAATCATCTCCAAAGGGAAAATTTATTTTAAAAAAAACCTATTTAAGGTGTTTTGAACAACTTTCATTCTCGGACTTTCCCCAGATTCTGAGATTTTTATGCCCTTAAACCCATTTTAAAATCAAGTGTCCACTGCCTTTTTCATTCTGGCAGAATTGATTTTCAACTTCAAAAAATTTTTTGAGTACCAAAACTCAACCCTAAAATCACACCAAAAATCATGGGATTTTTTCAAAGTCTTACAAAGAGTCCTCAATTTTTTTTTAATTTCAGTTTGAACTTATTTTGGCCAAAAAAAACACACACACACACACAAATGGTTTTTAATGCTTGGAAGACTCGTTTTACGAGGCATTCCGGGTGAACACTAACGTTCTTCCCGGCATGTAACGTGACCTCCGAACCCAAATCTCTAAACTCGGGCATTTTTCAAAGTTTTGGCCTTTAAAATAAAAATGGCGTGGCGACTCCGTGTTCTTTCGATTGATTTTCAAAGAAAAGAAAAATACCAATCTTTCGAAAAAATGGACCAACATCGTTACAGTGGCGACTCCGCTGGGGACTTAATAAGCTTTATCTTAAAAAAAATGATATTTGGTATATTGGTGGAAACCATTAAACTTCCCGGTATCATTGTTTTCAAAAAAAAAAAAAGGGGAAAAGCTTTTGAGGGTCAAGCTTCCGTCCCGGCATTTGAAATCATTTGTTGTGTGTGTGTTGATTTTACACATTTTGTGTTGTTTTGGCCGCCTCGGAAAAGTCAAAATTTTGACTATCGAACCCGTCTCTTTGAATTTTGAATTATGTGCTTATGTGTTCATTTGCTTTAAAAAAAAAAGAATTTCAAAAAAAAAGATTTTCAAAAAAAAAAAAGATTTATCAAAAAAGAAAATTTTCAAAAAAAAATATCATGCATCATACTTTTTAAGACATATGAAAGATTTCTATTTTACTCAGAAAAAGAAGATAGACTGCTTGCACACTACGCACACGTGACCTTACACTGCACACTACGTCCCTAACCTGGGGAAATCCCTGTAGCGGCCCGTTTGGTCTTATTACGCCTCTCGGTGCAAGCACGGGACTACCCAAACATCCCATGGAGCCTCGTGTCGACCATGCACTTGTCCGTGACACACTTTGTCCGAGACCCGGTTGGTTTTTAGTCTAGTCTGTGTCATGCCCTGTCTGTGTATAGACCTTTCCTTTCAAGCCTTAGTCGGCATACTAAGTCAATATCTTTCGGGGACCCTAATCAGTCGAAGTTCTGCCGGTTTTCCGTCACGGGCTTTGACCAGATATTGACTGGCGCTTTGACTTTGACTCTGACTGGCACAAGTTATACACTGACTCCCAGCATGACACTGAGTCATCAAGGATTAACGATCATTCCATGTCTAATTACGACTTAACTGACGACGAGTCAAGATCAATTGTGGACATTTATCAGTCCGAACCATGCCGACTTTTATTCGAGCTCTCGGACACGATCTTGACTTTGACGTCAGCTTTGTCCGTAATTTACATCGAATGCTCGTTAAGACTAGATTACCCGCCAGACTTTTAGGATCGTTTTTCTTTTCGGTCGCTGGGACCCGCTTGCCCTATAGGACCCTCGCCCGGGGCTGTCCACCCTGGGAAGTCGAAATACAGGTGGAATACGAGGGGCTTATAGACGTAGTGATGGGGCCCACTGATCCAGGATCCAGAGTAGTTTGCGAAAAAGAAGAGCAATCTTTTCCAACCGATTAGGTTAATAAAACATGTTTTAAGTAAACAAGAACAAATAACTGCATGTTGCATGAGCCCAAAGCCCAAACACCTACCCTCCTTCATTCACAAAAATCTGAACCCTCGTGTCTTTCCCCCCGCAGCTCTGCACAAAGCTTGGTTTCGGGCACCGGGTCACCGTTTGATCAGTTGGGAAGAGTCAAGCGCATCGTCAGCTTCACCGTTTGTTCCAACTTCGGGTTTCAGAATGTCTGCATCAGCTGGTAACGATGGGGACAACACCACCCCACCTCCTGGGACTCCTCAAACAGAACATCAATGGAATCAGTTAGCCGAACAGATGAGACCGCGACACAAGAAGCACAGCTGAATAGCCTTATGGAGGCTATTAAGAGCCATGGTTTGGCCGCCAGCCTCAATCCCGATGGCACCTTCACCGTGGAAGAAGAGGAGGACCCCAATCCCAATCTCGGTCGCCCCGACTACTCCAGGACGCCACCACCAACCTCCTACGGTACTACCACCAGAACCCATGCTTCTCGGTCTCTGGGACAGCCAGCTCCCCAACCACAGACCACTGGATCCATGCAGCCTGACGGGACAAATCAGTTCGCAGTTCCTCAGTGGGGAAAAAGCCAGTACGGAATGTCTTCTCATGGTTGGGGATACCTCGGAATGCCACAGCTAATTGGGATCCCGCCTCAGTTTGGAACCGATCAGTCCGGACCTTCACAAAGAACAGCTTGGAATGCCGGCTGCCCTGCAGTTCGGGGCCACAATCAGAGCCCCTCCTCGAATGATGCTAGCTCGGTTGCTCCTCACACGGCTTTCACAAATCCATTTCTCACTCGTGGTTTGATGGGTTACCAAACCTCCATCCCGGTTTCATCGTAATCACCAGACCGTAGTACCCCCGGTTATACACCATCGCCACGCACCATGCAATTCAACAATCGGGGACAAAGCACTCGCACCTAAGCCTACTTATGGGTCTCACTCCGGAAATCCAAGCTATCCAGCTACATCAAGACTGCCTCCACCCACTTTGCCAGTTGAAAATCAACAGCAGGCCGCAAGGTTCTATCCCTTCGCCCAGGCTCCTACTCATGCCCCTCCGGGTAATTTGGGCCAAGGACAGGTTTTCACCTACGTCCCCGGAACAGCCGTTCCCTCCACCAGTCCGCCGCCAGTGGTAGCTCCTCACTCTAGCTCAGTCACTGGATTGAACGCCATGGTTCCACCACAAGATCCTCATCTGGTCTGGTTTATGGAACATCATAAGGAATGAAAGCGCAGATTGCTGAATTAACTGCTAAGAAGTCTGCCTTCCGGTCTACGGACCCGGACTCCATCGTTCCCCTGCCTCACAAATTTTTTATGCCGAATCCAGACCTCTTTGATGGTACTGTATGCCCGAAAAATCATCTGGACACGTATACCTTGGCGATGAAGGCTAAAGGGTGTACCAATCAGCAGTTGGCTGACTATTTCAGTCTCTCCAAGAAATCCAGTGCTCTAAAATGGTTCTTCCGCCTAAAACCCGAGGCCAGGGCTACATGGGACCAGATTACTAATGCCTTCACAGAAAAGTACAAAGCTAACTTGGAATGGGAAACAAATAGAGTTGACTGCAGACAACAAACGGCAGTCCCGATGAGAATGTTGGGGATTTCTACAAGCGGTGGAATCTCGAAACTCGGTGAAATGGCCATCCCTCCTTCCGAAGAGGAGCAACTGGACATCTTTCATCATGCCCGAAACCACATCTCGAGAGCCTCCCTCGCTCACTTCCCATACTCGAGACTTATGGGCCATGGTTAACTCCGCGGCCTAAGTTTGAAAAGGCTTACAATCGGCAACCGATCGCCGCACCGCTACGGATATCGGGCTCCTCCTTCCAACACCGCTCTCCCGCCTTCCCGCTAAAGGCAAAGAGGTGATCAATTACGCAGATAGGAATGTAATAACACAACTCCTTTTGCTCCCGTAAAACCAAATGAGCCTGTGCCACGGGTCATGAACCTCGAAAACTTTGGAATGCCTCCGAACGACATCTTTAGGGACTCGGTGAAAGAAGGCTTGCTGCGGCCTTTGGAGAACTTCCAACCCAGAATCCGAATGCTCCTGTGGATACTTCAAAGTATTGCGCTTTTCATCAAGCCCACTGACATCCGATCGACAACCGCTTCACTCGAAAAGGCGATCCAAGGCTTGATAGAGCAAGGAAAGTTGGAAGGCCCCGAGGGCCTAATACAAGTCAAAAATCCTCTGCCAAGGAACCATAATCAGGTGAATATGATTGAATGCGGAGAACCTTCGCATGCCCAGGAAGATGCTGAAAAAGGTCCCCAAATACCCATGGCCAACCTTGTTGAGGATCCTGAATTCGGATTCCCCCTCAATCTTGAGGACGATGAACAAGTCAGCCCACCTTGGCCTCATGTCAGAGATTTCTTGCAAGAATATAAGGATCGCTATTTCTCGGATGAAGGAATAGGCCGAGCATCAAGAGCCGGGCTGTTACGGTCAAAACATGAGAGAACCATTTACACAAGATGGTTAGAACAATCGAGAAGAATCGAGCAAGAAAGCTTCAAAGCGGGCACTGTCTTGGGGCTTATCGGAAGAGGCCGAAGAGCATCTCGGAGCTAGTACACTTCGCAAGTTGGTTTTGGGAGAGGCTAAATATGATCCCGAGAACAAATAAGAATCGAGGAGGAGGATTCCTTCTATATCCTGCCTGGAGTCAAATACGTGCCACCCCCTCTCACTCTTCCCCCGCAGTTTCTGGGAGGAGAAGCTGAGTCGCAATTACCACTTCCGGGAATGGGAGCATATGACAATTTCTGCGGTTGCACGCACCCATATTCCCCTAACGGGTTTGATCGGCGCTCCCTCTCAGCCAAAATCCCAATTGTATGGGAAGATGATTCCGATGACAGCGATGATGATGACGAGAGCAAAGAGTCAACTGAGGCCCCAGATCCGGAATCAATCTGGAACAATCAGGCCGGAAATGATGCCATGGGAGCCAGACACAATGGTTGGTTGTCAGCAAGCGATGATGAAGAACCACCAGAAAATGCAAGTCAAATGTCAATAGGGACGGGTCCCAAAGAACTACACCTCGTAAGATGCACCTGCGGTCAGTGTCCGGATACCTCAGAGGATGAGGGATAACAAAGCCCGCGCCCAGATCCGTACACATCCGAAATCCTAGAGCACAATGTTCCTTATAAGAACTTAGCCGGTGAATGGAGAGGGTTCATTGAAGCACTGGTCGAGAATGGAGGGTTTCAACGACCAGAAGATGAGGAATTCGTGAATGTCATCGGATCTTTTTCTTCTTTCCCGAGAACGGATGGCATAACAACCGTAAGGGTCACAACCAAGCCGCTTGAGCACAGCGAGTGCCTGCAATCACTCAAAAGGGTTATCGATCTAAATGTCTCCCCTGTGGCTTTCATACCTATGGACCCACATGACGCCTTCTTAATTGCCCCCGCACCCGATAATGGACCCAGGGTGCTCCTTATTTGGACCCAGATCTATCGAGCTGCTACATCGAACTACGAGAGGGAACATGGATGTCTTAGAGTTCAACACTGCCTACCATGTTTTGGGGAAAGGGTTTTCAGGCATCCGATCCAGGCTGATAGTCGAAGATCTGTTAGAGAGAGGGAAACTAACTCCCATCCTCCCCAATGAGAAAATAAACATGGTCAGATCAAATCCGCCCCAAAACAAAGTAACACTCCTTGTCAGGGTTACCCAAGAAGAGGTCACCTTCCCCGAATGTATTTCAGCTCTCAGAGAAGTCCTAGAAATCTGCATGATACCAGATGCGCCTCCTACATAGAGTGCTATAATCATCTCCAGCTCTGGGTATTACAGAAAGGAACCAGAATGGTTGCACTATACCGGGGATGAAATCGAAAAGCCGCCGAGCCCCGAGAATAGCAACTCTTGCTGTATGATAACTATGAGCAAGGCAGGATATGGGAGCAAATCGGAGGACGCCCTAGCTCTGTGGGCCATCCAGGGGGCAACAACACAACCCCAGACTCAAAGGCCTGTGACTTGGGAAGCAGTCATAAGGGCCGCCCAGGAAGGAGCCAGTACAGCTCAAGCTCAGCCCCTCACCGTTGCTAGACTCCGTCAGAACCAGTGGTCGATAGCCAAAAAGGCTCCCCCGTTGACCTTAGCAGCACTAAAGAAATCCAGTCAAGAAGCAACTGATGAGGAAGTCAACCTGTTGACCCGATCCGGGCAAATCTTCCAAGGGAATCCCAAGGCAGATAAAAGGGTAGCAGATCAAACATCCGGAGAAAACCGTAATCCCGGTGTCAAGACAGCCGAAGCTCCTAACCCTGAGAAAGAGGACCCCGTGCTCACCCAGTTGAAGCAGACACAGGCCAACATCTCTCTGTGGTCCCTGCTCACCTCGTCTTATCCCCATAAACTAAAGCTGGAAGAAAGACTGGCTCGCACTTTGGTGCCTATTGATGCTACTCCCGATGACGTGGTGCAATTAATTAGGAACATCCACTACGGGAACATAATCACTTTCACAGATCTCGATCTCCCTCAATTCGGGGCCGATCACAACGAGCCTCTCTTCATCACAATCCAATTGGATGAACGACGCCTCCCTCGGGTCCTGGTCGACAATGGGTCCGAAATGAATATCCTTCCGGCAAAGATCATGAGTCTGCTCAACATCAAGTCCACAGACTTGAAGCCTTCCTCCCTCACAGTCAAAGCTTACGACTCGACATCTCGAGCAGTCCTTGGAGTTGCTACTTTGGACCTCTGGTTTGGCAAGAAATTGATACCTGTGGAATTCCAGGTTATCGATATTCCGATCACTTTTAATGCCTTATTGGGAAGACCTTGGCTGCATCAGGTCAAGGGGGTCGCTTCGAGCCTCCATCAATGTGTCAAGTTTGTCTCAGATGGAGATCTAACAACCATTTACGGGGACCTAGTCACCTTGGAGGGCACGGATACAGGTGGAATACCTATTCTGGAAATCAAACATGATGAGGAAGGTCTCATGCTAACAGGCTTCACGGTCGAGCCTCCCAAAGCCCAAGTTTGTAACGTAGATCTGACAATCACTCGGGATAAAATCCTTCCGGTCTTGAAAATGATGAGGAAGATGAGCTATCTACCTGGACTCGGTCTAGGGAAGCATCAACAAGGAACTCACAAACTCATCGAGGTGAAAGGACACAAAACTCGCCACAGCCTGGGATATGAGGCCACCTCAGTCGACACCGCGAAAGAAAAAGAATTTGCTCTACAAAGGAAAGAAGCTATCACAGGAAGGGTCCCGGTCAACAACCCTAAATCTCTCCCTTTCAGTCCCAATTTGGCTGACTACTTTGTAAAGGGTCCCACACAACCGGGTAATGTCACAGAGCCCACTCCTACAGAAGGGTGGCTGAAGCTACAAGATAGCCTCAACAAGTTCAGGGGAGCCAAAGCTAACCCGGTCCGTAGGATACTTCTGGACCTACCCAAGATACCCTGGGCTACCACTACCATGAAGAGTGAGTACACTTTCAAAGGCGTGCCAAGCCTAGTGGAACAGTTTGAGAAGCTCACAACCACAATTCCGATTGTCCAGGAAGGCCCGAAGCCTGAGTTTGAACTAACGGTGCCAAAAGCTAAAGCCGAAGAGGTCTTTTTAGATGATTGGGATGGTCCGATTATGCAGCAGTTATTCTGGGAAGAAATTCAAGTGCCAGACCTGATTGATTTCAGCTCAGTCAAAGAGATGGTAGCAATAATCGAGAAGGGAGAACAGAAACAATGCAATTCCCGAGTCATGAGGCCACTGACAGCGATGCCATTAAGGAATTGGGAAACTCTCTCAGGCCCGTCCGCGACCGAAGAGGAAATGATCACCAAGCTTGGATTGGTCCCCCCATCCCTTTGTGTCAATCTAGGTAGAGTCCTGCGAGTCCCTCATTGTCAAAATCGAGTCTCTAGAGTCGTCCGACGGCCTTACGCCTGAAGACTACGAAATTGTAGCCAAGACTGTATTTCCTTTCGTTCTTAATGAAATGACGAACCTTTCTAAGTATCCCCTGATTGCCACTTTAACTAATGATAAATTAACTAATAATAAAAAAAACATTTAATAATAATTCATTAGATAAAGAAGCAGACACATTAAATAAACAAAAAAAAGGAAGAGAACAAAAATCTTTAAGCAGGTTTTCCGGAAGGAGGAAAATCGAGACCAAGCTGCCGAAGAGATTTTGACGAGTGTGAATCTGGGAACTGCGAAAGAGCCTAAAGAGACGCAGATTGGTAGTTTCTTTGAAGGAACTGAAAAGGATGCCCTACAAAATCCTACAAGGTCCTCAACTCAAGGGAAAGTAGCCCTATTCATCAAAGAAAACATCATATGCAGATACGGGTTGCCGGCCGAAATCATCTCAGATAATGGATCCCACTTCGAAGGGGAATGCGACAGGCTGCTAGCAGAGTTAAGAATAACATGTCACAAGTCATCTCCCTATAGGCCTTAAACCAATGGAGCCATTGAAGCAGCAAACAAGACTCTGGAAAACATCATCCGGAAAATGGCTGTCCGAGGTCGAGATTGGCCCGAGAAGCTACACCTGGCACTCTGGGGATATAGGACATCAGTCAGAACCGCAACAGGGGAGACACCGTTTGCCCTCACCTACGGAATGGAAGCCGTACTCCCAATCGAGTTAGAAATCCCCTCACTCCGTGTGCTTTTGGAAAGCCAGATCAACGAGGTCGAGTGGCTCCAAAGTCGCCATGATGAATTGGCTCTACTAGATGAACGCCGATTGAAGGCCATGGAACATATCCGATCATACCAAGGGAGAATGGCCAGAGCTTGCAACAAGAAAGTGAAACATCGGGAGATTAGGGAAGGTGATCTCATTTTGAAAGAGAAGCCCCCAGTCCGTATCAACCCGCTTGGCAAATGGGAGCCTGTCTGGGTCGGGCCATATGTTGTCCAGAAAATCTTCTCCGGAGGAGCGATGCAACTTGCAGACCTCGACGGAAATCCTTTTGTACACCCAGTGAATGGTGACAAGCTGCGCAGATACTACGCGTAAAACACTGAGTCAAAAAAAAAAAAAAAAAAAAAATATATAAAAAAAAGAGTGCTAAAAGAGTAATACCGAACTAGGTTGAAAACCCGAAAAGGGCGGCCTAGGAAAAAAACAGGGTTGCACCAAAAAAAAAAAAACAAAAAAAAAAAACATAAAAAAAAAACAAACAAAAACAAAAAAAAGAGTGCTAAAAGATTAATACCCAACTAGGTTGAAAACCCGAAAAGGGCGGCCTAGGTAAAAAACAGGGTTGAACAAAAAAAAAACAAAAAAACAAAAAAAAAATTACCGGGTCGAACTACGAAGACCTGAGCCCTTTTGTCCGAAGGGAACGTAGGCAGCCGGAAACGGTTCGGTCTAAAATACAAATAAAAGACATACTTTGTCAGACCATGAAAGCGTCTCGAAAAACTCTAAAGCAATTCACATATTCATTAAAGTTATAAGCTTTTTGATGAGTCTAAGCTCGGTTCATTCCTACAACTGGCAACCTGCTAAAAGAAACTAAGATACATAATCAAACTAATGTGTCTGCTACAACAAGAAAGGGATACTCGGAAACCTCAAGGTCACTCCAAGCCACTCGTACTGGCATCCCCTCTCTTCTTCCCCCTTCGGGTCTTCTTCCTCTGAACAGGAAAAATGTCGGTCTTCCTCCTACCAAGCTCTGGTGTAGGGACACGATCTATCAAACCAGCCTCTGTCAGGGCCTTAGTAGCCCTAGCGTCATCTCTCATCTCCTGTAGCCTAGCTGGTAGCATAGGAGTCCTCCTCTCCTGTCTCTTGACATAGGCCTCATAGTCGGTCACAGTATCTCCGCTCCTGTCGTGAGGGTTGGCCCTCGCCTCGGCCCTCCTCCTCTCCGAAACTGTCAGGTCCTCCGCACCCACAATGGCCTCACGCCGCCTCAAAATAGCCATCTGAGTCTCCCCCAAACGCCTCTCGTACCAGTCCAAGTACCAAGTGGTCAGGAACACAGGTCTCGGACGCCTGAGGATAACCCGAGGAGGAAAGACGTCATACCTCCATACTCGGGAAAGAAATGGAAACACCGAAGGATCATCCATAGAAGCAGAAGCCACCACCCTAGTGGCTATATCATCAAAGTCCTCCAAAGGTACCTGCTCCAAGCCGAACTGTCTCAGAACCAAAGCCGGAATGTAAAAGCTGGACTGAGAAAGCCCCGGAAGTATAACCACATGAGACCCATCCTGAAGTACTCTCCGAGTCTCCACCCGCCAATGAGGCACCGATCATATTATATCTTCAGTCTGGCGACCAGCCATCCAATACTCCCATGAGCCCTGATCATCAAAATCCACAGTAACCCCTCTCCTGGCAAATGTCCAAGGCTTGATCATGTCTGAAGTTTCCCGAAGAACCCCCAGGCGCTCCATCAGCCACAGGGTCAAAAGAAACGGGCTGCCACCATGCATATACCGCCTCCCTGTCGAGAGCATGAAAAGTCTCTCCCAAGATCAAAGACGCAACATCTCGGCCCAAGCGACAGTGAACAACCACATGCAGCAGAGCCCGATGACAAATCCCAAAAGTGTAGACCATAAACAAGGTCCCAAACATGCAGAGGGCAAAAGCATCCCAATAGGCATCATCAATCAAGCCTAAGCCCCTAAATATATCAGGAAGACCAGAAATATCAAAATGATCGGGACTACGAATCGTACCTTGCGCTTCCTCCGGGGAAAGATGAAGAAGGTTACACAACCTATCAACAAAAGAAGCCCCTCCGGGCAAAGGAACCCCAATCTCTTCCACCTCCGGGCCACCAAGTAAAGCCCGAAATTCTTCAACGGTCGGGACCACTTCATTGTAAGAAAGGCAAAAGACATGCCTTTTAGTATCCCAAAATGAAGAAGAAGCTCTCAAGAGGTCATAGTCCGGAACCAATTCTTTGAGAGACCACAAGCACTTTACCTTGTACCTCTCTTCGAAAAATGACCTCCTCTCGTGCATAATCTCCCTACACCACTCCTTGAACTTTTCGAAGAACAACATTTGCTTTTCTTTGGGCAATTTTGGGGAAAATTTGGACATTTCCATGGCTTTTTTGGCTTTCCTCTCGAATTTCCTGTGATTTTGAACTGGAGAAGACGAAGTTTCAATGGCATTTATGGACCAAACCAGATCCAACCACCGAAATAAATGAACCCTGTCAGATGTCGAACCTGTTCGCGCGGACATAATTGTTGCCCAGAAAAAAATCTACAGCAGCTCAAACTGCTGCACAACGGAGGAATATTTTCATCCCAGCTGCTCAAACCCTGTGCAAAACCTGCCCAAACAGTTCACCCATGCCAATAAACCGGGGCTCATGCAACAGTACATTCATACAACATTGCATTCATGATAGATAAAATAAAATAAAATCCTAAATTATTACATTACAAAAAAAAAAAAAGAAGAGTGTGCATAAAAAAAAGCGTATACGTCAAAAAAAAATAGGTGCGTCTCGTAAATCGGTCTCGGAAGATCGTCGCCGTAATCCTCGGTGGCTGGCGCTTTCCCCCGATCCCTCTTGCGGCTCGGGCCCGCCTCCTCAGTAGCCACGAATATCTCGGGCTCAGAATCATCCTCGTCTCCGGAGGAAGGCTCGTCTGGACCAACCGGCACACCCTGATACGGCAAGCCAAGATCCGCAAAGAAGTCGTATCCGAACGAAAACGCGTCGGATTCCCGGACGTGCGAAGAAGACCCACCGTGATGCCAGACATGTCCCTGTCCATACGAATCCCCGAGAATGACGTGGTCCGAAGGCAGCACCACACTGGGATCTATGAGAGGAGAAAGAGGAGTCTCGGAAGAAGGCTCGGAAGAAATAGGGGAAGTCTCCTGCTCAACAGGCGCCGGCTGTGCTCTTCTCCTCCTGCCCTGAGAAGACCCACAAATAACCATATTCTTGATAAACCTCTTGGCCCCGATCACCTGATTCGTCAGCTTCTCCACCACCTTGGCCGGGAACTGCACGGAAACAAAAGCGTCAGAGATAATTAAGGCGAAAAATGATGACAGGAAAGAAAGGAAAAGACAGAAGCAAAAAAAAGAGGAGAAGGAGAAGCCATACCTTCATATCCGGACGAGGCCGGAAAGCTCGTGGAACCCGATCAGGGACAGGGATCTGTACTCTCAGCCTGACCCCGTCCTGGACATACGAAAAGCTCGATCGAGGGTACCGCACAATCCCCAATCCCTCTCTCTCAAGAACCTGAGGCATCCTCAGCCTCCACAAGACAAATCGCGAGTACTCCTTGACCGCCACGAACCTCGAAAAGTGCTGGCCGCCTCGATAATCATCCCATGTCTCCGAGTTCTCACTCAGATGCATCATATCAGCAGGAGGCTCCACCGGAGCCATCGGAGGCACACCCACGCCATGTTGGCGCGTCACTCTCTCCCCCAGATAATACACGTCGCAGGTCAAGTCTCTCAAGATTATCGGCTCCACGGTCCATCTCTCGGCACCCTTCAGCTGCTCCACATCGAAGCAGTCCCAGGGGTAAAATATGATCCCCTCATCTGTCTCAGCCCTCGTCAAAGGCAGGCAATCCGAGTACTTGAGGGTCGTGCGCCCCCTAGAACCTTTCTTCTCCCGGGCATACTTGGACCAAGAAAGCATGGCCGGATACGCCCCGATGTACTCCGCCGGCTGCCGCCACATCGTGACATGAAAAAACTCCAGAGCCCATACCTGCGAAAGGTAAAGATCAAATCAATTAAGTGCAAAAAAGAATACATGCTTAAAGAAAAGAGGGAAGGAAAGCTTGTACCTCCAGAGGGAACTCGAAGCACGTCAAAGAGCTGACAGCCTTCCGGCTATATCGATCCAGAGAAAAATATAGCTCTGCCAGCCCTGCCTCTCCACAAGATACCTCTCCAGCCATCCGCACATCCTCCAGGGACCTCAGCAAATCAAAAACAGTCGTCCCCTCGGCATGTCCAAATAGCGTGCTCGAAAAGGCAAACCATAAAAAGGCCCTAGCAATCTGCTCAGCGCCTATCCTCTCATCCCCAGCCTCGTAGCTCCCAATACTCTCCACGATCTTCCCGTGGACCACAGCGTACTCCATCCCCATCCCCTTTTTGGGAATAGGGGAAAATCCTAGAAGGGCCTGCAGATCCAGATCGCTGTAGCCGTCTCTCCACTCAATGCTCCGTTCTTTAAAGGACAGGCCCGTAATCGCAGCGTAATTAGAAGGCGTAACCGTGGCCTCGCCCCAGAAGAAATGGAATGTGTGGGTCACGTCCCACCAATGCTGTGCCAAAGCAAAGATCAGGCCCTTACTCTTGGGGAACTTGACCAACCCCCTCAAGCACTCGATGAACTCGTACAATCCAGTCTCAATGACGATCTGTCTAGGACTCATCATCACTCCTCTGCCCAAAACCGGAAGCCGGTCCCACAAGTAAATCACAGACTCCACCGATCCCCGAGTCTTCATTTTGTTCAGCTGCTCCGTCACGAAACTGTTTCCGCCCTGCAATTAAAAAAAAAGGGGGGGGGGAAACAAAAATGTCAAAAAAAATAATTCTGCATTCAAAAAGCATACACATGCATCATAAACATGAAGTTTTGCAGAAAATCGGGCAGCATAACGGCATACAACGAACCTAGCCCCATTTTTCTCGCACAAAAGAGTTTTTCAGCAAATACCATTCATTCATTCATATATGAAGAAAAGCATGTCAATAATATCGAGTCAACGGAATGAAAAATTCCGTCCCATTTTTGCATAAAAAGCAATCTTTCACAAGGAATCAACGGAAGCGGAAATCCGTCCCACTTTTCAAAAAAAAAATCCTATTTTTACATGCAAAAAAAAAAAATCCTACAAAAAAAAAAGGGTCCGTCCCGGATTCGGGAAAATTCTCATCATCTCATATTTCAAAAAATAATATGGCAAAATGCTCATTCTTTTCAAACAAAATGCATGCACTCATACAAATCTCAATTTCAAATGTCAAGAACATCATTTTCAAATTTCAAATCACAATTTTCGAATTTTAAATCACATTTTTTCGAATAGAAAAAAAAATAAAAAAAATGGCAAAATGCCAATTCTTTTTCCAAAACAAAATGCACATTTGAGTTACCCATATACTCATTACAACATGTAAAGCCAAAATTCAAAGCCAAGAACATAATTTCCGGGTTTTTAAATGCCATTTTCGGATCTTAAAAAAAAATCACCAAAAATCAATTTCAAACAAAAATCAACAAAGGAAGTGAAGAGATTCGAAGTATACCGTTCAGAGACTCGGATCAGTGGCCCAATGTTGCCACGCATCGGGGTATGGCTCCTCCGCAATCGATTGCGAAAGTGTGTAATGCCTCCTCATCCTTACGAGTTCTAATCGCCTTTCCGCGACCGGGCCGCGCCCTTGACCTTGAATAGCGACTCCCCCGTGTTTCATTGCTTGAAAATTGAAGAAAAATGGAAGAATTTTGAAGCTCCTAAGCCAAAAATGGCGGATTTCGCCCTTCTCCCTCGTCTCTCTCTCGTGAAACTGTAAAATGGTGAAGAGGGAACTGAAAAGGGGGCGGCCCCTCATTTAAACCTGTCAGGGCTTCATTAAGCTCTGCGCGGACAGGAATGAAGGGTCAAAAAGACCATTTTGCCCTTCGAAATTCCAGGACTCTGCAGTTTAGTCCTTAACTTAATAAAGTCAACCAAAGTTAACCAAAGTTAACCCCCCTTCAAAGGAACCTTTACGGAAGTCAAACGTAAGTCCGATTTCTCCGAGAAAAGATAACGGAATCCCGTTTCTTTCATCAATTTCATCAAACGGCAGTCAAACGTAAGTCCGATTTCTCCGAGAAAGATAACGGAATCCCGTTTCTTTCATCAATTTCATCAAACGACAGTCAAACGTAAGTCCGATTTCTCCGAGAAAAGATAACGGAATCCCGTTTCTTTCTTCAATTTCATCAAACGGCAGTCAAACGTAAGTCCGATTTCTCCGAGAAAGATAACGGAATCCCATTTCTTTCATCAATTTCATCAAACAACAGTCAAACGTAAGTCCGATTTCTCCGAGAAAGATAACGGAATCTCGTTTCTTTCATCAATTTCATCAACGTCAGTCAAACGTAAGTCTGATTTCTCCGAGAAAGATAACGGAATCCCGTTTCTTTCATCAATTTCATCAACGACAGTCAAACGTAAGTCCGATTTCTCCGAGAAAGATAACGGAATCCCGGTTCTTTCATCAATTTCATCAAACGGCAGTCAAACGTAAGTCCGATTTCTCCGAGAAAGATAACGGAATCCCGTTTCTTTCATCAATTTCATCAACGGCAGTAAAACGTAAGCCCGTCTTCCCTAGCAAAGGCTAACAAAATCCCCAACAAAGGCTAACAAAATCCCCTGCGAAGTTAACGGAATCCCGTTTCTTTCATCATTATCATCAACGGCCGTAAAATGTAAGCCCGATTTTTCTCCAACGAAAGCCAACGAAATCCCGAGCAGTTTTTGAACTACGTAAGGGCTTGATTCCCCCTATGGATACGTAGGTAGCCTATCATTAGGTCCAGCCACTCGACCAGCACGGTCATCCTTTCCCTCAGCAGTAGACGAATGAAGTCCACCATAGGGAAAACATCTCAAATCAAGGTATGAGGCACCTAAAACGCCATCTTCAAGGTCTGAGGCACCTAAAATGCCATCTTCAAGGTCTGAGGCACCTAAAATGCCATCGTCAAGGTCCGAGGCACCTAAAACGCCATCATCTTCAAGGTCTGAGGCACCTAAAACGCCATCATCAAGGTTTGAGGAACCTAAAATGCCATCATCATCAAGGTCCGAGGCACCTAAAACGCCATCATCTTTAAGGTCTGAGGCACCTAAAGCGCCATCATTACCAGGTTGACGCCTCAAAATAGTCATTCCAGGGTCGACATCGAAAGACCCGAACTACGACTGGCTTGATTCCTCTTAAGGATACGTAGGTAGCCTATCATTAGGTTCAGCCATCAGACCAGAATGGTTATTCCTATCCCCAGCAGAGCGGATATACAACTCCAGCCATCAGACCAAAATTGTCATCTCTTATCCCCAGCAGAGTCTCTTTTAGCAACCGACTACAGAGCTCACTCCAGGGTCAACGAAAGACCCGAACTACGACCGGCTTGATTCCTCTTAAGGATACGTAGGTACCCTATTGCTAGGTTCAGCCTCTTGATCACTTGATCACTCGATCACTCGATCCCTCGGCCACTTGGTCAAATGCGGAGCCTTACTCTTATCGACGACCCCGCTTCCTTCGAAAGCACCATCGCCGAGGGGCTACTGTAAGTGCTCCAATTTGAGTTGTTAGTATTTTCGTTAGAAAATTAACGAAAGCCCTAACATTTCTAACATTTCTAACAATTCCTAACATTTCTAACCAAGCAAGGGTAAATTAGGGATTACTATTTGAGGTTAAACCAAGAAAAGAATCTCAAAAAAGCTAAAGAATTGTAAAATCCCGAAATGGAAGCTGCAGTCAACAACCAGTTGCTTGTTTGACAAAAATATTCTTCCTGTCCAAAGCCTGGAGCAGCATTTAATGCACCAGGCACGCCTTCAGAACCCTCCGCGCGGATGAGAATGTAATTCTCAGTGGCCTATAAATTGAGCCCTTCAGTCACAAAAAAAAACAACAACACAATTCACAGCTGCACCTTGACGAAAATACTTGAGAAAATAGTGAGAATTCCCTTGAATTGTCACTCTTTTCTCTTGATTATCTTCCCAAATCACAAATCATCAAACACTTTCAAAATTCAAAAATCAAACACAAACACTAAAGAAGATAGGTATAACCTCTCTCTCCTTACCCTAAATCTCTCTCATCCATGAATGCATTTTCAAACTCCGAAATGTAGTTTGTTCATCTTCTTGCCCTAGATCCAAGAGGATCACCATGGAAGTTCATCTCCATGGATGATCCTCTACAAGGATCAACATTACTTTCAAAGTGTTTTTACTTACTTGCAAACACATTTTCAAAACCCTAAAAATCATTTTCATACATCAAATCTTGATTTCAAAGGATAAAATTCCCCTTCCCAAGCAAATGAAATGCTTAAGTCCTAATGTACCCTAAGGATGGCTTGATATAGTAGATCACCACTAAAATGTCTAGTGACTACTAATCAAAGCCTAAGGAGATGGGGACAAGCATGGATGCCAAACCCCCATTAAAATCATGTTTTTCTTCAAGAGGAAGTTGCTGTCCAGTAGCCTTTCTCTAAGATCTCTGTCCATGGTCTAATTTTTTTGACATACATAAACTTGGAATTTGGTGTTGACTACAAAATACTTTTTGTAGCCAACATCAAGATCTTTCCAGACATATTTTTACTTTATTTTTTTCGTGAGTAAAACTCCCTTTTTCAAATTTTCTTTTAAAAGTCAGTTCCTCAGTCTCTGGAAGTCCAGATTTCATATCTGAGATTTCCAGAAGGTTTTGGTCCACCAAATAATCTCCAAAGGGAAAAGTTCTTTTACAGAAACCCTATTTAAGGTGTTTTGAACAACTTTCATTCTCGGACTTTCCCCAGATTCTGAGATTTTTAAGCCCTTAAACCCATTTTAAAATCAAGTATCCACTGCCTTTTTCATTCTGGCATAATTGATTTTCAACTTCAAAAAATCTTTTGAGTACCAAACCTCAACCCTAAAATCACACCAAAAATCATGGGATTTGTTCAAAGTCTTACAAAGAGTCCTCAATTTTTTTTACTTTTCAGTTTGAACTTATTTTGGCCAAAAAAAACACACACACACACACACACAAATGGTTTTTAATGCTTGGAAGACTCGTTTTACGAGGCATTCCGGGTGAACACTAACGTTCTTCCCGGCATGTAACGTGACCTCCGAACCCAAATCTCTAATCTCGGGCATTTTTCAATGTTTTGGCCCTTAAAATAAAAATGGCGTGGCGACTCCGTGTTTTTTCGATTGATTTTCAAAGAAAAGAAAAATACCAATCTTTCGGAAAAATGGACCAACATCGTTACAGTGGCGACTCCGCTGGGGACTTAATAAGCTTTATCTTAAAAAAATGATATTTGGTATATTGGTGGAAACCATTAAACTTCCCGTTAACGCCTCCTAACACGAGTCGGGGATAAATTGTGGTTTAACAATCCCACGTACCGGTATCATTGTTTTCAAAAAAAAAAAAAGGGGAAAAGCTTTTGAGGGTCAAGCTTCCGTCCCGGCATTTGAAATCATTTGTTGTGTGTGTGTTGATTTTTGCACATTTTGTGTTGTTTTGGCCGCCTCGAAAAAGTCAAAATTTTGACTATCGAACCCGTCTCTTTGAATTTTGAATTATGTGCTTATGTGTTCATTTGCTTTCAAAAAAAAAAAGAATTTCAAAAAAAAAGATTTTCAAAAAAAAAAGATTTATCAAAAAAGAAAATTTTCAAAAAAAAAATCATGCATCATACTTTTTAAGACACATGAAAGATTTCTATTTTACTCAGAAAAAGAAGATAGACTGCTTGCACACTACGCACACGTGACCTTACACTGCACACTACGTCCCTAACCCGGGGAAATCCCTGTAGCGGCCCGTTTGGTCTTATTACGCCTCTTGGTGCAAGCACGGGACTACCCAAACATCCCATGGAGCCTCGTGTCGACCATGCACTTGTCCGTGACACACTTTGTCTGAGACCCGGTTGGTTTTTAGTCTGGTCTGTGTCATGCCCTGTCTGTGTATAGACCTTTCATTTCAAGCCTTTGTCGGCATACCAAGTCAATATCTTTCGAGCACCCTAATCAGTCGAAGTTCTGCCGGTTTTCCGTCACGGGCTTTGACCAGATATTGACTGGCGCCTTGACTTTGACTCTGACTGGCACAAGTTATACACTGACTCCCAGCATGACACTGAGTCATCAAGGATTAACGATCATTCCATGTCTAATTCATTCTGGCAGAATTGATTTTCAACTTCAAAAAATCTTTTGAGTACCAAAACTCAACCCTAAAATCACACCAAAAATCATGGGATTTGTTCAAAGTCTTACAAAGAGTCCTCAATTTTTTTACTTTTCAGTTTGAACTTATTTTGGCTAAAAAAACACACACACACACACAAATGGTTTTTAATGCTTGGAAGACTCCTTTTACAAGGCATTCCGGGTGAACACTAACGTTCTTCCCGGCATGTAACGTGACCTCCGAACCCAAATCTCTAATCTCGGGCATTTTTCAAAGTTTTGGCCCTTAAAATAAAAATGGCGTGGCGACTCCGTGTTTTTTCGATTGATTTTCAAAGAAAAGAAAAATACCAATCTTTCGGAAAAATGGACCAACATCGTTACAGCCTCTCACTTTGTCATCCTTGGAGACATGATATACAAAAAATGCTACCAGGGACCGCTCCTACACTGCATCAGCCAGGAAAAAGTAAACGAGCACATGAACGAAGTCCACAATGGGGCTTGCGGCCCCCACATGAACGCCAGAACCCTGATGCAAATCATTCTTCGGATGGGCTACTACTAGATCTCCATGGAGGCAGACTGCATCCACTTTGTCCGAAGCTGGGACAAGTGTCAACGGTTCTCCAACCTCAATCATCTACCTCCTCACAATCTCTACTGCATGACTACTCCCTGGCCCTTCGCCACTTGGGGAATCGACGTTATCAGGAAGATAGCTCCGCCAGGAAGCAACGGCCACGAATTCGTCTTGGTAGCCATCAACTACTTAACAAAATGGGTCGAAGCCAAGTCATACAGGTGCTTACTTCTAGGAAGGTCGCCCATTTCCTCAAAGAAAACATCATATGCCGATACGGCATCACGAACGAGGTCATATCAGACAATGGCTCCCACTTTGAAGGAGAATGCGACAGACTGCTTGCCGAATTCAAGATCACACGCCACAAGTCTTCTCCCTATAGGCCGCAAACAAATGGCGCGGTAGAGGTAGCAAACAAGACCTTCGAAAGGATCATCCGAAAAATGACCACCCGAGGATGAGATTGGCCCGAGAAGCTGCACCTTGCACTTTGGGGCTATCGAACATCAGTCAGAACAGCCACGGGAGAAACTCCATTCGCCCTGACATACGAGATGGAAGCAGTACTGCCCATTGAATTGGAAATTCCCTAACTCCGAGTGCTGCTGGAAAACGAGATCAACGAAGTCGAATGGCTCCGAAGCCTACACGACGAACTAGCTCTGCTAGACGAGCGACGACTAAAGGCCATGGAGCACATCAGAGCCTACCAAAGCAGAATGGCTAGAGCTTTCGACAAGAAAGTCAAGTCCCGAGACATCAGGGAAGGCGATCTGGTACTCAAAGAAATGCCTCCCACTCGAACCAACCCACTGGGAAAGTGGGAACCCACATGGATCTGCCTTTTCGTGGTTCAAAAGAACTTCTCCGGAGGTGCCATGAAGCTGACAGACCTAGAAGGCAATCCCTTCATGAATCCAATCAACGGAAGCAAACTTCGCAGATACTTCGCCTAAAGAAGATCAACTTTACATCTATTGGCACTCCTTGTAGTGTCGAACTACGCAGACCTGAGCCCTCTAGTCCGGGGGAACGTAGGCAACCTTAATTGGTCCGGTCTAAAAACACACAAAAAAATAAAAAGTTTTAATGTCAACCAAGACCTCCATCAAACTATACACTTTCCAAAACATGCCCCCCACCAGCACCTTGACCAAGTCAAATGACGGCGGCAACATCAAAGGAAATAAAAAGGTCACTCAACATCAAAAGACTGACCCATGTCAACTCCAAGCCAGGGGCTTGTCTTCGCCCTCACGCGCTTCAAAAAGAAAAAAAAAAGAGCTCAAGCAGAAGCTTTCAAAGAAAAAAGCTCAAGCAGAAGCTTTCAAAGAAAAAATCTCAAGCAGAAGCTTTCAAAAAAAAAAAAAAAGAGCTCAAGAAGAAGCTTTCAAAAAAAAAGAAGCTCAAGCAGAAGCTACAAAAAAATGAGGTCAAGCACCCAGCGCCGACAACACAAAAAGCAAGGAAGTCACGGAAAAGACCGTCAAAAACGACTTGTCAAGGAAACACCCAACCTTCCCATCCAAACACAAAATCCAAACAAAAAGGGAAGCCGTCAAGGCTCAGATTGCTTTAGTCCATAAATACAACAGAAAGGTCCAAAGATGGACGCCGCCAAGGCTCACAAAAGAAACAATAGGCGAACAAGAGATCTTGCGTCTCGACAAAGCTTTAAAAGTAAATCAAAAATCACTAACGATTACAACATTTATTGATGAGTTCAAGCACGGTATACTCTCAAGTTCACAACATGCTAAAAGACTGCTTAATACATTTAACAAATAATGTGTCTGCAATGCAATGAATGGATACTTAGGAAGTCATTCCGCGCCACCTGCGCTTGTCCCCTTGCCATTCTTCCCTTTCTTCCCTCGTCCCCAGCGAGTCTTATTTCGCTCCACGCGAGCCAAATTTGTCTCTCTCATTCCGAGATTAGGGGTCCTCCCTGTAGAGTCAAACAATCCAGCAGCTCGCAGAGCTTCATTCGTCAGTGCCTCGGCTCGGATCTCCTCCCTGCGAGTCTGCAAAAGAGGACCTCTCTCCGTCAGTCGGTCAACTCTGGTCTCGTAGTCGAACAAAGCGTCTCCAGTCACATTCTGAGGGTTAAACCAGGCTTTGGTGCTTCTAAGGCTGTAGCTAGGACGGTAACCTTCCCCCAAAATTGCTTCACACCTGCTTCCCAAAACCACTTGGGACTGCCCGACATGCTGCTCGTACCAATACAGGTACTCGGTGGTCAACACAACACTCTCCCGACGTCAAAGGAGCACCACAGGAGGGAAAACGGAATACTTCCATACCCTCAGAGAATACAAAAGAGCATCTGAAGCTGCCATACAAAGAGAAGCTACCTCCGCATTAGCGATATCGTCCCAGCCCAGCAAAGGCTCCTACCTCATCCCGAACTTCTGGGAAATGAGTGACGGAATAAAAAAGGAGGACCGAGACAAACTCGGAACTCTGACAATGTAGGACCCTTCCTGAAAGGCCCTCCTAGTCTCAATCCCCAGTGCGGAACCCACCAGGGAATCTGATGTGTACCAAGTTGTGCCATCCATCTCTCCCAGGCGGGCTGATCCATATCCAATACCAGAGGTCTCCGAGCAAACGTCCACGGGCTAAGCGACGCCGGAGCCTCGAGCATAGCTTGAAGTCTCTCTCACAACCACAGAGTGAGTAAAGCAGGCCTCCCCCCTCTAATGAACCTATCCCCAGTCGCCAGACGATCAATACCTTGAAGGGTCTCCCCCAGCACCAACGGAGCAATATCCTCCCCGGCTCGGCAGTGCCCTACTACATCCAGCAAAGCACCATCACAAACCCCAGGGGAGCCGACCATGAAAAGCGTCGCTATCACGCACAAGGCAAAGGCATCCCACAAGACATCACTCTCGTCATCGCTCATAAAATGCTCCGGCAGCGCTGAAATGTCAATATGACTAGGATCAAAGGTCATACCCTGCACTTCTTCCAATGAAGTCTGAAGAAAGCATGCAAGCTTCATGCTCACGGCTGCACCGCCGATCACAAGAAGCGAGATGGCCTCCACCTCCGGTCCACCAATCAAAGCCCAAAAATCCTCAAAGGTGGGCGTCACTTCATTGTAGGAGAAGTTATACACGTGCCTCCTAACATCCCAGAACTTCACGGCCGCCCGCAACAATTCCCAATCAGGAACTAACTCCCGAAGGGACCAAACCGAGCAGAGTCGAAATCTCACCTCGAAAGCCTATTTGTTATGCCTCATATGGTGCCTCACCCAACTATCGAGCCGCTCAAGGAAATATGCTTGCCTCTCCTTCGAAAGCCTCGACCAAAATTCTTGAAGAAGACAAAGAATCCATGGCAAAAGTGGAGGTTTCTAGAGAAAATGGGGAAGGAAGCTCGAAATGACCGCAAATGAGAAATGGGAGGAAGCCAGACATCCTGTAAACACTTATTTCCTCCACAAAATCAGGGTGGATCCGCACGGACCACTTTGCATGCTTGATGGGCCCGTGCGGACCACTTTGCAGCCTGGTCCCACATTTTCAGCAAACTGCCAAACAGCTACTGTTCCCGGCAGGACCTTGCCCCAAACTGCCCAAAGTCCCTGCCAAAGCCATTTCTGGCAACCATACACTAACCACAAATGCATTCCCAGCTCATATGACATGCACAAATAATAAACTAGCAACAATTCCCAGGTCAATCCCCGGGAATCACAAAATACGGCATTACATCTCAAATAAAATACTTTGCTGTGCAAATACAAGTGTTTTATTACAGGTATAAAATGTCTGTTGCTAAACAAAAAAAAACAACGGAAAGAGGGAAAGCAAATGAGCCCTACTCCGACTCATCGTCATCAACCTCAGCAAACGAGAAGTCCGGCATCTCGGCAAACTCGCCAGCCACACCCTCGTCATCAGAATACTGGACCCCCTCCTGAGGCGAGTACTTGAAGTACTCTGAAGGATCGAACCCGGTGAAAGGATCATAGAAGGGATGCGCGGACGAACCCTATCCCTATGCATCTGGCGGAGGAAAGAACTGAGGAAGAGTCTGCGGCCTCTGGGCCCCCGAAGACGTCCCTGCATCAAGACTATGCCGCCCCCGAACCGGTATCTACGCCTGTGACCCTGGCTCAGCTCTCGACGAAGTAGTATCCACAGAATGCCTCGAAGGTATCGGCTCGAACGCCGGCGCGCGTCGTGAAGACCTGTAGGAAAGCTTCCCCGCGAGCTTCTTCGCAAAAGACCGTATCCCCACAAACCGGCGGGTCAACGTATCGAAGGATCTCCATGAGACCTGCGCAAGCAAATAAACAACCAAAGAGACACTAAGCTATAGAGATACAAGCATACTCGACAAAAATAGAAAAATACAGAAAAGATGCCAAGATGGAAAAGTGTAAGAACACTCAACGGAGCATCTGGGTCAACCCGATAAGCAACAGGAGCCTGCTCTAGGACGGGCACCGACACCCTCCTCCTCGACGAATCCCTACGGACATACGTGAAGTCCGGACCAGGCACCAGAACATCTGGGGGATGCGGTGGGCCATCCTCCCTCTCCCTCGCTAACTCCTGTGGCGTCCTCAGCTTCCGCCTAACAAAGGCCCCATACTCCTCGCCATACAGGATGAATTCCTCAACGCTCACGCCCTCCAAGTACCTATCGTGCTCTAGCACATCCATGTCACAAGGATGCAACATCCGGAAAGGCGGATCCCTCCGAGCCACGGGGGCTCTCCTGCGCCATGCTGCCAGAAGACCCTCTCCCCCAGATACATGGCATCACAAGTAAGGCCCCACAGCATCTTCCTCTGCCGTGTCACCGCGGGACCGCCCTCGAGCTCGTCATCGCCATACCGAGCCCAAGGGTACAGCTCGAACCCAGGCGGGCTATCCCTCTCTAGGAACTCCTACACAATCTCATACCTCCAGTGCAAAATCGAAGCACCCCAGGGAACTGGCCACGCCTCGGCTAAACTTGTCCACGGAAAAATAGAGCTTGGCTAAGCCCGCCTCGCCCCATGCAATCTCACCAACCCTCCCTAAGTCCACCAAACTCTCCAGCAGAGGGAAAAGAGCGGAAGAGGCGTGGTTCGAGAACAAAGTCTCGAAAAGAGCAAACCACAGAAAAGAGCGCGCCAGCTGCTCAGCCGTCACCAATCCAGTGCCCCGGCGATAGGCCCCGTTGTTGGCCGTGATCTGCACCTCTACATCGCTATATAACATACCCAGGACCTTACGAGGGAAGGGCGCAAAGCCCAGCAGCTCCGCCAGCACCCCATCGGACATCCTGTCCCGACATCTCACTGGCCCTCCTTTGAAGGAAAGCCCAGTAATCGCCACAAAATCGGTGGGGGTCACCGTCACCTCTCCCCAGCTAAGATGGAAGGTATGCGTGGTGTCCCACCAATACTCAGACAATGCCAAGAAGACGCCCTTATTCTTCTTCATCTCCGCGATCCCGACCAGGTTCTCCACGATCACGCCCAAACCAGAATCAAAGACTAGCCTCTTAGGACTCGGTCTACCCTCCCTGGAGATCTCTGGAAGATGCTGCCACAGCTCAACTACGACCTCGAGCGACATCCGAGACTTCATCTTCTTTGCCTTCCCAGACGAAGGCACCTCATCCTGCAGGTAAACACATCAAAGGTACGTCAATAACAGTACTTAATGCAAATATAAAAAAAAGAAACAAAAACACCAAAAAGTCTGTCCCAACACGGCAAAACATAAAAGTCCGTCCCAACCACGGCAAAGCATAAAAAACTCGTCACAAAAACACGACACACATTGCACATAACTTTCCCCCACATAGTCTGTCATGAAAACACGGCATGCACTACATGACACATTTTCAAGAGTCTGTCACAAAAACACGGCACACACTATACAATTTTCTCAAAAGAGGGATCCGTCCCTACACGACACATTTTCAAAAACCCGTCACAAAAACACGGCACACACTGCACATAAATTTCCCACAAAATTCGTCACAAAAATACGGCACACGTCACGCTTTTCACACGAAGTCCATCCCTACACGGCAATTTTTTCACAAAGTACATACGAAAATAGCATAAGGTACAAATCACCGAAGCATGCATTTCAAAGAGAGGCACTTTATTTTTACAAATAAGAGCTAATCTCCACATTTTTGCACAAAAATTACATACCCACAATTCTTACACATTAAATTTCAACAAACCAACATCAATTTCAAAAATTGATCATGGCAACAACAAAAGCCCCAAATATGCGAAAACTAAAACCTAGCTCTAGCATACAACAATTCAAACAAGAATCAAAGCGGAATTGATTTCTTACCTCCCTTACGATCCTCCCCCGCAAGTTGTGCACCTCTGGTTCCGGATATAACACATCCGGATTCCTTGACGAAGGCACAAAGGAAGAGCAATTCCTTTGGAGATCCAATCTCCTCTCGATAGCCTCTTGGCTCCTTTGGCGACGACCTCGTCTAATTCTTTCCGCCATGACAAGCAATTCAAGCAACTCATAAGGATTCCTTAGGAAATTTTTGGCCAAAACCAATTTTTTTTTTCTCTCACTCTCTCTCTCTCTCTCTCTCTCTCTCTCTCTCTCTCTGATTCGAACAGAAGGAGAAGATTAAGTTGTTGTTTGTTGCTGAAGCTGATTTGATTTTTGGAAAATCAATTATCATAGCTCATCCGTGCGGACCACTTTGCAAAGAAGGGGTATCCGTGCGGACCACTTTGCATACCTTGGCAAGATTACCTTTTGCCCTTATAATCTTTGCCCCTGGCTGTCCAAAGGCCTTTTTCAGCAGATTCAATGCAGTTTGGTCCTTAACAAAATGGTAAACCAATCACCGGCCGTCATCGTAAGCCCGAACCTCACACACTAAACGGTAAAATAAACACGAAAGGCGCAAACGCCTCCAAACACAAATCTCAAGGCACAAAATGCCTCAAAAACGTAAAACACGAAACAAACACCGGCCGTCATTGTAAGCCCGAGCCTTGCCCACAAAACGGTAATCCAAACATCGACCATCAAAGTAAGCCCGAAATCCATTCCTCAGTTACAAAAACTCAAATGGGAATTTTTGAAAACCCGTACAACACCACGCATCCCCAGCAGATGAACATCGACAGTCATCGTAAGTCCAACCTTTCCCTAGTGGACAAAACACGAGGCAATCACGCCTCCCAAAGTCAAACACAAGGCAATCACGCCTCACAAAAACAAAAACGAGGCAATCACGCCTCCCAAAGACCAAACACTTTCAACCTCAGTCAGAGGACACAATACATCCTCACGCACGACACAACCTCAGTCAGAGGACACAACACATCCTCACGCACGATACCACCTCAGTCAGAGGACACAACACATCCTCACGCACGACACAACCTCAGTCAGAGGACACAACACATCCTCATGCACGAACAACCTCAGTCAGAGGACAAGTCACATCCTCACGCACGATACGACCTCAGTTAGAGGACATAACACGTCCTCATCATCATCTGTAGACCGGAAGGCTTTAAATTACTCGATTCGGAAGATCGTATAAACCTCCCAAATAATTATCTGTATCCCGAAAGGCTTTAAATTACTCGGTCCAGAAGACCGTATAAACCTCCCAAATCATTATCCACAGCCCGGAAGGCTTTAAATTACCCGGTTCAGAAAACTGTAAAATTTCCATTTTAGGACACCATCACGTCCTCACAGTCGACCTTAGCGGTCACATCACCTCAGGGCACCACCACGCCTGCATACACTCACAATTATACGATCTCCGAACTACGATCAGGCTTGATTCCCGCTAGGGATACGTAGGAATCCTATCAAAGGGTCCAGCCAACTAACCTAAACGGTCACACCGAGGACACTGCCACGTCCTCACAATTGACCTAAACGGTCACCCACAGGTTACCGACATGTCCACACACAGAGTCTCAGTCAGAGGACATCACATGTCCTTATGCACGACAACACTCACCCCCCCACTCTGAACTACGACATGGCTTGATTCCCGCTTGGGATACGTAGGAATCCTATCAAAGGGTCCAGCCAACCGACCTAAACGGTCACCCACAGGATACCACCACGTCCACACACAGAGTCTCAGTCAGAGGACATCACACTTCCTCATGCGCGACAACACTCACCCGACACTCTGAACTACAATCAGGCTTGATTCAAGCTAGAGATACATATGAATCCTATCAAAGGGTCCAGCCAACCGACCTAAACAGTCACCCACAGGACACCACCACATCCACACACAGAGTCTCAGTCAGAGGACATCACATGTCCTCATGCACGACAACACTTACCCCACACACGAACTACGATCAGGCTTGATTCCCGCTAAGGGATACGTAGGAATCCAATCAAAGGGTCCAGCCAACTGACCTAAATGGTCACACAGTAGGACACCACCACGTCCTCACAACTGACCTAAACGGTCACGCCTTAGGACACCACCACGTCCTCACAACCGACCTTAACGGTCACACAACTGGACACTGCCACGTCCTCACAAACCGACCTACACGGTCACATACTCTCCCAGCATGCGATCCAGATCAGGACCCTTATCATATCGATGACCCCACTTCCTCCATAAGTGACGTCGTCGAGGGGCTTCTGTAAGTACCCCAATCTGGATCACTCTCTTCCAGACGCATGGGAAACACAGCAGACTCACACAAACGCAGTCTCGAACACCCGTAGCCTTCAAAAACCCAAAACCACCAACCAACCAAGGGGGCCATTCTGGGATTAAAAAGTACAAAAGGACTTTTAAGAAATTTTGTAAAATTGGCTACTTGTGCCGTGCGACACATCTTGCTAAGAGACATCATAATTACAAAATCCCCTTAAAGTCCACAATATTCCCTTAAATCCAGGAAAACCAAAAAACTGGTAATGGCTGACAGTGCCGTGCGACACAACTAGCCAAGGGACATCATAATTACAAAATCCCCTTAAGCTCCACGATATTTCCTTAAATCCAGGAAAACCAAAAAACTAGTAATGGCTGACAGTGTCGTGCGACCCAACTAGCCAGAATCTGGACCCTATAAATAGAGGCCTCCCCCTCTCATTTTACACACACCTCATCTTCTCTCCCTCTCCCCCAGCCTTCAGGCATCCTTCTAAGACCCTTCGAGGCAATCCCGGTCCCTTTCGATTCCCTTCGGAGCATTCCGAGGCCCCTCGTGGGACTCTAAAGCTCTATCGAGCACTGCCAAACGCTCCAGAGATGCTCCTGAGCTACCCCGAGGAACTCCCGAGGCATCCCAAAGCCTTGTCAATCCATCCTGAAGCCCTGCCAATCCATCCCGAGGCATTCCGGTCCATCCCGAGGTGTCCCAGCCCTTTCCGACCATAATCGATTATCTCGACGCACGTCAGAACTCTGCCCGAGTGCAATCGACGATCCCGACGCACGACGAACCTATGCCCGAGTCCAGTCAACGATCCCTGCGATCCTAACGCACGACGAAACTCTTCCCGAGTACACACCTGACAATCCCGAGGCACGCCGAAGCTCTGTCCGCAGACACCGACATGTCCCGATGCCATCTTGGTCCACCCCGGAACACTATTCAACACTCAAACACTATTCCCCGGTGGAAGACAGACTCGAACCAACATTGGTAAGGCCTCCTTCCTACACCATTTCAATACATTTCAATACGTAGTATACAATATAGACATCAGATACCGCATGCATTTTTGAAAGCACATACACACACACAAAACTTTTAAAGAAAGAAGGGGTACTGAAAGACTTGTTTTTACGAGGCGACTCGGGTGAGCTCTAACATTCTCTTCCCGAGTCGTAACCTGACCTCCGAACTCAAAAATCTCATCACACAACAACAGTTTTTAAATTGATGCATTTTCTCAATGTTTTGAGCTAAATCAAAACGGCATGGCGACTCTACAAAGCAACGAAATGCAGCGAACAACGAGGGTCCCGACTGACCGAGATGCCAGATGCCGGGGCCGTGATGTCAGATGTCGGGGTGCCTCGTGCGCCTCTCGGATCCGGGTAATTTCAACAACGTAGAAATTTTGGTAGAAAAATTCCATATCTAGGGGTGTTTTCCAAAATTAATGTGAGTTTAATTCGGGACAGAGTAATTTTGAAAGTGTTTGAAAGTTCCGGGTTTGACGAGCATTTCAACAAGATTTTGAAAGTTCCGAGTTTGACGTGTTTTTCGAAATGTTTTGAAAGTTCCGGGTTTGACGGGTTTTTCAACATGGTTTTGAAAGTTCCGGGTTTGAAAGGTTTTTCGAAATGTTTTGAATGTTCCGGGTTTGACGCGTTTTTTAACTTTGTTTTAAAAGTTTCGGGTTAGACGAGTTTTTTGAAATGTTTTGAAAGTTCCGGGTTTGACTGGTTTTCAACATAGTTTTGAAAGTTCCGGGTTTGACGGGTTTTTCAAAATGACTTGCACGTTTTGGGATTTTGAACCGTTAATACTCTGATTGGGACGGAATTTTTTTAGAGAAATGAACCGTTAATGAAATGGGATTTTGAAACTTGAACCGTTAATACTCCGACTGGGACGGAAATATGTTTAGGGAAATGAACCGTTAATGAAACAGGATTTTGAAATTTGAACCATTAATACTCCGACTGGGACGGAAAACTTTTAGGGAAATGAACCGTTAATGAAACGGGATTTTGAAACTTGAACCGTTAATACTCTGACTGGGACGGAAATATTTTAAGGAAATGAACCGTTAATACTCCAACTGGGACGGAAATATTTTAGGGAAATGATTGAACTATAACTTTGTATCGATATGTTTTTGTGATTTTGACATGTGCATGTGCATTTTGTGTACGTTATCTTGTAGTAACATACCTTTGTTGTGTTTACCTGCAGGTGCGAGGATCGGTTGACGTGTCCACTACTAAGAGTAGGGGAGATGTTGAGGCTGTCCACGAGCTATGGAAAATGTTCCCAGACATGGCTCGTGATGGAGAGAGGAGTCCACGGCAGTTTGTGATTGACTCTGGCCTGGGAGGCTTTATCAGCGCGGTGGCTGTTTTGGCTTCGACACAGAGGGTCAAGGTGCTCCATGTCGCTTTGAGCGAGTATTGGTGGGACACGACCCACACGTTTCACTTAAGGTGGGGGGAGGCATCGGTGACTCCCACATACTTTGCTGCAATTACTGGGTTATCATTTCGAGGCAATCCCATAGAGTAGTTTAATGACTTTACCATGGAGCATCTGTCGGGACTGCTTGGATTTGACATCACAGATGCCAGGGGCCTTGATATTCGGTACGGACTAGTGGAGGCACATTTGAGGAGAGGGATAGATGAGTATCTGGCTGGCTCCGAGAGGATGACGGCTAATCGTTTGGCCAGGGGGTTTTGTGGTTTGCTCTATCAGCAACCATTTTTCCCAATGCTGACACGACGTGTCAGTTTGCTTTGCTTGGCTCATTGATTGATCTGGAGGCAGTGAGAGGGTTTGCCTGGGGAGAAGCTGGTCTGACTGAGCTTTTCTTCGCCTTGGACAGGTATTCCCGGGGGGAGGACAACTTGTTCTGTTGTTTCTAATTCGTGCTAGATGTGAGGCTCCTTCTTTTTCTCTGCCTTGTCTCGCTTGTACTTGTTTGTATCTGCTTTGTAGCTGACATAACTTTCCTGGCGTTATACAGCTGTGGTGTTTTGAGGTGTTCCACCCGCATAGGTGGACCATCAGGGAGGAGTATGCTCCTTTGTTTCCTGCCATGCTGACTTGGCAAAGGCGGCTAGGAAGTCGGTGAGTCAAGGGAGAGTACCCGTGTGACTTATGAGGAGGTGTCTTTGGCTCTGGACCAAGACTTTTTGCCAAGGATCAACTTGACTTGGTGAAGCTGGTTTGATTAGGCCGTTGTGAATGCTGCCAGGGAGGTGACAAGTCAGCGGAAGCTGTTAGCGGGGCTTCACTATGATGTCCTGTATCTTGGCAAGAGGGTTTCTTGCCAGTATGCTCCGGGATCTGGTCCCTTAGTTCTGAGGGATCCGCCCCTTCACATGATGTTTCCTATATCCATAGCTGGGAGGAATTATAGTGGTACAGGCAGGGAGTGCCTCATATTGAGGACACCGAATATGACATTTTCTGGAGGGTGCGGCTGAGGAGCCCACAGGTGATGGCCAGAGAGGGTGAGGACCCTACGCATCCCAGAGATTATCCGCTCCCCCGCACTCACTTTGTATATGAAGGGCGTTGGTGGTTCTCGTAGTCGGTTGACGATTCCCATCCCTGAGCAGGCGAGGCCTCAATATAGAGTCGAACCTAGTACTTCAGTGAGTGTCTTGTTGCTTTTCTGTATTGTAGTAGCTTTCTGCAAATGTTGCATCTGTGCTGTACTTTCTGTCTTTTGATGGCATTCTGGCCGTACCTTCAATCAGGCCGTCAGACATCTGGATGGGGTGACCGGCTTTGCCAGGAGGCTTGTTAACATCCTGCGGTGCAGTTCTCGGAGGAGTACGGCTATTCATGAGCCGATGCCTTCCAGGCCATCCGTTGCGAGAGACTCATCTACTTCCACGGCTGGTGGTATAGATGCTAGGTGGGGCTTTAGCCAGTTCTCCGGTGAGACTGCTGGATTTGGGGGCTCACCAATCTTCGTACTCGGGATTCGAGCATGGGGAGTCTTCAGGAGCACAGGCGTGGGGCCGTCATTTCTCGTACTCCAGCTTTAATGAGTTCGTGGATTATCTGTCCACCACGGATCCTGCTATCGGGCAGTATGCGGAGTGCTCGGATGACGAGCCGGACTCTGAGTAGTCTTGTTGATATCCTTTAGACAATTGTGTGCACTGCCTGTAACACATATTATTTTGTACTCAAAAGGCCCTTGGGGTGAACTTTGTACATCTGAGCATTTATTATGATAAGCAAGTGAATAATAAAATTTGAGCAGTCAAAATTTATATCTATATGCACTGTTGCACGTGCCCGAGGCGGATGTGGTATTTGCAATAAGTGAATTGATCGCGGGTTGGCAAGTTTGGTCAAGGCATGAATAGGGTTCTCTTTGAAAATATCGAGGGACATTGGTGCAGCAAGGCTGCAGGTTTGACTGGGTCAACCTGAAAGACAGGTCGGCCGGCCCGATCTTCAACTTCGACTTGTTTAAATTGCAGTCCAGTTTCTGCAAATTCAGAAGTCTCACGCTTGTTTTTGAAGCTGAAATCTATTTTCTCTCTCAAATACTTGAAGTTTTCTTTGTTTTCCATGGCCACGTTTCCAAGGTTTTCATCTCAGAAGCAAGAACAATACTTGGAAAGGTTCAAGATGTGGGTACGGCACCACACGAGGCAAAACAAAGAGTTTTTCGAGGGTTGTTATAGGATGAAGGCGGTTTGGGCTTTGAAGGAGCTTTCGCCGGATTGGGACCTTCTGAGAGCTGCGGCTCATTTTGGGATAAAAGGAGGCACGTGTACAGTTTCTCATATAACGAGATCAAGCCCACGCTTGAGGACTTTTGGGCTATCCTTGGAGGACCTGAGGTGGAGCAGATTGTTCTTCCTTTGACGGGCGGCCTGACCACCGTTGAGAAGTTGATGTCCCTGCTTGGCATTTCTGCTGAAGAAGCATACGGGATTTTGATACCGAATACTGATCATGTTGACATTTTGGGGCTGCTCGATAGGTTTGCCAGTGTTGATGGGAGCATTGCTGCGTGGGACGCTTTTGCTCTGTGCGTGATTGCTACTCTGTTCACATTCACCTCCTTGGGGTGTGCCACCACAGTGTTCTGGACCTGGTGAGGCAGTGTCGAAGCGGAGGAGATATCGTGCCATAGATCTTGGGCGAGACATTCCTTGGCATAGGTCGGATGGCAACCGGTAGCCGATACATGTGGGGAGGAAGTCCCGCTATGCTTACTTTGTGGTTGAGGGAGCGGTTGCAAGTGATGCCCGAGGTACCAGTGACATGTGATCCTTGGTCTTCCTCTCGACGAACCTTGGTGATAGGAGGCAGACAGGCTGACTTGGAGCTTTGGATGGCCAAACTCCGCACACATCATTTGCGATGGTGGGTTCCTCACTGGAAGTTGCAGACTTGTCGGACAGTTCAGGAAGGTTGCTTTATTGTCAGAGTTCTGGGGCTGTCCCAGTCTTCTTTCTATATTCCATCTCTGGTGCTGCGATTGTTCGGGCTGGAGCAGGTTCCGTTGACGGGCTCGATTGATGCCGCTACTTTGAGGTGGGATCGTTTTTCATGGATGATCCTTCGACGTTATTGCTTTTCATGCTGTTATGGCAATATGCATCTTTTCCTTCCAGGGTTCTCTTTAACCAGAGAGGGGGCACTGTTCTGTCTACTCGATATTTGAACCGGTACGAGGAGTGTATGGGGGAGACACAAATGGCTCTTCTATGGAGACGAAGTAAGCTATTGGGCCTTGACCGCTATGACAGCTCGACTTTGAGGAGGGCCGAAGTGATGGCTAACCCTCAAGATATTACTGGGGATGAAATGGCTGACTATGAGGCCAATGCAAGTCAATTGGCCGATCAGAGCACGGATATGGTGACTCAAAGAGAGGCAGCTCATGATAGAGCTAGGGAAAGGGCTGCGTTAGCGGCCACAGGTTTGATAGAGGCGTCGGGAAGGGTCCAAGAGCCAGGTAGAAGGACTACAGGGATATTTCCTGTGAAGGCAAAGAATACCCGCCATGGGAAAGGGAAGGGGAGGAAAGATGAAGGACCGAGTACGAGTGGCTAGGTTGACCTTTCCGTTCGGAATATCCACCCACTGTCATTGCAGACACATTAAGTTGATTAAGTATTTTATTGTTGTTTTGCTAGCGTGTAGCGAGCCAAGAGTAGACTCGGCTTGAACTCATCAAAGATTGTTTTAACCATAATGAATCTGCAGGTTAAATTTAAGAGTTTTTTGAAACACAAGCGATTGGTGTTGTATTCGAATTTTTATTTGTTTTTGAGACCGAACCAATGATGGCTGCCTACATTCCCCTTTTACAAATGGACTAAGGGGCTCAGGTCACCGTAGTTCGACACTTTTGAGAAATTTGAAAAGAGACGAAAAGTGCGACCCTATTTTTTACCTAGATCATTTTCGGGAATCTATCTAGTTGGGTATTACTCTTTTAGCACTTTGATTTTACTGATTGGCGGTGTATGGGGAGAGAGAGTTGACTCGTGTTCTTCCTCAAACGAAGTATCTGCGGAGTTTGCTTCCGTTTACTGGGTTGACAAAAGGGTTCCCATCCAAATCTGCTAACTTCATGGCTCCTCCGGAGAAGATTCTTTGTACCATGAATGGGCCTATCCAGGTAGGTTCCCACTTTCCGAGGGGATTGGTCTGTGTAGGAGGATTTTCCTTAAGCACCAAGTCGCCTTCTCTGATGTCTTAGATCTTGAATTTCTTATCGAATGCTCGGGCCATTCTGCTTTGGTAGGCACGAGTATGTTCCATGGCTTTCAATCTTCACTCGTCGAGTAGAGCTAGTTCTTCGTGACGGCTTTGGAGCCATTCGACTTCATTGATTCCATTTTCTAAGAGGACTCGGAGGGATGGAATTTCCAATTCAACTGGTAACATCGCTTCCATTCCGTATGCGAGTGCGAAAGGAGTCTCCCCTGTGGCGGTTCTGACTGATGTTCTGTATCCCCAAAGGGCTAGATGTAGCTTTTTAGGCCAATCCCGACTTTTGACGGCCATATTTTTTATTATTCTTGCAAGAGTCTTGTTTGCTGCCTCTACTGCACTATTAGTTTGTGGTCTGTAGGGAAAAGACTTATGGCGTGTAACTCTGAACTTGGTCAACAGCTGGTCACAATCTCCTTCAAAGTGGGTCCCATTGTCGCATATGATCTCGTTGGGCACCCTGTATCTGCACATGATGTTCTCTTTGATGAACTCGGCCACTGTCTTGGAATTTAGCACTTTGTATGATCTGGCTTCTACCCATTTGGTGAAGTAGTCGACTGCGACTAATATGAACTCATGACCGTTTCTCCCTGGTGGAGTGATTTTGCCGATGACGTCAATTCTCCATGTGGCGAAAGGCAATGGTGTAGTCATGCAGTAGAGCTCGTGAGGAGGAATGTGGTCGAGGTTGGAGAACCGTTGACATTTGTCACAGCTTCTGACGAACTGGATGCAGTCTGTTTCCATTGATACCCAGTAGTAACCCATACGGAGGATGATCTGTGTCAATGCTCTGGCATTCATGTGCGGACCGCAGGTTCCGTTGTGAACTTCGTTCATCGGCTCGCTGGCTTTTTCTTTACTTACACACCGGAGGAGTGGTCCTTGGTGGCGCTTCTTTTATAACATACCCCCCATAATGACGAAATGGGATGCCAGGCATTTTAGAGCCATCATTTTTTTGGCTTTGATCCCTTCTTTGTTTTTTTTCATCTTCATTTGTGAAGGAAACTTCTCTATTTTAGAGGTACTGGTAGATTTGATTATACTAGGGTTCGTCGATTGGTTCATGTTCAACTTCGATCTCACAACAATAGGTGAGGGTTTCTCGTCTGCCTATTATGAGGGGTTTTACTAATTTCCCATCGGGAATTTCAACAAGAGATGCTAGGGTGGCCAGGGCATCTGTGAAGCGGTTCCTGTCTCTTGGCAAGTAGTGGAAAGAGATGTCCTTGAACTGAGCAATGAGCTCCTCCATGTACGTATGGTACTTCTGAAGGCCAGAATCTATTGTCTTCCATTTGTTGGATACTTGATTGATGATCAATGCTGAGTCTCCGTATACTTCCAGTTATGTGATGTTGCGTTCAAGAGCGGCTTCTAGGCCGGCTGCGCAAGCTTCATATTCTGCTGCATTATTGGTTGCTTCAAAATTCAGTTTGATGGCTATGGGAGTGTGCTCGTCTTTAGGATCGACCAGGAGCATTCCAATACCATTTCCCTTCTTGTTGGCTGCCCCATCGAAGAAGAGTTGCCAGCGATTTATGCTGTTGAGTGAGAAGATTTCGTCATCTGGTTATTACGGATCAGGACCCTTAAGTTCACTGCTTGGGAAGTCTGCCAGCTAATCTGCCATCACTTGACCCTTTGTTGATTTTTTGGTCATGTATTTGATGTCGAATTTAGCCAGGAAGAATGACCACTTGGCTAATCTCATTGATTGAGATGGCTTGTCGAAGAGATATCTGATGGGGTCCATCTTGGAGACCAGGAGCACTAAATATGACTGCATGTAGTGTTTCAGTTTCTCGACTACCCATACCAAGGCGGTACAAGTTTTCTCTAATGCGGAGTAGCTGAGCTCACTTCCCTGAAGCTTTCGGCTCACAAATTAGATTGCATGCTCAACTGTGGAATCTTTCTGTTCTTGCTCCAGCATAGCCCCAATTGACGTATCAGACACAGTCAGGTATAGGAGGAGTGGCTTATCTTCATGTGGCGGGCACAGGGTTGGGGGATTCACCAAGTATGTCTTGATTTTCTCGAAGGTTGTTTGGCATTCGGAGTCCCATTTGATGTCAGCATTTTTCTTCACTAGCTTGAACATTGGCTCACAGAGAGATGTCAACTGGTTGATGAAGCGCATGATGTATTGAAGTCTTCCCATGAAACTTTTTACTTCTATCAGTGTCTGTAGTGGCTTCATGTCGATGATGGCCTTGATTTTTATGGGATCTGCTTTGATGCCTCTTTCTTTGACCATGTACCCCATTACTTTGCCTCGCTTGACGCCGAATGTGCACTTTGCAGGGTTCAATCTCATGGAGTGTTTTCTGTGTCTGTTGAAGAACTTTTTCAAATCTGTCATGTGCTGCATGTCTGATCCATTGGAGTGGATGATCATGTCGTCGACGTATACTTCGATTTCTTTGTGGATCATGTCATGGAAGAGGCCAGTTGCAGCCCATTGATAAGTAGACCCGGCATTCTTTAAACCAAACGGCACGACCGTGTATCAGTATGTCCCCCACGGAATGGTGAAAGCAGTCTTGGCCTGATCTTCTTCGGACATCTTGATCTGATTGTATCCGGCGAATCCATCCACAAAGGATTTTACTTCAAAATTTGTTGTGGTGTCAACCAGCATGTCGATATTGGGTAGTGGGAAATCATCTTTAAGGCTGGTCTTGTTGAGATCTGGAAAATCTACACAGCATCTGACCTTTCCATTGGCCTTGGTGACCGTTACAGTGTTGGAGAGCCGGGTTGGGTACTCAATTACCCAGATGAAGCCGACGCGGAGCATCTTCTCAATTTCTTCTTTCACTTGCAGAGACCATTCTGGCTTGATCTTGCACAGTTTCTGTTTGACAGGCTTGGATTCTGAATCCAGAGGGATTCTGTGCTCCACGATTGAGGGATCGAGTCCTGGCATGTCTTGGTATGACCAGGCGAACATGTCAACATATACTTTGAGGAGATCTATCAGGGCTTCTTTTTCTGCACCGGAGAAGAAATTGCCCACTTGCGTCTCTTTAGGCTCTTGCACTGACCCTAGGTTCACTATAGTCATAACCTCTTCGGCAGCTTGGGCCCGATTGTCCTCCTGGTCAACTACACGCTTGAGAACTTCTTTAACGTATTGTTCATTTAGTGTGTCTGCTTCTTTATCAAGTGAGTCATTATTAACTTCTTTTAAGTTGTTCGTTAACTATCAGTTGTTAAAATGGCAATGAGGGGTTAATCCGAAAGGTCGAATTTTTCATTTAAGACAAACGGGAATACATTGTTGGCTACATTATCATAATCTTCCAACCTGAGGCCGTCGGATGACTCAGATGACTGGACTTTGACAATGACAGACTCGGAGGGTTTAAGACTAGGTTTAGGGAGATATGGGTGTGGCCCCAGTTTGTCTTCTATTTTTGTCTGGCTTGCCCTTGGTCCGGTGAAAGTCACCCTGTTTTTCAGTGGCATTACTGGATGCTTGGTGAGGGTTCGGGGGTTGAGAGGCTTGGATTCTGCTGTCCCGATCATGGAAATCACGTTGTTCTTGGAGCCCAGGTAAATTAGGTTTGGCACCTCCATCGCTTCTTCGAAAAGATTCTGTAGAGCGGGTCCACTGAGAGCATCTTCCACGAATTCTGGTTCTTTCTACTTTGGAGTCACTATTTCAAATGTGGCCTCGTACGCTGACCCGAACAGTCTGTTTCCCATGAAGAGTGTCTCGAGCTGCTCTTCTATGTCTGGGATCCTTTTGAATGAGTACTCATGCTGAACTGTGGTGGCAATTGGCCCAGGTAGAGCAGTGATGTCGAGGAATGCTCCCCTTATCGCATTAGCCTTGAGTCCTCTGAAACTCTTGAGGTCCTGTGCCAGCTTTCCCATTCTTTCTGTAGTCTCTGTACTGACTTTTCATGTTCCTTTCTCATCTTCATCAGTTCCGCTGTCGATTCCCTCAGTTCTGCTGTCGGTTCCGCTGTCGGTTCCCTCAGTTCTATTGTCGGTTCCGCTGTCGGTTCCCTCAGTTCTGCTGTCGGTTTTGCTGTCGGTTCCCTCAGTTCTGTTGTTTGTTCCTCTGATGAAGTAGCGAGCGAGGTCGAACCTGTAAGGTCGGAGGTTGGGTGTGCCGTAGGAGGTTCCCCTTTTGCGGGCTGCTGCTTTGGTGCTGACGAGCCTTTTGTTTTCCCTGATGTCAGCTGGTGTTGGCACGTAACCGAGCCCCTGGACTGTAGTGTTGGCCTTGTAACCTTTTGTCGAGCCCCAGTCCCGGGATGAAGTTCTTGAGTTTTATCATCTTCATTGCAGGAGAGATTTTGTCCCAGAATAGTGGAAGGTCCATGTTGCATATTTGGATATTGGAAGTCTCCAAAGTGAATCCAGTTAATGCCATATCGTCATCATGCTTGATTTCTAACACTGCAATGCTGTTGGTGTAGGTCTCTTCGGTGGTAACGCTGTCGCTGTAGACTGTTGTCAGCTCGTTTCCTTACATGAACTTGATACATTGGTGAAGGGTGGATGCCACGCCGTTCATTTGATGTAGCCAGGGTCGTCCCAGGATGGCTGTGAAAGTGATAGGAATGTCCAACACTTGAAATTCGGTAGGGATCATCCGTTTGCCGAACCAGATGTTTAAAGTAGCAACCCCGAGAACTGTGCGGGAAGTAGAATCATAAGCCTTGACAGTGTGGACTGAAGGTTTCAAATATGTAGGCTTGATGTCAAGCGGGTCCATCATCATGGTGGGCAAGTCATTCATTTCGGAACCTCCGTCTACCAGTACGCGGAGAAGGCGATGCTCATCCAACTGAACAGTGATGTAGAACGGCTCATTGTGATTAGCCCCAAATTTTGGCAGGTCCAAATCTGTGAAGGTGATGATGTTTCCATAGAGGATATTGACAATCATCTGAATTACTTCTTCTGGAGTTGCGTCCACGAGGACCATGGTACGGGCCAAACATTCCTCTAGCTTGAGCTTGTGAGGGTATGAAGATGTGAGCAGGGACCACAGGGAAATGTTCGCCTGGGTCTGCTTGAGTTGAGTGAGGATCGGGTCCTCCTTTCTGGAACTTGTTTCTTCGGGTAGACCGGGTTATGGTTCTGTAAACGAATGTTGTAGTCGTGGAATCTCCCTGAGCAGTTGTTGGAAATGTATTTCCATTTTCTCTTCTTTTTTAATAGACCTTCTGAATGCGCGCTCCTCCCGAAAAGAAAAAGAGTTTTCGGATAAAAATAGAGAGTCGCCACGCCATGCTTAAGAGGTACATTTTGAAAAACCTTTGAAAGAGAACGGGTTCGGGGGTCAGATTACGTGCTGGGAAGAACCGAGAGTTCACCTAACATGCCTCATCAGTGGACGAGTCTTTCAAATCAAACATCCAAGCAATCCATAAGTGTGTACAATCATAGATAATGAACAAGTGTAGTAAACATGAATTTTATTGATTTGGAAAGAGACTTACAACTTGTGAACCAATTATTCAGGGAGGCCACATCCCTTATACAACAGATCAATACACATTACAAGGGGAAATGGTATCTGCAAATGGTCATAGAGTGTCGCGTGACACAGGATGTGCCTGGTCAGATGTGTCGCGTGCCACAGGATCTAACCAGTCACAGTGTGTCGCGTGACACACAGTGTCCATCTGCAGATACCTACAGATTTGAACTCAACAACACCAATAGTCAACACAGATGCAATTGATCAATCAGATTAGCTTCGAAATATAGAATTAACAACAATTCAACCCCGGGAGTGTGGATATGGAGAGATCCACACTCCCTTGGGATCTAAACAACAATTTCAACAACTATTCAACAATGAACACCCAATTATTCAGATCATCCAAGTTAAATAGAGAGATTGCGATTGGGATTCAATAATCTAGACAGATAGAGTCTGATTATTGAATCCTAGGGAGGTAAGACAATGAAATTATCCAATTATCAAGGTAGGAGAGAGAGAAGAGAGGGTTGAGGGTGTACCCTTATTACTTCCACGAATTCAGTATCAAGTTAGATACAGAACCCTTCAATATCAGCTTCTGGTCCTGGAAAGCTTGGGAGAATCAGTGGAAGGTGGATGTAAGAGGTTATGGAGGGAGTGGGTTGATTTGGAGGGAATTGGAGGTAGGTTAGGGATAGGAGAGAGAGATGTGTGTGTTGGATGTGTGTGTTACGTTGAAATTTATGCAGAGTAACAGTAGGTCAAATTCTGGATCTATTTCTAAAAGGGGAAGGGTCTTATTTATAGGCTGCAGTTAGTGGTCATCTTGTGTCACACGACTTTACATAACCACATTCCATGCCTCGATGTGTTGCGTGACACAAGGTGACACCAACTGCTTTTGGCGCCAAAACCAGTTTCTGGAATATTCAGGCATAAATACCTAAAAAGTCCAAAAAGGTTTATTCCCTGGGAGTCCTTTAACATGACCAAAGTTCCAAATGGTACTTCCTTCGCGGGAAACTTATGAAATGTTTCCGAAAGTCTCGAAACGGACCGGGAATTTACCAAAACGCTACTTAATGTAATTTTATTACATTAAAATGCACCTAAAAGGGTCGCGAATTGGATTGGCGTACTTACAGAGCCCCTCGGCAACGTCACTTTTGGAAAAAGTGAGGTTGTCGATAAAATAAGACCCAATCCTAAAGAGCCGCAAGGGATAAGGCGGAGGGCTGGATGGTGATCTGGGGAGATCGGATGGCTGGACCTTTTTGAGAAACGATTCCTACGTATCCCTAAAAGGGAATCAAGCCAAATAGTAGTTCGGGAACAAACTAGCAAGAAGCAAGGAAGGGTAGAGATGGGCTTTCATACCTTTGCTGTGCTTACCTGTAGTTGTCGGAGGGCTGGTGCTTCTGCTGGTGGCGAGTAGCGGCCGGAGGGTCTCATGCTACTGCCGTTGGTACAAAGTTGTAGTTGCCGGAGGGTCTCATGCTGCAACTGGGGATGGCGAGTAGCTGCCGGAGGGTCTCATGCTACCGCTGGTGGTGCAAAGTTGTAGCTGCCGTAGGGTCTCATGCTGCAACTGGGGGTCGCGAGTAGCTGCCAAGGGTCTTAGGCTACCGCTGGTGGTGCAAAGTTGTAGCTGTCGGAGGGTCTCATGCTGCAACTGGTCTTCGTGGATGCCGGAGGGACTCATACCACTGGGTGTTGGTGCAGGGTAGCTGCCAGGGGACTCAAGCTACTGCTGCTGGCCTTCGTGGATGCCAGAGGGACTCATACCACTGGGTGTTGTTGCAGGGTAGCTGCCAGGGGACTCACGCTACTACTGCTGGGGATAAGTGTAGCTGCCGGGGGACTCACGCTACTATTGTTGATGCATTTCCGCTTTATTGTGCGAGGGACGGTTTTTGTTGATGGTTGGTTGGCTTTGGAGTCTTGAGCTTTGCTTGGTAGGATGGGGCTTTTACTAGTACTTTGGCGGCGAGGTTACTGATTTTGGTACGCCTTGCTGGGGAGACTAAAATAGATACGGATTCTCTTGTCTCGATTTTAGCTGAGGGCCAGTCTTCGAGGGTTGATGGGGCTCAGTTGATCATTGTACCTGCAGGGGAACAACATGCCAAGCACTACATCTAACTATACTACTCTATTAGCAAAGATTAAACTATGTTAGCTTGTATGCACGAGTCTGTCTGTTCTGGGAATGAGGTGCAATCATTGTATTAAAAGGTCGATTTTGTCGGGTTCGTACGTACTGATGATGGGCTATGTATCGAGTGAGTGTGTATAGTGGTACATATGGTGGGGGGGACCCTCTCCCGTGCGTTTACATGTGGATGATGGCTTTGATTTGCAGCTTCAGACAAGTCGGGGTGTGCCCTGGTGGAGAACAAATTGCAGTCTTCTGATGTCTGGTGTTGGGCTCAAGGTGTCGCACGACTCAGGACAGCTAGGGCACATTCTGTCGTGTGACACAATAAGTCATGCTGACAGGATTTCAAAGTCAGACTTCCATATTATCTCAAGATCTCTCTCTTTTGCTTAGGGCAAGGAAAGCAGCAGTCTCCGATCATGAAGTAGGTTTTAAGTAACCAATCCACACCCAAGGATCAAGATTATAAGGCTAGCCCAGTACTTTACACAGATGAACACATCATTCTTCCTCTTCTTTGAGAAAGCCCCGGTTTGACCCATAACCTTATTGCAGACAACAGGTCATGTAACCCTGGAGGAGGTCGCTTTTCAAAACTCAGTCAATCAGTCAGCGGACAAGACTCGGGAATGCTTATGTGCAGGGGTACAAATTTTCGAAAGGTGGGAATAGTTCCCGAACTTGCGTATGACACTCTCGCTTTTTGGTTTAACTCTTTTGGGAGAGTATAAGTATTGCAAGGTGTGGAAAGTGTATGGAAACCCCTGCTTGAGAGAAACACAGTGTTTGGATCTATATCCCTAAAAATGTAGAGAAGAAGACTTGCCGAGACTCTCGAAAACCTGTCTTATTCACGATGATCCCAAGGCTGCTTAAAACCCTTTAATGATATTCGAGTTAGTCAAACACCAATCTTGATACGAGCAAATGTTTTAGTTAATCATGAGGAGAAAACCAACTGATATCGAGAATCGAACTCGGACGGATGGACAGTGTATGGGCATGCTCCTTGAGGAGATCGGATTTACTGGGATCTGTTTGTGATTTCGACCGAACCGGTTATGGTTGGCTACGTTCCCCTCCTTTGGAGGAGCTCAGGTCGCCGTAGTTCGGGCTTATCCGGAATAAAGAGAATGCACGGTGGAGTTCGGGGATTTTGAGGACTTTTGAGGATTTTTAGAATTGAAAGAACATGTCCTCTTAGGGTGTCGATGGGAGACACGAATGTGAAGCCCCAGTGGGACGTCCACGGCAAGTGTTTGCGGAGGAGAAATGAAATGTGCTCACATGAAACGTCGAATGAACGGATGGAACTTGCACAATCTTCGCTTGATGACTTGAACTATTATCCGGTAGGAACTGCGGCTGGGCTTCGGGATTTCGATCGGTCTCTCGGGTGATTTAGGATATCATGACCTCTTAAGACGAGAGGTCGGCTAGGCTTTTTGCTGGCTGAATCTCTAAAGATGAGAGGTTGGCTTTCAGGGATGTGTTTGGGATTTCTAAGGTGAAGGAATTGATTTGCCTCTAAGAATGAGAGGTCAATCTTGGTTTTGTCAAGGGCAAGGGTAATGGTAACAGGAATATTCTTTAAAATCAAGAGAAAAACTTGGGATCAGTTAAGGTGGTTTTGAGGGACATCCATGCTGCTTCTTTATTGGCTCTGAGACTCCCTTTATGTAACGACCGATCCTCTGACTTTTGCTTTTGAGAGAATCGCTAGGGACTAAGCTCTCTTCCTTTTCTCTTTTCTTCTTTTTTTCTTTTTTTTTTTGTATTTTCGTCTCCCTCTTTTCTTCTTTTTTTTTTTTTCAATTTTGTTTTTCTTTTTTTTTTTTGAAGGGAGAATTTCAGCTAGTCCCTTAGGATGGATCATTGCTTTCCGTCGTTCTTGAGCTTGGAGCTGGTCGATCCCCTTTTTTTTTAATCACGGGAGTTTCGAGGATAGTCCCTCTCCTTCTGGTGATGGCTAAATGGGTTTCAAACATGCCGATCTTGAAATGAAGGGATATTGTCAGGTAAGGGTAAGGTGATGGCTTTCCTATGGGTAAAGGTTTCAGCCGTTGTTCCTACCGGATGGGTCTTCATTTGGTTGCTTAAGTATAATCTGAGGAAGGTCCATGCAAATTGTGAGTATACGAGGAATGAGGTGGGGAGTTGGTAAGCCCCACTTTGGAAAATATACCTGTAGGTTTTCTCATTCCGATTAAATTAAACATTAGTCATTTCAAATCATTAGTAATTGAGCGGCGCAAGTGATTATGTAGAATAAGACCATTTCAATTAGATGTAATGTGGGTGTGCAAGTGATGTCTCGAGTCTAGCAAGAATAGAAACAAATATTTTATCATTGAAAAAAAAAAGACTCATAACATGAATGTAACAGACTCAAATCATAAAAACATCTGCTAGCAAAATAAAACAATCTAAGACCCTACGATGCCTGACTGACTGACCTCTTCACATGGGGAATCCTTGGAATTGTGGAAGAGGATTATCGACCACCTTAGGAGGAGCTTTCTCGATCCTACCCTCGTCAACCAAATTTTGAATGAACAATATTATAAGGGAGCAATCACTGGTGGTGTGACCGGGATACTGATGATAGTAACAATACTTGCTGCGATCCAAATTCGGATTGGGCTTGATGAGACGATAATTATAGAGCGGCTTTATAATTCCTCTTCGTATCATCCCATTGAAAGCTTCCTCGGTTGTTATCCTGATGAGTGAGTTTTACACTCATCCATTTAATACTTTATGAACTTATTCTTTGCTTAATCCTTGAGTTTTGTGTATTTTAATGGGTATTTTTAGTGTTTATTTAGTTTCAGGAATCCAAGTGAAGATTGAGCAAATTAGAAGTAATTTTGTGTCACTTGGGAAGTTCAAGGATAAAACGGGCAAAGCGAAAATATGGGAAGTTCAAGTACAGAGGCAACATGAATTTTTATAATGTCTAAAATGCGAAGAAAAAATGACGGTGTAATTATGGAACGAACCGAATATACTTGGTACAAACAGCAATTGAAATTGAATCAAATGGCCGAGGCATTGAAGCAGTGGCCGGCCAAAGGGCTTCAGGCTGGCCGAGCATCATCATAAGGCCAAGGAATTGAGTTGGGCCAAGGAATTGAGTTGGGCCAAGGAATTGTGTTGGGCCTAGGTTGGGCTGGTAACTGTTCATGTGGTGACTGTTCGTGTTCATTGGTAAACCTAGGGATATTAAAGGCAGCAATGTTTTTTTTAAGAAGGGAATTCTGTGGAAAATGAAAAAAGACTATCATCTTCTTTCATTTTTCTTTCTTTCATTTTTCTGATTTTTCTTTTTGGTCTTAATCATTTCCATGGATAGCTAATTCTTCTAATTCTTGGGATTGGAGGTAATGATTTATGTTTTAAGTTTTAATTTTTATCATTTTCATTGTAAGATTTGGGATTATCAAGTAGTTCTTAATGCAATTTTAGAATATGTATGTTGCATGCCATATGTGTTTTTGAATGATCTTGAATTATAATTGTGAACCGACAAATTCACAATTGTAATTAGTCTTTGCTTGATAATTACAATTTGTTGAATCCCCGCCAAAAGATTCATAAGAATTGTCGTTCTTGATGTTCTTCTTTTCTAAATGGGTTTCCAATTAATCTATGAACGGGCCAAGGGAATAGATTAGTTGGAAGCACTTGATTGCAAATCACCCGCCTAAGTGTCCCAATCATACTTTTGTAAGAACGAACCCCAAGTATACTTTGATTGATGATTATTGAAATTTGAGCATAATTGTGAACCCAATCCCGGGAATTCCATTTTATTATTATTATTAAAATCTTTTCTATGCAAATTTAGTATTTCTTCAAAAGTGTTAGATTTTAGAACAACAAAACCCTCGTTTTTATTAAATTTTTGTCATAGCAAAAATAATTTTTCTACTTTGAATACGTGTCTCGGTGGTTCGACCCTACTTACCCTATCTACAAATCAATTGTAGGTAGTTTGAGTTGGAATTTATTTTTGACGCAATTCGACACTCGTCAAAATTTGGCGCCGTTGCCGGGGACGCGTTTATTTTAAAGTTGATTTAATTATTTGCTATTGTGAATATTATTTTGTATATATTTTTGTTTTAACTTGGTGACCGACAACTAAACATTCAAATGGACTCAAGGATGTATAACTATGACATCTATGGGTCGTTTGGAAATTGTGGATTATACTCTCATGGTTCTTATGAGTGCCCTTCGGGGACATATTCTTTTGAGTATTATCCACAAGAAGGGAGTCCGTTCCATTCACAAAGTCAAGGAGAGAGTAATCCCGGTTGGAGAAATCATCCCGACTTTTCATGGGGAGGAAATCAATGGCAAGGTCATTTTCAGCAGCAATATCAACCCCCGATGCCACAACCGCAGCAACAAGGGCCTGTGAGGCCAAGTGTGGAGGAAACTTTGCAAAAGTTTATGGTGGTCTCGCAACAAAATCAGGTGGCCAATGACCAAAGAATGGGGAACCAAGAAGCTTCAATGAAAAAACTTGAGAAACAATTGGAAAAATTGATAGAGGCATTGAGGAATCAAAATTCGACCTTAATCCATGCACAACCCAAAGAACAACTATTGGGGGACTCATTGGGGAACTTTGTCTATGAAGACTCCGATGAAGAACTTGAGAACGAACTACAACAAGAGCCACTTTTGGAAAATGAAATGGAGGATTTTGTCTATGAAACCTCCTATGAAAATTCTAGTGAAGTGCAATTGTATGTTAGTTCGGGTTGTATGGAGATGGAAGAAATTATGGAAAAATCATGGCATGAGCAAGTTGATGAAATTGAGCTTGCTCTTTATGGTGAGATGCGGGTCAATGAATTTCAAGGAGAAGATATGGTCATTCTCGCCAAGATTGACAAGCCATGTTTGAATGAACACCAACCTCTACTCATGGAAAATGTCGATGACAAATCCTCAATCATTTTGATGATCCCTCCCATCTTTGAAGACGGAGAAAGTGGCAAGGACTCCCGTGAGAAGAAGCCCAAGAAATTCAAAATTCAAAAATTTCCTTGGACCCTAAATGATCATATATCTAAGGGAATATTTAGGGGGCTAAAACTGAAAGTGAAGACCCGCGAGACGGTGAAGTGGGCAAAAGGAAGGAAGGTGAAGGTTAAGATAATCTTGGCATCGGTCTAGCTATACGACCTTAAACAAAAGCGCTACTTGGGAGGCAACCCAAGGTGAGTAGTTTAATTTGTAGTTCCTTTATTTTAATAAAATTTAAAAAAAAAATTATTGTTCCTTTGTTTTTTTTAGTGTAGATTTCATTGTTTTCATTTAAATGTTTTCAATTTAAAAAAAATAAAAAATAAAAATAAATAATATTATTTTCGTGGAACAGTGCTATTTTACTTGGTTTTTGTTTGTGATGTGTAGGAGGAGTGAATCTGAGCATTTCATGGCCTACCCATGAAAATTATCATGGCCTACCCATGAAAATTATCATGGCCATGAAGTTATTTTGGTAGTAAAAGGGTGCAAGTTGATCTGCGAAAATCATGGCCTGGCCATGGTTTGATCCATGGCCATGGACAGAAAGGGATGAAAAATTCAGCAAGTTAATCAGCACTGTCCATGGGCAGGCCATGGTTTGATCCATGGCCATGATTCCAAAAATGTGAAAAAAGAGGGTTGTTGAGGAAATAAGAGGAGGGGGTCAAATGAAACTTTCGGGTTAGTTTAAAAAAAAAAAAAAATTAAATAATTTTTTTTTGTAACGCCCCAAAACCCCCCCTTTCTTCCCCACGCCCCGCCGCCCCTGTTCATCTTCTTTCCCAGTTCCCCCTTCTTCTCCGTTCCCCATTCTCAGCCATTTCACTCCCCCTTCCACCATTAACCCTAACTCCCTCCATAAACCAAAACTCTTCCCCTCTTCTCTTCTTCAATCCTAACCCTCACATAACCAGTTGCTCCCTCCTTCTTCTCCGATTTCGTCTTCCCCTTTCCAAAACCAAAGATCAATTCCGGCTGATCTTCCCCAAATTCCGGTCGAAACTCAGCCCCTCTCCAACCATCGCAACCCCTTTCCCCTTCTCCGGTAACAATCTGGCTAAAACCCTCCCTTGCACCGGTCGCTTCTTCTTCTTCAATCTTGCCTTGTCCTCTCCTTCCCGTTTCCCTCTCTCTAACCCTCTCATATCCGGCGCCCAACCCTTCTCTGTTCCTCAAGTCCTACCGGCGCCGTCCCAGTTCACCTCCTCTCCTTCACTGTTACCATCTAAAAACTCTCCTTCCCGTTTCCCTCTAAAAAAACCATCTCTGACCCAGCCAAACTTTTTCCATTACAGCCGAAACTCAGCCTCATCTCTTGTCCAAATCCAATTTCGAAAATTCCCTTCTCACTGATTTAATCCCCACTTCATTTTTCATTCAAACAAAATTGTTATTAAGTTGGAGATGGGACGGACTCGAGCCAGTGTGAAAAAGGGTGTGGAGTTATCAAATGTTGGTGAAGAAAAGACTCGTTCAAAGAAAAAATCGAAGGTGACTCAAGGCTCGAAGAGAAAGCGTCCGGACACTCGTTCAATATCAAAATCAAAGGTTATTCAAGGTGAGTGTTCTCGCACTGTTAATGTTGATAATGAGTTTGGGATTGGCTTTCGAGATGAAATGCAAAAGATTCGATTTGAGAAATTGTTGGGGCGTAAAATTGTGAGTACCCGTTATGTAGATGATAGGGTGCTTTGTACATTGGGTTTGGTTGATGATTTTGAGTATTTAGTTGATAATGTGGGGTGGGCGTATTTTCTTTCTCTTAAATTTCCCACTTATGCAAGATTGACTTTGGAGTTTTTGAGTTCGGTTAAAGCGGAAGTGTTGGATGGGTCAGAAGAGGGGCGGATTACTTTCCATCTTTTTAATAAAGAATTTAGTTTATCTCTTCTTGGGTTTAATGAAATTTTTCGTTTTCCAAATGGTGGTAGGAGGAGAGTAAATGAGAGAGAGTTTGTGCAAAGTAGTTTTTGGTATAAAATTTCTAAAGAAGTTACTTATCATGCATCGAATTCGAAAGCCACGGCTATTGATAATCCTTGCTTTCGTTATATGCATCGGATAATGGCAAGAACTTTGTTTGCACGGGGTGGAAGTGATGGTTCGGTTAGAAGAGATGAGTTGTATTTTTTATGGTGTATGGTCTCAAAAGAAAAAGTGGATGCAGGATCATATTTGGCAAGACATTTTGAGAAAGTGGGGAAGGCAAAGAAGGGAGTGATAGCAATTGGTGGATTGATCACACCAATAGCTATTCACTTGGGATTTCAAAGTGAGATAAAAAAGTTGTTGGCGGTGAAGGGTAGTGATCGGTTGGATTTACAGTCGTGTATTCAAATAGGTATGATCACATCAGAAGAGGGGAATTATTATTTGGGTCGTGATCGTTTGGCAACCCGTATTGTGCTTCCGGATAACAATCGAAAGTGGGTTCGGGATGAGAGAAATTGGAAGTTAGAGGACCTTGGTTCCGAGTCAATTCCGGAGTCAATTCCGGTACCTCGTTTATGTTTGCCCCCACCACTGGTTAGTGGCGCTTCTGTGGAGGGTATGTTGGAGAGAGTTTTGTTGGAGTTGGAGTCTCAACGGGCATGCATGGAACAAATAAATGCAAATGTGGAGAAGTTGGATGCAAGGGTAAAGAATATTGCCCGTTGTGCGGGTTTTTCGGCTGATTGAGGTTGTAAGTATTTCGTCCTTTTTATTTATATTTGTTTTTGTTTTGTTTCTTTTATTCACATTAGGGACAATGTGCGTTTTAAGTTTGGGGGTATGGGAAATGTATATACTTAGTTTTAATTTAGTTTTTACTTAGTTTTAATTTAGTTTTTATTTAAAAAAAAAAATTAAAAAAAAAAAATTAAAAAAAAAAATGAAAAAAAAGGAAAAAATGGAAAAATGAAAAATGAAAAAAAAATAGTTAGCTATGTCCTTTTCGTGTATAGTGTTTTGTTAACATTCTTGGTGTTCCCCATAATTGCTTGTGATCTTTTGTGACCGCTAATGTGGATAATATGGTGAGATAATTTGTATATGCAAGTTTTGGTATATTTTTGATTAATTGTGGTACATTACTTAAGAGTTATAATTGTGTCCTAAATCTCTTAGTTGCAGTTTTGTGAATTTGTGGAAATATTCTCTTTGTTTATGATTTTGATCCATTGTTTATAATGTTTAGAGTACACCCTCATCTTTTAAGTTAATGAGTTTGTTTATCAATTAGCAACATTAGGCAAGTCATAAGATGAGTATTCCCTTGATGTGAATAGATTTTGACCCCTCCCACTTGTTATCTTGAGAAAAAGAAAAAAAAAAAAGAAAAAAATAAAAATGAGAGCAATGGCAATGCAATGAATACTCGGTGAAACTTCCAGACGCGTAGATTAATTGGTTAGGGATTATTCTAGCTTAACCAGATTTCTGGGTATGCAGTAGCGTTATGGAGGAAGAGCTTTACCGCCATGATGGTCCGTATCAAGCTCGATACCGAAATGGCTAACTCTCAAAGCCTTTAAATAAATCTCTACTTAGTATTAGGGGCATGGAGTTCGCTGCTACAGTGTTCCCTACATGAACGGTAGTAGATTTTAAAGTGTGCTTAAATGATCAAGTTGGGGGGGGTAATTATTTCATGGGAATATTCATGCTTTGTGTCTAAAAAGTGTTGTTGCTTGGTAAATAGAGTCAATAAAATAAAAGATGGTTGGTGTACTTAGCTTTGTAAAAATGAATCGTGGTTGTGAGAAAAGAGAAAGATGTTCATGCATAAAGAGATTTATGGTGTAATTATAATGGTTAAGTAAGATACTACAATTAATGGGAAATATATGGCTACTTGCATAGTGGAAAGTATTATCCTGCGGTTGATTGTAATGTGTGATTTGTGCAATTGTGGAACATGCAAGAATGTGTGGACATAGTTGATTATTTGGTAGAGTAATTTATTTTTAGTTTTGTGTCAGTTTAGTTTTATATTGTTTATAGTTTATTTTGATGTTTGCTCGAGGACTAGCAAATGTATAAGTTTGGGGGTATTTGATGAGTGAGTTTTACACTCATCCATTTAATACTTTATGAACTTATTCTTTGCTTAATCCTTGAGTTTTGTGTATTTTAATGGGTATTTTTAGTGTTTATTTAGTTTCAGGAATCCAAGTGAAGATTGAGCAAATTAGAAGTAATTTTGTGTCACTTGGGAAGTTCAAGGATAAAACGGGCAAAGCGAAAATATGGGAAGTTCAAGTACAGAGGCAACATGAATTTTTATAATGTCTAAAATGCGAAGAAAAAATGACGGTGTAATTATGGAACGAACCGAATATACTTGGTACAAACAGCAATTGAAATTGAATCAAATGGCCGAGGCATTGAAGCAGTGGCCGGCCAAAGGGCTTCAGGCTGGCCGAGCATCATCACAAGGCCAAGGAATTGAGTTGGGCCAAGGAATTGAGTTGGGCCAAGGAATTTTGTTGGGCCTAGGTTGGGCTGGTAACTGTTCATGTGGTGACTGTTCGTGTTCATTGGTAAACCTAGGGATATTAAAGGCAGCAATGTTTTTTTTAAGAAGGGAATTCTGTGGAAAATGAAAAAAGACTATCATCTTCTTTCATTTTTCTTTCTTTCATTTTTCTGATTTTTCTTTTTGGTCTTAATCATTTCCATGGATAGCTAATTCTTCTAATTCTAGGGATTGGAGGTAATGATTTATGTTTTAAGTTTTAATTTTTATCATTTTCATTGTAAGATTTGGGATTATCAAGTAGTTCTTAATGCAATTTTAGAATATGTATGTTGCATGCCATATGTGTTTTTGAATGATCTTGAATTATAATTGTGAACCGCCAAATTCGCAATTGTAATTAGTCTTTGCTTGATAATTACAATTTGTTGAATCCCCGCCAAAAGATTCATAAGAATTGTCGTTCTTGATGTTCTTCTTTTCTAAATGGGTTTCCAATTAATCTATGAACGGGCCAAGGGAATAGATTAGTTGGAAGCACTTGATTGCAAATCACCCGCCTAAGTGTCCCAATCATACTTTTGTAAGAACGAACCCCAAGTATACTTTGATTGATGATTATTGAAATTTGAGCATAATTGTGAACCCAATCCCGGGAATTCCATTTTATTATTATTATTAAAATCTTTTCTATGCAAATTTAGTATTTCTTCAAAAGTGTTAGATTTTAGAACAACAAAACCCTCGTTTTTATTAAATTTTTGTCATAGCAAAAATAATTTTTCTACTTTGAATACGTGTCTCGGTGGTTCGACCCTACTTACCCTATCTACAAATCAATTGTAGGTAGTTTGAGTTGGAATTTATTTTTGACGCAATTCGACACTCGTCATATCCCCAAGTCATCAAATTCTCGCTTCTTGCGTGGTGGGAACTGACCATGACTCTGGACACCGTTTTCCTCATGAGGACCCATCTCGATCTTTCCTTTGTCAATAAGTTCCTGGATGATCACCCTCAACTGCCTGCATTCAGAGGTGGTATGGCCTGGATATTGGTGATAGTAGCAATATTTGCTTGGATCTAGCTTTATGTTGTTATGAGGAGGGACATAATTGACTAGCAGTTGAACCAACCCTCCACTCACCAAAACCTTGAGGAAATTATTCATAGGCATCCCTACATCTCCCCAATACTTCTTCTTTCTTTCTGTCTGAGTTATCATTAGAGGGGGTTCAGGTGTTGGCGTCCCTTGCTGGATAGGATTCGCGGCCGGCTTGAAAGACATTTGATTCACAGTTACTGTGAATGTGTGCCCCAAAATTTTGATTTATTGGAATTCACGCGAGTTTGAAGACATCCGAGTTATTTGAAAAAACGGAGTCGCCACGCCATTTTGATTACCTCAAAACTTTGAAAAAAAGGTTTTATGGGTTCGGAGGTTAAGTTACCCCTTGGGAAGAACGTTTGGCGTTCACCCAAAGTGCCTTGCCGGAGCAAGTCTCCCTAGATTTCATTAATCGTGTTTGCTTGCGTGCTTTATTTGTGTGCATGTGTTTGAAAATAAAGGGGGGGAATGTCCCAAGTTGTCTTCCGGACGTACAAACCATTTGTTGGTTGTCGCTCGGGATTCCTTGGAATTTATGTATTTGGGATTATGATCCCGTCCTCATCTTATGACTTATGATCATCGCATTTTAAACCTCGGGACCCTCGGGACTTGCGTGATCGAGAGAATGACTCTCTTTTGGGTCAAAGATGAGGTTCTTTAGGAAGGAATGTCCTTAGCCCATCAATCCTACGCTTTAAGACGGTCGAGCTCGTATAGAGGCTTCATACTCATTCTTAAGCGATAATTGGAGATATAGGGTTCAAGGTTATCCTTTTCCTAAAGAAATCATGAACCTTTAATGGAAGGAACGATGCAAAGATGAGAACTTTTACACCGGTCCGTTCCAAGGTTAGGGGAAAAGGGGAAATGCATGATAAAAATGACTCTTTAATGAAAAGATGACATTTTGGTTATAGCAAATGATGCTTTTTTGATTGAAAGAAATGATCTTTATGCAAATGATGCATAAAGATAGCATTTTTATGCAAATGATGCATTAGAAAAGGGGGTTTTGATGCAAAGGATGCATTTTTATTAAAAAGATTTGATCTTTATATGCAAATGATGCATAAAGATAACATTTTTATTGGAAAATAGGGATTTTAGGTGCAAAGGATGCACCTTTATGAAAAAGACTACATTTTTATGACAAATGAGGTCTTAATGCATGCAAAAGGGGGAAGGGGGTGATAAAGATATGATCTTTATGAATAAATGCCAAGTCCCAAGCAAGATATATGAATGCAATGAGCAAGTATATCAATTAAAATGCAAGGTTAGGGCGTGCGAGGTTACCAATCGTTTCCTTCGCTTCTTCGGACGGAGCTAGGAGGAGAGGTTCTTCTTGGGTCTTCAAGGAGGAGGGAGATGGCTTCTTGAGCTTCTTCTTCGCCTTCTTGAGCCTTCAAGGGTTTTCTTCACGTCTGGACTGCTATGGAGTGTGTGTGTTTGATTGTTTGTGTTGTTGTTGTGTTGAAATGGGTAGAGGAGGGCTCTATTTATAGGCAGTCTGGATAAGGCTAATGAAGCCGTGCGGCTGCAGGCCCTTCGCAAATGAGGCCGTGCGGTCTTATCCATTATGACTCAGCATTCTAGAACCATGCAAGGTGGCATTATTCTAGAAGCTTCTCCCTAATTAAGAAAAACGTGTTTTCTTAATTAGGAAGGCTCCATACAGCCCTAATTTTAATTTGGGACTGCTTCAGGACATTTCCGGAACACTAGGAAGGTCCGGGGAATTACCGGGAAATTTACCGAAATGTCGGGAAAATTAACCGGAAGGCATGAGCCAGATTTGGGTACTTACAGAAGCCCCTCGGCAACGTCACTTGCAAGGCGAGTGGGGTTGTCGATAGAAAAGGATCCGATCTGGCGAATGCCGAGACGGATTGGGAGACCAAGGTGGTCGAGTGGCTGAACCTTTTGGAAGGCTACCTACGTATCCCAGGGGAATCAAGCCAGGCCGTAGTTCGGGATTAGGATCCGCTGGGGAAGGAAGAAGAGAAACTGGTCTCTTGCCGGGAAAAAGAAGAGAAAATGACCTAGGAGGTCAAGCAATTGATCCTACTGGGGACATGCTAGGAGTGACCCAGGTGGTCGAATATTTGAACTTTTATGAGGGGGCGCTTTATCACTGAGGAGCGACAAAGAAACAGGGTGACCAAAGTGGTCGAATGGCTGGACCTTTTATAAAAGGCTACCTACGTATCCCGGAGGAATCAAGCCTTGATCGTAGTTCAAGCATCACTAGATAGTTAGGAACGATGTCTAGGATCCTTGAGATTTTGACAATTCGGAGGCTGTCACCTGAGGAAGCTAGAGCTTACGTCACTATCGAGTGGATAGAGGTAGCTAGAGTTGGGAAACTTGAGCGTACGTCACTATTCGCGGATAGTGGTATCACAATTTGAAATGATTTGGGCATACGTCACTATTCGCGGATAGTGGTAGCACAATTTGAAATGACTTGGGCATACTTCACTATTCGCGGATAGAGGTAGCACAAGTTGGAATGACTTGGGCATACTTCACTATTCGCGGATAGAGGTAGCACAATTTGGAATGACTTGGGCATACTTCACTATTCGCGGATAGAGGTAGCACAAGTTTAGAGTTCTGACAATTCGGAGGTTGTCACCTAGTGTTATCCCGTTATAACAGAATTAACGGAGGCGACTGGAAATAGAGCTTGATTGCTAAAGAGATAAGGGATATTTTCTGAAAAGATGTTATCTTGGTTAAAAGATAACGGAAATTGCATGCCCAAGTGGAAGGTCCAGGGGCAGGATTGTAATTTCTGCTTAGAGCGAATGAGGCCGCCCGGCATGAGATGGAGAAAAAGAAGCCGTACGGCTAGAAGCCTGTGTTTTCCAGATTATTTAAAATCAGGTTTTGAACGGGCATTGGGCACTTGTTGCCGCCCACTTCAGCCGAGAGAGAGAAGAGAGAGAGAGAGAATTTCGAAATTCTTCAACCCCTTTTTGCTTCCCTTTGATTTGAGATGGATCCGGAGGGCAATCCCATACCGAGGCAAGCAAGGAGAAACATCTCGGCGGCCGCGAGAAGGAGGAGGAAGGAGCTCGTGCGGACGGAGAGGAAGTATGACTTCCTTACGCCTCCATCGGAGCTTTACCCGGGGAGAAGGGAGCACAAATCGACGAACCCGCGATCGGTTGGGGTAAGCATTCTCATTTTGCTCAAATCCGATGATTTTGCTTGATTTTTGAATGATTTAGGGCTTGACCCGAATTATAGGATTTTGAATGATTTTTTGAATGATTTTGAGATGCATGAACAACCTATGAGGCTAAGAATATGCAATGTGCAATTTTATTTGATGAAAAATATGAGAATGACTCACTTTTTTCTCGCAAAATGAAGTAAGAATGAGAATTTTTCAAAATATGAGACGGAGTTCTTGCCTTGTGCTAGAACTAGGTCAAAATTCTGATTTTCAATGAGAAAACATGATTTTGGAAGATGAAAATGATTCATGCATGCCATTTTTGAAAGAATAATGCTTATGTGCGAAAAATTGTGATTTTGTGCTTTAGGAAAGCAATGACGCGTTTCAAGTGATGAAAGACACGTTTTTGATGCAAAAGATATGCTAGAAAAACTTTTGTGAATGCTTTTCTTTTGAAAATATGTGCACTTTTGAAATGATATGCATGCTTTTGAAATGATATGAAGGACTGACGCTTCTTTTTGATGTGCTTGTCTACAGGAGAACAAGTCTAGAGGACCATCGGAGATTGCAGTCAAGCTTTGGCAGAGGATGCCGGATTTCGAGAAGAATGGGGCAAATCCCAAGCAGCTGGTGAGGGCTACCGGCCTGGATGCATTCGTAGAGGCCATTGGTAGGGGTGTCCACATCACCTCTAAGAGCAAGGGCTTGGTCCAGGCCCTTTCTGAGTTCTGGTGGGACAGTACCCATAGCTTTCACCTCGTGGGAGAGCGACGATGTGACTCCTGCCGATTTCACGGCTATTACGGCCTACGAGTTCACCGGGAGGCCCGTGACTTGGAGAGACCATATTACTGAGGAGTTTCGAGGCTTTGGTTGGATTTGAGCCGATTCCCAAGGGATCGGGATGGAGACGCGGAACGTCGAGGTGGCGATTCGAGACTTCCATGCTAATTTTCTTGCTAATGATGTGGCCAGCTGGCTAGAGCATTCATATGGTTGATGCTATCAGTCACCATTTTTGCTAATTCTGGGACACTAGCTATGACTTGCCTCCTCGACTCTCTGGAGGATGTTGATGGGATAGGGACGGTCTCTTGGGGAGAGGCCGGATTGGCGGAGCTCTACTTCTCGTTGGACATGTACAGTCGGAACAAAGCTGCTTCCATGGACTGCTTCTCATTTGCCCTTGAGGTAGTCTCCTTTTTTTTTTTTCTTTTCCTGTCTTGAGACTTTTATAAGAGAGAAAATGACCTTTTGATGTTTTGAACATGCAGGCCTGGTTTTGCGAGGTGATCGGGTTCTTCCCTTGGAACCAGCAGAGTGATGTCACCATCTTCCCTGCTATGGTTATTTGGAGAGATGCGAGAGATAAATTCACGGGGAAGACCCGGATTACCTTCGATTACAAAATGGTGAGGCCGGTCATCAACAGGGATGGGCACGATGGAGTGGACTTCTACCCCTGGGGCAGGTATCCGGAGATCTTGCTGGGAGAGGCCGTCGAGGTGACGAGGCAGAGGAGGTGGCTCACTGGGCTGACATGTGATGTCATTTACTTGGGGGACCGCTTCTCGAGGCAGCATGGTCATGTTCCCCCACTAGATGCCATTACTCCTCAGGATCCTCCAAAGACGGATCTGCGGCCCGAGATTGGCCGGAGGATGAGATAGCGAGGTACCAGCGGCGTGGTCGCGGAGGAGTATTTTGACATGGACACCCCCTATCTTTGTGTTTGTGGAGCGGCGCACTGAGGACGCCACGAAGCTAGTGAAGGCGGCGGTCACTCGGGGATATGGGGAGGATGAGCCTACCGACCCGCCGATCCCTCCTGCGCATCTGTCCTACGTGATCCATGGAGTGCCGAGGAGGATGAGGATACTGTCCCCGATGCTAGGGAGCCCCGGTACACTTTGCCGCTGATAGCACTTGTAAGTGTACTCTTAGGGTCTTATTCCCTTTTTAGCTTTCGGATTTTTACGCTTTTTGCAATTTTCGAGATTTTACGAGATTTTTCTCTTCTTTTTCTCGGGTTCCGGCTCGCACTTACGATAGGGTGGTCGGGCGAGAATAGAGTGGAAGGACATGTGCCGGTCTCTTCCGAGGAAGCCGGCTCGCGCTTCGAAGGCGGCGGATGCACAGGAGCTGGGCGCAAGAGACGGCACGTCGGGGGCACAGCGTCTACCTCATCGGCCTCGGAGTACTCTTCCGGTGCCATGCCTCGGGCGGGGACCCAACGCTGACATTCTGGAGCAGCTGGCTGAGTACGGGCATGATAATGTCCATTTGTCTGACTTGAGCGACCAGGAGGACCTGATGAGGGAGGCTAGCATTTACGAGCTGAGCAGCGATGAAGAGGAAGAAGAATCGGAGGCCTAAGAGGTCTCTAGAATAGATTTGGAACAAAACAAACAATTTACAATTTTTATGCACAACTTGTTTATTTTTTGCTTTATTTGGGCGTCGATGGGGCGAAAACATTGTATTTACATTTTATTTGCTTTTCTAATTCATGCTTTTTCAATTTGCATATTATCTGAGCCTTGGGGCGACTTTTTTGCTTGGAATTGGGGCTGAAACTGGGCCAAAATGATTTATAATGGTGTATGAATGCTTGAATGACTTCTGGATATGTTTTTGTACAGGTTTTGGTTGAAAAAGTGGGGTGAAAACTCCCTTGGGCAGCAACTTTGGTTGCTGCAGAATTTTTTCTGCAGAGGGCTAATGTAGCCGTGCGGCATGGCCTTGAGGGCAAATGAAGCCGTGCGGCTAACAGTTCTGTCTGAGCTGGTTATTTTCTGAATAAAAGCAAGGCTTGGCCATTTCATTTCATTTTCACTCTAAACCTGTCCCAATTGTTCCCAGAGCATATTTTGGACCTAAAAGCACCATTCTTTGATCACTTTGCGATGGAGAAGCTCGTCAAATTGCAAAGGGGGAAACGAGACCATTTTCTATCCGGTCTTCAATCTTGGGCGAGATATAACTTCCAAAATCACAAGGGGCTGCTTGATTCTTCCTTCAAGATCAAGTCTTTATGGCATTTGAGGGATCTCCCGCCCGATTGGGATCTGTTGAGAGCCGCAAAGCAAAGTTTCGGGACGTCCGAGACATGTTTATTGCTTTTCTTACAACGAAATCGTCCCAACGCACGAAGACTTCAGAGCCTTGATTGGGGGTCCCGAGACTGAGGCTATATCTATTCCGCTGATCGGAGACGTGCCGGTGACGGTAAAGCTTGCATCTTTTCTGCAGATTCCTTTGGGAGAGGCTGAGAGGATGATGGTAGCCCCGGATAGGATTGACCTTTCTGATATCCCGAGCAGGTTTGGGTCTCCGAGATATGGCTGCGACCATGGTGGCTATGGATGCTTTCATTCTCTGCGTATTCTCTGTTCTGTTCACCGCTTGAGTCCGTGGGGATCTGTCATAGTGGCCTCTTGGACATGGTCGAGAGGCTGCGAGTGGGAAGGATATTGTCCCGCTGGTTTTGGGAGAGACATTTCATGGGATCGATAGGATGGCTCGGGAGACCGTTTCATGAGGTCCAGGAGTCCGGCTATGTTGACTCTGTGGGCTGCAGGAGAGGCTCGGGGCTTTGCACGGGGCTTTGCCGACTCGGTGCCCTTGGGTGATTTCTCGGAGAGGTGCACCTAGGCGGCGAGAACGGGTAGGCTGGGAGGCTGATGATGGCTAGGCTATCCACTTCGGACATCCGTTGGTGGATACCACAATGGAGGTTGCGGACCCGGGAGGATATTTCGGGAGTCTTATCTTTGTGAGGGTTCCAGGATTCTTTGGTCGTCCTTCTACATACCCCTGCTTGGTATCCGAGGCGGTTTGGGGCTTTACGGGAGCCATTGAGTGATTGGGAGGACATCCGGACCATGGAGGTGGTGTCATTGGACATGAGAGATCCGGCCGGCTTCTCTTTCTTCTCGAGGGCTTGGACATATCTTGCTTTCCCACCCAGGGCTATCTTCGGGAGCGGGAAAAGCACCATCTTGACCACCTGTCTACTTGGGTGAGTACGAGAGGGAGATGGGAGCGACTCGGGTTATCTTGGAGGATAGACGTCGAGCTTTATTGGGAGGCGGCTGCGACTCGAGTAGGACTACGAGGGAGGCGAGGCTAAGGCGGGGAGTTGCCATAACCAATCAGGTGACTTGGTCGGAGATATGGAGGCTCGGTACAAGAGGCTGTCAGAGGTCGCTCCTTTGGCCCGAGGCTCGAGAGGGAGGAGGTGCGGACTCGTGCTCGTATAGAGAGAGCGCTCATTGACACGAGGTTGGTAGAGGCTCCGGCGAGGATACCAGAGGTCGGGATGAGGGATACCGAGCATTATTGAGAAGAAAAGGAAGAAGACTCGACGAGGCCGAGGAAAAGGGAAGAAGGCGAAGAAGACTCGGCGAATGACGGCGACAAGTCTTTTCTCAAGATCCTCTTATTGCCATTTGCAAACACATTAGTTTATTTAGGCATTTTATTGTATTTTAGATCTTTTTAGCGAGGTTAGCGAGTTAAGAGGTGAGCCGTGCTTGAACTCATCAAGAAGTTTTAACTTGTAATGAACAAGAAATATTATTTTAGAAATTAATCAAGACACATTTCATGGAAATTCAAATGTCTTTATTGATTGGGACCCGTTTTATGAAAACTGAAATACCCTTTATTATTTAGGACGCACTTCATGGAAGCTTGATTGTCCTTTTTATTGTTTAGGACACATTTCATGGAAACTTAATCGTCCTTTTTATTATTTAGACCGAACCATATATGGCTGCCTACGTTCCCCTTTTACAAGAAAGGCTAAGGGGCTCAGGTCTTCGTAGTTCATTCTGGTGAACCAATTTTTTATGTGCAGCCCTGTCTTTTGCCTAGACCGCCCTTTTTGGGGTTTTCAGCCTAGCCGGGCATTACTCTTTTTGCACTAAGATTTTTTTTCTCTTTTTTTTTTATGTGCAACCCTGTCTTTTGCCTAGACCGCCCTTTTTGGGGTTTTCAGCCTAGCTGGGTATTACTCTTTTTGCACTTTTTTTTTTTATTAGACATAGTATCTTCGGAGTTTATCACCGTTGACTGGGTGGACAAAGGGATTGCCATCCAAGTCCGCAAGCTTCATTGCTCCTCCTGACAGTATTTTACGCACCACATAAGGGCCGATCCAGACGGGTTCCCATTTTCCTAGGGGTTGTCTCTGGTAGGGCTTTACTTTCAGCACTAAGTCGCCCTCTTTGATATCTCTGGCCTTGACCTTTTTATCAAACGCTCTGGCCATTCGCCTTTGGTAGGCTCGGGTGTGTTCCATGGCTTTTAGCCTTCTCTCGTCAAGCAGGGCTAACTCATCATGCCGGCTGCGCAACCATTCTACTTCATTGACACTGTTTTCCAGGAGGACCCTTAATGACGGGATTTCCAACTCCACTGGTAACACTGCTTCCATCCCGTAAGTTAGGGCAAAAGGAGTTTCTCCTGTGGCTGTTCTGACAGACGTTACGTAGCCCCGCAGTGCTAGGTGCGGCTTTTCGGGCCAATCACGACCACGGGTGGCCATCTTCCGGATGATCCGCTCGAGTGTCTTATTAGCGGCTTCCACGGCTCCATTGGTTTGAGGTCTCTGCGGGGACGACTTGTGGCGAGTAACTCGAATTACGACGAGCGGTCTATCGCAGTCTCCTTCAAAGTGCGACCCATTATCGGAAATGATCTCGTTGGGCACCCCATATCTGCACATTATGTTTTCTTTGATGAACTGGGCCACTTTTCTGGAAGTGAGGACCTTGTAGGACTTGGCCTCTACCCACTTTGTGAAGTAGTCGATGGCTACCAACACGAACTCGTGCCCATTGCTTCTGCCAGGGGATATTTTCCCTATCACGTCAATGCCCCAAGTTGCAAACGGCCAAGGAGTCGTCATGCGGTACAGTCATGAGGTGGGAGATGGTTGAGGTTGGCAAACCGGCTGGCATTTGTCGCAGTTCGGACGTGCCGAACGCGATCTGTTTCCATGGAGATCCGGTAGTAACCCATTCGAGGATCACTTGCATCGGGGCTCTGGCATTCATGTGAGGACCGCGGGGACCATTGTGGACTTCTTGGTCATCAACTCTCTGGCTCTTTCTTGAGTGACACATAAGAGGAGTGGTCCTTGATACCGCTTCTTGTATAGGTTGCCTCCTAGAATGACATAATGAGAAGCCAACCTTTTCGGGGCTTGTAAGCTCTTGGCTCACGATACCTTCTTTTGGTCTACCTTCTTCGTCTCGAAAGGCGACTCTCCGTCCTGAGGAATTGGTAAATCCTGATTGTACCAAGGTTCCTTTATAGGCTCGGGTCCCAGTCCATTTCACAACGAGAAGGCTGGGGCTTCTCTTCTACCCACTCGAAGGGTTTTATGGCTTTTCCCTCGGGGATCTCTACCAATGAGGCTAGAGTAGCTAGAGCATCTGCGAATCTGTTCTTTTCCCTCGGCAAGTAGTGGAAAGTCACTTCTCGAAGCTGTCCGATCCAACTCCTCCATATGGGCATGATACCGTTGTAGATTAGGGTCCACAGCCTTCCACTTGTTGGAGACTTGGTTGATGATCGTTTGAGTCTCCGTAAACTTCGAGCTCCTTGACATTTCTTTCTAAGGCGGCCTCAAACCAAGCAATGCAGCTTCATACTCGGCGGCATTGTTCGTGGCGGAAAGTTCAACTTGAGGGCTATGGAGGTATGCTCATCTTTCGGATCGACCAATAGCATTCCTACACCATTTCCTCTTTTGTTAGCGGCTCCAGTCAAAGAACAACTGCCATCTATTTTCGTGCTCAACTGCAAAGATCCCTTCATACGGAAATTGGGGTTCGTGCCCTCTGTCTTCATTACTGGGAAATTCGCCAGGTGATCCGACAATGCTTGACCCTTGATGGCCTTTACGGTCACATAGTTGATGTCGTATTCTACCAAGAAGAAGGACCACTTCGCTAAACGCATCGAGAGGGAAGGCTTGTCAAAGATGTACTTGATGGGGTCCATTTTCGAGACCAAGTTCACAGGTGGGCTTGCATATAATGCTTCAACTTGCCGACTACCTGCACTTCCGATCTGCACAAGTCTTTTCACATGCTTTGAGTAATTGAGCTCACTCCCCCTGTAGCTTCCGGTGACAAAGTAAATGGCATTTTCTACCCGAGAGTCTTTCTTCTCTTGACAGCAAGCATAGCCCCAACTGCCAGTATGATGACGTGATGAGATAGAGCGTAAGAGGCTGGTCTATGTGGGGGGCATAGTACCGGGGATGTACTAAGTATGCCTTGATCCGAGTCAAAGGCATCTTGGCATTCTTCGGTCCATTACGTGTCCACATTCTTCTTCATGAGCTTGAAGATGGGCTCGCACATAGTGGTCAACCGATTGACGAAACGGCTAATGTCTTGCAATTTACCCATGAAGCTCTTGACTTATGCGGGTTTGAGGTGGCCTCATATCCATGATGGCTTTGATCTTTCGGGGTCAACTTCTATACCTCGCTCCGTGACCATGTACCCGAGCACTTTTCCCCTTGTCACTCCGAAGGTGCATTTGGCAGGGGTTTAGTCTCATGGAATGTTGTCTCGGCCCTCTCAAAGAATTTTCGTAGGTCAACAAAGTGCTGCCCACCTTCTCCTTTGGAGTGGATTATCATGTCATCTACGTGAGACCTCAATCTCCTTGTGGATCATGTCATGAAAAGTGCGGTCGCTGCCCTTTGGTAAGTAGCCCGGCATTCTTTGAGCCCGAATGGCATTCTTGTATAACGGTAGGTTCCCACATGGTGTGGTGAAGGCCGTCTTTTCTTGGTCTTCCTCGGCCATCTTGATCCAGTTGTAGCTCTGCAAAACCATCAACGAAGGATTTGACTTCGTAGTTGGCGAGTGGAGTCCACCAGGATGTCTATGTTTGGCGAGAGGGTAGTCGTCTTTGGGGCGGCCTTGTTCGGATCTCGAAATCCACACAAGAACGCACCTTCCCATTGGCCTTGGTTACGGTCACGATGTTGGACAACCATGTCGGGTATTCAATGACTACGATGAACCCTACCCGCAGTAACTTCTCAATTTCTTCTTTGACTGTAGAGACCATTCCGGCTTGATCTTTCTCGGTTTACTTTGCGGCTTAGCATCGGTGCTAGAGGGATTACGTGCTCTACTATCGAACTGTCTAGCCCCGGCATATCCTTGTATGGACTGGGCGCAAACACGTCGACGTATTCTCCGAGCGGCTCGATCAATCTGTCCCTTTCAACCCCCTGGAAGAAGCTTCCAATCTGTGTCTCTTTAGGTTCCTCAATAGTACCCAAGTTCACACTTATCAAAACCTCCTCGGCGGCTTGGGCCCGGTTTTCCTCTTTTACGAAACCCGCTTAAAGATTTCTTTAATGTATTGTTCGTTTAGTGTGTTTGCATCTTGTTCAAATGATTCATTATTAAGCTGTTGTTAAGTTTTGAGTTAATTTATCATTTGTTAAGTTGGTAATAAGAGGATAATCAAAGATTTGTCATTTCATTCAAGATAAGGGGAAAGATGACATCGATTACATTTTCATAATCCTCGGGCGTGAGGCCTTCGGATGACTCTGAGGACTGGAATTCGAAGATTCCCGACTCAGCGAATAGACAACAGGGTGTTTGACACGACCGGGTTGAGGAGGACGGGGGTACCAATCCAAGCTCGTGATCATTTGGTCGCCGACCGCTATCGGTCCCGAGAATGTCTCCCAATTCTTCAATGGCATTTCTGCCTTAGTCACCAAAGTGCGAGGATCAAAATGACTTTCACCATCGTCTCCACATAACGGCAACTATCTCATCTGTCTTGAAGTCTGTGCTTCTTCGTCAAACAACTCTTGCAAACCCATCTTCATCTTTGCAATCTCGGCACGATCTTTGGAAGAGCTAACTCAAAGGCGGAGAAGTCCATTGTCCCGAATGTCGATTCTTTGACACTGGCCGGATTTCCTTTGAAGACGTACTCATTCTGAACGGTGGTGGTGGCCCCAGGGATATCTGGCAAATCAAGGAACATTCTTCGAACGGGATTGGCTGGCTTTCCCCTAACTTTCTCAAGGTTCTCTAGAAGGGTTTTCTGCAAGGAGATCCGGCGATCACTTTCATCATACTGTGTCCCTCCTTTTATAAAGTAATGGGTCAGACAGACCGTAAGGATGGAGCCGGACCCCTTCACCTTTCTTGCCTTTAGCTTTTCTAGCATCCCGAGAGTTCGGTTTGTACCCCAAGCCATATCTCGGTAGTCTGCTCCTTCACATCAATGATGGTGTTACGACCTTGAAGTCTTCTACCCAATCCAAGTCCCTAAGATAGCTCATTTTCGCATCATTCTCATGGCAGGAGGGATTTTATCGGAAGTAGTGGTGAGGTCGGTCAACACACTTATGCCTTGGAAGAAGCTACGGAGAATCCGGTCAATGCTAACCCTTCATCATCATGCTTGATCTCCAATATCGGGATGTCCCCTGCCGGTTCCTTCTACCGTGACACTGTCCCCATAAATGGTGGTGATAGTTCCATCACTCGACCGAAATTTGACGCACCGATGCAAAGTAGAGGCTACCCCGTTTATCCGGTGGATCCAAGGCCGTCCCAAAGAAGGCAAGAAATGAAATCGGAATGTCAATAACTTGAAAATCAACATCCATGACCTTTTCCCGAACCACATCTTGAGAGTGGCGATCCCCAAACCGATCGTGCAAAGGGAGTCATAGGCCTTAATAGTCCGACTAGAAGGCTTTAAGTCCGTTGGCTTCAAATCCAATAAATCCATCATCTTAGCCGGCAAGACATTCATTGCACTTCGTCGACTAGTACTCGTGGCAATCGACGCTCTTCTAACCGGACTGTGATGTAAAGAGGTTCGTTGTGGCTAGCCCCATACTTTGGCAGGTGTCCAATTCGGTGAAGGTAATGATGTTTCGTAGTGGATATTTCCAATCATTTGGACGACCTCATCCGGGGGTGACATCTATGGGCACCATGGTCTTGGCCAAACTTTCTTCTAGTTTCAACTTATGAGGGTATGAGGAGGTTAACAGGACCATAAGGAGATATTGGCTTGGGTACACTTCAACCGAGTTAGGATTTGGATCCTCCTTATCGAGTCGCTTTTCTCGCTTTCTGGCTTATAAGGTCTTTTATCTCGTCTTTGGTTCCAGAGACGGCATTCCTTTTGTCACCCTTAGCCGCTCAATACTCATATGTCTGCACCGAGTCATCACATAGACATTGGATTTTCCTTGGTCATTATTCCTACTTTGGAGGATTCTGCCAATTCTTTCAAAGTCGAGGCGGATTCTTTACCGGCGTATGGCCAATTTCGCTGATTGATCTGATTGGACGGTGCTGTCGGAAGCATAAGCGGCTTCCCGACCAGTCCTGTGTTACCGGCTTTTTGACCTTTTCACATTCTCCGTTTAAAGCTTTCACAGTCTCATTCAAACTTTTCAAAGTCGCATGCAACAAGAATTATCACTTCCGGAGTTTGGAGCTTGGCAAATGGCTTTCTCATCCGAACCTAGCAACTTCTTTAACGAGTAGGATCACATTCCTCATCACCGTCAAGCATGTCTTTTCTTTCCTGGGGGTCAACCTTTGACGGCATTTTGAACATTGGCTAAACACTTTCTGAAATGGGAAATTCCATCATCAATAAGGATTTCTGCGGGGTCAAACCTCATGGCGGGTTCCTTTTCCTTATTGTCAGAGATATTTTCCGGGCTTTTTGGCTTCGGGCTAACCACTCCTCTATTGTCCCTTCCGGCACTTCGACCGTGTCTTCACCGGTGTCACTACGTAGCTCTCGTGGGAACTTTCGTCTTGGCTCTTATGACCAATGAGGGCAAAAGCAGTCGGGATACTTGACGCCATATGAGGGGTATCTCGACTCTTCCTCGGGCTTAGGGATTACCAGGAAGACATCATTATCATCGTAGGACATAAAGGGGACTCGGGTCGCCTCTAAACTCGTGACTCTTTCCAAGGCATCCATACATTCTTCTTCGTACCAAGTTTCGGAGTGACTACTAACACCGTGATAGAGTCTACCCTTCCCGATGAGAGTTTGGCTTCGGCGACGCTTACGTGTTCTAGATCGGTGGGAGGAGCCCACTTCCCTCTTTTGGCTAAAGCTTCAATCAAGTCTCTCCATTCACCTACTAAGTCCTTGTACGGAGTATTGAACTCTAGGATATAGGACTCATATACTACCTCATCCTTCTCCGAGCCTTTGCATAGGCTGCAGACACACTTTGAAGTGATTTCATCCCCTATTCCAGTGTCCGTGGGCTTTCTCGCCTCATCTTGCCCTTCGGGTTTCACTTCCGTTGGCTCCAAGTCCATTCCTTCTACTGAATCAGTCATCATCACCTGTAAATCCACCCATTCCTATTCTCGTTCCCGATCGACTCTTCGCTGTAGGCTATCTCGAGAGGGAGGCAAATTCACAAAGGCGTTGACAAAATTGGAAAGGTCAAACCGGCACCGGGATTTCAAGGTAGGGAAATTTGGCTCGCCGAAAGGAGGAAAAGGGTCCCATGGGGGATTGAGAGGGAAGTGAGAGTGTCGGGACCCTAACAACTTGGGGTATTGGAGGAGACCGAGAAAGGACAGTCTTTGGTAATGGGTTATATGAAGATGGGGAGAGCATTGGTTATAGGCTAGCTCTTCTTCCACTGGTCATCTCGTTACCCAAACCAAGATCGGCTCTCTGTCAAATCGGTCATTCTCGACTCTCCGAACCGGAACCGAGGATTCTCGCGAACCTGTCCGAGGATTCTCGCGCTAACAAGTCAGCCGACCCGGTGTTCTCACCCACTTCTTTCTCACATTTGCGGGAAAGGGATAGGAAAGGTTTAGACTCGGGGTAGGTGTTTAGTAAGGCTCGTGCAATATGCAAATTAGAATCTTCAAGTTTACTTAAAATGTTGTCTTTTATTAATATCTATTTGGTTGGAAAAGGGGTTACGCCCTTCTTTTTCACAACTACTTAGATCCTGGATCAGTGGGTTCCGTCACTACGTCTATAAGCCCCTCGTATTCCACCCGTATTTCGACCTCCCAGGTGGACAGCCCGGGCGAGGGTCCTATAGGGCACGCGGATCCCACCGACCGAGAGTAAAGAACGCTCCTATCGGGTCTAGCGGGTCATAGGACCTTTCAACGCACGAGCGATGCGGATTATAGTCAAGGCAATATCGGGAAAGTCTCGTCTCTCTGCCTTGACGGATCTTTGACAGAGTTTCGCTTGAGCGAATGACGGTTTTTTGACTTTCGGTAATGTCCGAGAATATAATAGGCATGGGTCGGGCGGCAGAGCCGGATGACACAAAGTGTCACATTGAACTTCGTTGCATACGCAGGCGCGAGTCGGAATCGAAGTCAATGCCGGTCAAGATCTTGCCAATTTTTCCTTGTCGGAATTTTGGCAGAGCTTCGCTTGAGCGAAAGATCTTTTGATTTTTGGCAAAGACTCGGTCTTGACTCTTACACATTCCGTGCGGGTCAAGGTCAATAGTCAATGTCGGAGTCAAGATCCCACCGATTTTTCCTTGTCGGAATTTCGATTTCGCTTGAGCGAAAATCTTGGCTTCCGTTATGAGCTAAGGCTTGACCTTTACGTGGGTATGCAACTGGGCTATATGACACGGACTAGACCAAAACCAACCAAAAGTCACGGTTTTTGAAACGTGTGACACGGATCGTGCATTGGTCGACACCGGCCGCCATGGGGAGGTTGGGATGATTCCCGTGCGCGCCCGGAGCATCGTAAGGCCGTCCGTGATCACAAGGAACCACCTCGGGTTGAAGGACGTGCGTGCAAAAGTGTACAGGATATATCAGTGCGCGTAGTGTGCGGTCTCCTAAAAATGTTCCTTTTGAGTTAAAACAGAGATTTTCATAAATGTGTTTTAAAGGAATGATTTTCGGGACGGGGGAAAATGCAACACATAAGCACGTAAATTTTTCCTGGGAGCCCCGGTCGATCATGGAGCCGAGTAGCCCCAAGTCGCTAGGACTTGCGCATTAACCATGATTTTTCCCGGTGGAATTGCCACGAGGTCGTATGGTCGAGAATCCTATGAGGATTAGCCGTACGACCGCATGGATCAATTTTCCGGAGTGTTCCACTCCTTTTGCTATTTTTCGGGTTATTTTCCGTTTCAAAGTATGCACAGATTCCAAGATGCAAATGATGCAATGCATGGTAAAGAAAGCAAACATGATTAATGAAATCGGCGATGGGAGTCTAACCCGCTCAAAGGGAAAATCTTTCTTCTATTTTTTTCAAAATTATTTTTTTTCGAAAAAGGGATACTGGTACGTGGGATTGTTAAACCACCTTGTTATCCCAAGCCCCGGGTTAGGGAGCGATACAGGAAGGGTAAGTGGGGTCCACCTATATACCAAGTATCGATTTTTGTTTTGAAATTAAAAGCTTTTCTCCTTTGGGATATTCCCCAGCGGAGTCGCCAAACTGCGAATGTGTGCCCAAAATTTTTTGTTTATTAGAATTCACGCGAGTTTGAAGACATCCGAGTTATTTGAAAAACGGAGTCGCCACGCCATTTTGATTACCTCAAAACTTTGAAAAAAAGGTTTTTATGGGTTCGGAGGTTAAGTTACCCCTTGGAAAGAACGTTTGGCGTTCACCCAAAGTGCCTTGCCGGAGCAAGTCTCCCGAGATTTCATTAATCGTGTTTGCTTGCGTGCTTTCTTTGTGTGCATGTGTTTGAAAATAAAGGGAGGGGGAATGTCCCAAGTCGTCTTCCGGACGTACAAACCATTTGTTGGTTGTCGCTCGGGATTCCTTGGAATTTATGTATTTGGGATTATGATCCCGTCCTCATCTTATGACTTGTGATCATCGCATTTTAAACCTCGGGACCATCGGGACTGGCGTGATCGAGAGAATGACTCTCTTTTGGTCAAAGATGAGGTTCTTTAGGAAGGAATGTCCTTAGCCCATCAATCCTACGCTTTAAGACGGTCGAGCTCGTATAGAGGCTTCATACTCATTCTTAAGCGATAATTGGAGATATAGGGTTCAAGGTTATCCTTTTCCTAAAGAAATCATGAACCTTTAATGGAAGGAACGATGCAAAGATGAGAACTTTTACACCGGTCCGTTCCAAGGTTAGGGAAAAGGGGGAATGCATGATGAAAAATGACTCTTTAATGAAAAGATGACATTTTGGTTTTAGCAAATGATGCTTTTTGATTGAAAGAAATGATCTTTATGCAAATGATGCATAAAGATAGGATTTTTATGCAAATGATGCATTAGAAAAAGGTTTTTGAATCTGAAAGGATGCATTTTTATTGAAAAGATTGGATCTTTATATGCAAATGATGCATAAAGATAACATTTTTATTGGAAAATAGGGATTTTAGGTGCAAAGGATGCACCTTTATGAAAAAAGACTACATTTTTATGACAAATGAGGTCTTAATGCATGCAAAAGGGGAAGGGGATGATAAAGATGTGATCTTTAAGCTACCAAGTCCCAAGCAATATAAAGACAATGCAATGAGCAATTTATAAAGCAATTAGGATGCAAGGATAGGGCGTGCGAGGTTACCAATGACTTCCTTTGCTTCTCGGACGGAGCTAGGAGGAGAGGTCGATCTTTGGTCTTCAAGGAGGAGGGATGTAACTTCTTGGCCTTCCTTCTTCTTCTTCTTGAATTCACATGCTTTCTTCACGTATTTCGAGTAGTAGTGTATATTTTCTCATATATTGTGTGTGTTGAAATGGGTAGAGGAGGGCTCTATTTATAGAGCGACTGGATAAGGCTAATGAAGCCGTGCGGCTGCAGGCCCTTTGCAAATGAGGCCGTGCGGTCTTATCCATTATGACTCAGCATTCTAGAACCATGCAAGGTGGCATTATTCTAGAACCTTCTCCCTAAATAAGAAAAACGTGTTTCTTAATTAGGAAGGCTCCCTTCAGCCCTTATTTAATTTAAAAACAGTTCCGGAATGTTTCCGGAACGCTGGGAGGGTCTGGGGAATTACCGAAAAACTTACCGAAATGTCGGAAAAATTAACCGGAAGGCATGAGCCAGATTTGGGTACTTACAGTTAGCCATGTGAATAGTGAACCGAGCCGGCCACTTAGTCAAGATCAGGTCAAGAGTTCGGCATGACCTCTCTTTACCTTGCTTGCGCAAGGGATCTGTGACGTTAGGCGTTGGATGGTCATATTGTCATGACTGACGTATCAAAGGAGTGATGACATGGTGTCATGTGAGCATGGATGTATATCCGGGACGGAACATCGTCTGGGTGTAGCTTCGGAAATCAAGATCAGGTCAAGATTTTAGCATGACCTTTCATCGCTTTGCTTGCGCAAGGGATCTTGAGTTCCGAGCCTTGACTCAGAAAATGGCCGGCATGGTATATGTATCCAGCCGTATGACACGGATCGGGTAAAAACCAACCGAGTCCGGACGAGTGTGACTCAAGACTCAAACGTGTGGTTGACGCTTGGCTAGGATGGGATGTTTGGAATGATCCCGTGCGCGTCCAAGAGGCCTAGGAAGACCTAACGGATCGCAACCGAGACCACTCCGGGTTAAGGGTTGTAGTGTGCGGTGTATCCGAGGCGGCAGCGCGTAGCGTGCGGTGTAACCGAGGCAGCAGTGTGAGTAGTGTGCGGTGTAACCGAGGCAGCAGTGCGCGTAGTGTGCGGTCTCTAAAATTCTTTTTCTGAGTAAAACAAAAGTTTTTGAAGAATTTTAAGTGTATGTACAGATGTATATTGATGCATTTTTTTTTGTATTTTTATTTTTTTTGTAAAATAAAAAGTAAAGCACGTGCACGCACACACAACAGTTAAAGGAAGGGGTAAAATGAAAGTTTGACCCTCATCATTGTTTTAAAAATCTTTTGTTTTGTTTAAAAGTTTTTAAAACAAAATTTTCCCCAGCAGAGTCGCCAACTGAAATAGCCCGGATCCGAGAGGCTCGCGCCCCGGCATCTGGCATCTTTCGCGTTGGCGGCGGTTTGGTCTCGCCGTTTGTTTTCGCATTTGTAGAGTCGCCACGCCGTTTTTATTAAGCCCAAAACATTGAAAAAGGGCATCAGTTTAAAGATAATTTTAAACTGTTTTTGTGTGATGAGATTTTGAGTTCGGAGGTCAGATGACTCCTCGGGAAGAGAATATTAGAATATTAGAGCTCACCCGAATCGCCTCGTAAAACGAGTCTTTCGGATACCCCTAATATCCTTTAAATGTTGTGTATGTGTGTGTGTGCTTTTAAAAATGCATGCTGTATCGGATGTCTACATTGTATGCTATGTATGGAAATGTATTGAAATAGTAATGGAAGGAAGCCTTACCAATGTTGGTTCGTGTCTGTCTTCCGCTGAGGAATAGTGTTTGGGGTCGGAGTAGTGTTCCGGTGCGGATCAGGGTTGCTTCGGGAAGGGCCGGTTGTCTGCGGACAGAGTTTCGGCGTGAGTTGAGGTTGCAGGCTGCGTTCGGGCAGAGGTTCGGCGTGCGTGGGGATCGTCGGGATCACTCGGGCAGAGGTTCGGCGTGCGTTGTGGTGGCAGGAGTCACTCGGGCAGAGTTTCGGCGTGGTTTGGGATCGCCGGTTTGACTCGGAAAGAGCCGGGACACCGTGGAAAGACCAGGCAAGGCCTCGGAGTACCACGAGGGGCCTCAGAGTACCTCGAGAGTGCCTCGGGGCAGCGCGGGAGCGTCGCGGGAGCACTCGGGGAGGCTTCGGAGCACCATGATGGAGAAAAATTCCTCTAGTAATAAAATCCGAGCAAGTGGACTCACTACCGGTGTAGTAATATGCACGAGCAGGGGTCGAACCACAGAGACTCGTTGGTTTTAACAAGTAAATTTAATTAATGCTAAAAGTAACAAGATGGGTTTTGATTTGGTTTATTAAAATTAAGCAACGAAAGAAAATTAAAACAATTAAGCAACTAAAGTAACAATTAAGCAAGCTAGCAAACGAAATTCAAGGATTTAACAACTAGCCCACGGATTAGGTTCACCACATATTCTCCCTTTATGCCTTTTGAATGATAAAATATTAATTGGGTTTAGGGCTTCTTCACTTTTGTAAGAATTGGGACGGTTCGATTGCCGGATTGCAATTCTTCTATTGAGTAATTATCAATTATCACGCAAGATCAAATTGATAACAACTCAATTCATTAAGCATCAAAGAATTAATGAAGCCTAGACTCAATCAATTCACGCAAGATCATCAATTGAGTCTAATCCTCCTAATAGTGTTCGTGCACAATTTCCCACGCAAGTGCAGGACTTGTACCAAATAAAAATTAAGAATATTAGAATGAACTAACTCCACAATTAAATGAAATTTAAATATATAGCATAAAGTTCAAATACGGGCTACACCAATCCGTGAACTACAAAGAAATTAGCTACTCATGTTTCGGATAAACATCACAAAACATGAATAGCAACAAAACATCAAACCTGAAATCCTTGCAAAAACCTTGAAAATAAACTCTTTAATCCTTGAAAACTTAGGCAAGAAAAGTAAGACAAAAGATGTCTAATAAAAATAATAAAGGGAGTATATATACTCCTCCATGCAGTCCTAGGCTAATTAGGAAAATAAGATAACCAAATCTCTCCAAATCTGCTTCAAAATCCTTGCTGACGTCACAATACGCGTCCTGGCACGAGTCGTGATAATTAGCACGAGTCGTGCCCTTCGGGCCTGGGCCGTGAGAACGACTCGTGCCAGGCCCCTCCATTCGTGCTGAGTAGCTATGCTGAAAATAGCCATGGCCTCCACTCGTGAGAACGAGTCGTGCCAAAGGTGCCCATTCGTGCTGAGTAGCTGGTTGAGATTGGCTTGACTCCATTCGTTCCCAAGTCGTGCTCCACTCTTCTTCAGTCGTTCCCCACTCGTGCCAAATACAGAATTGCCCCATTTTGACTCAGCTTTGACCTGGCCTTCGTCCCTTGACCATGTTTGACCCCGAGCTCGAACCTTGAACAACTCACTACCCTTTTTCCACTGACAATGGACTTGCACGCTCCATGAAGTTTTACAACCAAATACAAATAAAAAGCCAAAAATAACCTCAATAGATCATTGTTTTCTCACATCTCCTCACATAACACAATGTCATTCAAATACATCAAAACTAAACTAAATACATCAAAACTCATTGTAAATAATCCGGAAACATAGGTAAAATAATATGTATAAAATCCACACATCAAATTCCCCCACACTTAGACCATTACTCGTCCCTGAGTAATATCCTAACTCCAATCTAAAATTGGTCTAAAACAGATGTGCGGGAGAAAATGATACCTAGCCTCCTCTAACCACCAATACTAATCAAATACAATGATACCGGAGTGTACAAAACTCCGTCTCCATAACACTCCTCAAAAGAAAATAATGGCCCTAGCTTGACATCAAACTCCATGATAAAAATGATCGTCCAAACTAGGGCCCTCACAATGTTAGTGGGGGGAAACTAAAATGTCCTAACCTTTCCCCCACACTTGCTCACACTACATAACGTACTCCCTCGATAAAAAATTAATGTTAAGAAAAAGGGATGCTCAACAAAAACTTACCTCGTGCTTTTCTCCAACCCCCCTTATTACTCCAAGGTGCACGAGGATTTCTATCCTAACGCCTCTATTCCCGAACCTCCATCTCCAAAAATTTTCCTACCCGAACTCCTAGCTCCCCCTTATGTCTCCACGCCGGTGAATAAGGATGTTTTCGCTCAACTTCTCACCTTTTGCCTAAATGCCCTTTCGGGTTTTCACTTAGCCACTCTATTTTTTTTTTTATATTTTTTTTTTTTTTTTTTTTTGTTTTTTTTGTTTTTTTTTTAAATATATACATACAGTACAAAGGCACCGCCCTTCCCCCACACTTAAACTCCACAGTGTCCTCAATGTGTGCACAAAAATAGAAATGGGACAGTTTAAATGTAAAAGGGAAGAGTATAAGAAACGGTACCATCAATATCGCGGGCCGAAGCCCCCATCTGGAAACTGGGCCTCACGGGCCGCCTGCCGCTGCCTCCTCCTCTCAGCTCTCCGTATCATCTCATGAAAATGCTCGTCCGGACCGGCTCAAACTGCTCAGGCTCAGGCTGCTGTATCCAAAGCTGCTGCTGATGGACCATTCTATGCGTGGTCTCTACCCTATCCTCCAACGCCTCTAGTCTATCATCCTGAGCATCCCACCGCCTATCCACATAGTCAAACCGGGTGCGCCACATCAGATTCTGCGCCTCCCGAGCCTCGCACTCCTCTCTGTATCTCCTCTCTCTCTCCTCCGCCTCTCTCTGATATTGAGCATCTAGATATGCTCTCATGTCACCCCAATAATCAAAGGCTCCAGCCATCCTCGATCGATCCCGCCCACGGCCCGCAAAGCCTCCACTAGCCCCACTGAAATGGCTCTCTCATCTCGATGGTCCTCACCACCTCTTTGATCATCATCCCCGCACGCTCTTGCTGCCGCTTCTTCCTCATCATCACTCACTCTCTCACCCATATCTCTCCTCATGTCTCTCAATGTCATATTGGCCACAAATGGCATCCTCCAATCTCTAGCATATGGGCCACAGAAATACCACTCCGGAGCACACCTAAAGCTCCTATCACCACCATAAGTAAATGTCAATATCTCATTCTGCCCAGAGATACGCTCAAAAGTGTCATATCGGTATAAGAAAAACCGATCATAGAATAAAGGCCCCTCTACCTTGCCTACCGATTTAGGATGATTACGCACAAAGTTTTCCACTAACAAAGTCACCATACCACCCACCGGGATGTTCCCATTTCCGTTGACTCCCAACGCCACACACCTCCGAAAAACAGATCGACCCAATCCGGATCACGGTATTAGATTGTAAAGCACATTCCATGGTCGCAAACTGTAGGGCATCCATCTGCGCCGGCTCCCCATTGGCGTAGAAGGTCATAGATAAACCCCTATAACGGAGTTTCCACGTGGGATGGGAGAGAGATTTCATGACCACATAAGGTTTACGCATAAACTTCCTCGTCAACTCGTAAAAGAATGTCTCGACGGTCCTATCTCTCTCTGACCACTTTCCTCGGGGCTCACTCACGCCCAAATACTCTCGAGCTGCAGCATACGACATAACCCTCGTAATATCATTAATATTAAAACGCACACTCCAAATCCCATTCTCCTCGCGTCTCTCTATAGTAGCCAAAAATTCAAGCGTCACTCGCTTGTATACCCCCGCACTTTTGCCCAAGAAGCCTCCCAATCCAATGTTGTTCAATAATCCCGACACCAAACCATGTAATCCCAATTTCCTTTAGGTATCCTCACACAAGAATCTCGTCACTTGGACAACCCTTCCATTCGCCAAATTCCTCCATTTATTCTTTTGGGCATCCGTCAATTTAGTTAAGCCCATGAAATCATCGGGGGTGCGGGTGGGTTCCTCAATCACAATATTTCTTTTCTTCCTAGGCTGAGTTTCAATGGCTTTACCCTTGTCTTTTGTTCTTCCCATTATCACTCAATGAAATCAACAACCAACAATTAAACAAAAAATACCACTCAACCAAACAACAATATTCTTTCCACCAAGCACACCAATCACCAACCACACAACTTAGAATTCGAAAGGGGAGTAGAAATAGAAATTACCTTCAAACAATTTAGGTCGCCGGAAAAGTTGGCCGGAGTTTGGCCGGAAAATTTGCCGGAACTTGAGAAGAAGGTCGGAAAAGAAGGGGAAGATCAATGTAATACCAACCTTCAAAGAATTGTGCTTCAATTCGCACTCCACACCAAGGAATCAACAAACCCACTTCAATCTCACAACTCCAAGCTTTGCTTCAAGAAATCTTCAAAAAGATGGAGTTTTGGGCTTAGCTTTTTGGTTTAGAGGGGTTATAATGGGGTAGAGAAGAGGATTTTGTGGGTTAGGGGTGAAGATTTTAAGGCTTGGATGGGGAATTGTTAGAGAAAGAGCAAGGTTTTTCAAAACTTAGGGTAGAGAGAAGAAAAAGGGGGGGGGGGGGCGGCGGTTTTGAAACCTTGTAAATAAGGGCACGACTGAACATGTTTTTGGGAACTGATGGTTTTAATTTCAAATTGACACGAGTCGTGCTTTTCTTTCCACTCGTGCTCACGAGTCGTGCCCAAGTACCCCAATCGTTCTGAGTAGACTGAGCTCTCTTCACTCGTGCTCCCATTCGTGCTAATGAGCACGAGTCGTGCTCTGCCTGGGCCAATTTTCAAATTTTCAATTTTTTTTTTTTTTTTTTTTTTTTTTTTTTAGACCCGGGATTTTTAGCTCCTCCACGTACGTTTCCCTGCACAATACAAACAAAAGAAATACCTTTCGGCGGCACCCGGTTTAATGAAAAAGAGAAATTTACAAATACACATACAAATCCGGGTTGTCTCCTAAGTGAGCACGCCCTTTTTAATGTCTTTGGCTAGACCATTTGCATGTCGCATTGGACACACATTTTGACCGCACTTTCGTTGCCTACATCCCCATTAATGTGGACGGACTACCCACAAGAATAGGCTCAGGTCACCGTAGTTCGACACGTTTACGAAATAAAAGACATTTAAAAGCGGAAGACTCTTTTTTTTTTTTTTTTTAAATTCACCACCCCCACACTTAAATTATGCTATGTCCTCATGGCATAGACCAAGAAAGACACAAGACAATCCAAATGCAACGATGAAGAGACTAAAACGAAAATACGGAAAAAAACAAGAATGTTACCTCCATTGGGTTGCCTCCCAATCAGCGCTTTGGTTACAGTCGTTAAGCTCGACATTATGCCTCCACAGAACTAGGTGTCCTCCTCCGAGTCCACCAACTCAATCACGTCAATCTCATTGATGTCCTCCGAAATTGATACCCCTTCGTAATATGGTTTTACTCGATGACCATTGACTTTAAACACATTCCCATCCTTTGGATTCTTGAGTTCAATCAAGCTCCGTGCGGATACACACGCACCACATCATACGGGCCCGACCATCTAGAACTCAACTTACCCTAAAAGCTTTAACCTAGAGTTGAAGAGAAGGACTTTCATACCCGGTCTTATAAACTTGGGCTTCAAATTTTTGTCGTGGTACCGTTTGGTCCTCTCCTTATACAATTTTGCGCTCTCATAACTATCTTGCCGGAGCTCCTCAATCTCATCAAGTGCAAGCAGTCTCTTTTCTCCCGCAGCATTCAAATCCATGTTTAATTCCCTCACCGCCCAATACGACTTGGGTTCCAACTCCACCGGAGGTGACATTCTTTCCCATACACTATCCGGTACGGACTCATTCCAATGGGCGTTTTGTATGCCGTTCTGTATGCCCACAATGCATCCCCCAACTTTAATGCCCAATCTTTCCTGTTGGGACGCACTGTTTTCTCAAGAACACCCTTTATTTGCCGATTGCTTACCTCCACTTGTCCCGAAGTTTGGGGATGATATGCTGTAGCGAGCTTATGCACCACCCCATACTTTTTCAAAACTGCATTGAACCTTTTGTTGGTGAAGTGGGTCCCTTGATCACTGATAATTGCTCGTGGCATGCCATACCTGTTGAAAATATTCTCACACACAAACTTGCAAACGACATTAGCATCATTAGTTCGGGTGGCAATTGCCTCCACCCACTTTGAAACATAATCAACAGCAACAAGTATGTACAAATAACCGTGGGACGGGGAAAAGGGTCCCATAAAATCAATGCCCCACACATCAAATATATCAACAATAAGATTACTTAGTAAGGGCATCTCATCTCTTTTCCCTATGTTCCCGGACCGTTGACACCTATCACATCTAAGGCAAAACTCTTGAGCATCTTTAAACAGAGTAGGCCAATAAAGACCCGATTGCAGCACTTTCCTAGCGGTCTTTTGGCCACTAAAATGACCCCCGCATTGGAGTTCATGACAAAATCTCAACACGCTACTCTGCTCATAGTCCGGAACACACCTCCTAACAATTTTGTCCGGGCAAATTTTCCATAGATAAGGATCATCCCAAATGTAATGTTTCACATCTGACTTGAACTTACGTTTTTGGTCATAAGTGAATTGTGATGGGAACATATTAGACACCAAGTAATTAACGAAATCAGCATACCAAGGCTCTTGGACATGTACAGCAAGAAGTTGTTCATCCGGAAAATTTTCATTAACCGGAATCAAACCTTCTTCAACATTGAGATACGAATAGTCCTCAAGCCTCGACAAATGATCCGCCACCACATTTTCAGTCCCCTTTTTATCCCGGATCTCTACATCAAACTCTTGTAACAACAACATCCACCTCAACAAACGAGGCTTAGCATCTTTCTTATTTAACAAATGTTTCAAAGGCAAGATGATCGAATAAATAATCACCTTCGATCCAAGCAAGTAAGAACGAAACTTTTCCAATGCAAACACAACAGCTAGAAATTCTTTTTCAGTTGTGGTATAATTCAGTTGTGCATCATTAAGTGTTCTACTTGCATAATGGATAACAGAAGGCAATTTGTCAACCCTTTGTCCCAAAACAGCCCCAATAGCAAAGTCCGAGGCATCGCACATGATCTCAAAAGGGTGAGACCAATTGGGACTAGAAAGAATGGGGGCACATGTCAACTTTTCCTTAAGCAAATTGAAAGCATCAACACACTCTTGGTCAAAAATGAACTCCGTATCCTTGGCAAGCAGATTGCATAAAGGCTTACAAATTTTTGAAAAGTCTTTTATGAATCGCCTATAGAAACCCGCATGCCCTAGGAAACTTCGCACACCCTTGATCAATTCGGGGAGGTAATTTTGCAATCACATCAATTTTAGCTCTATCAACCTCAATCCCCTTACTTGACACAATATGACCCAAAACAATCCCATGCTTCACAAGAAAATGACACTTTTCCCAACTCAAAGTCAAGTTGGTTTCACAACACCTTTTCAAAACGAGATGCCAAATTCTTTAAACAATCATCAAAACTATCCCCTATAAAGAAAAATCATCCATGAAAACCTCAACGTACCTCTCAATCATATCCGAAAATGGAGGTCATACACCTTTGAAATGTCGCAGTGCATTGCAAAGCCCAAAAGGCATCCTCCTAAATGCATATGTGCCGAATGGACATGTGAAAGTGGTTTTGGACTCGATCTTCAGGGGCTATGGCAATCTGATTATACCCCGAAAAGCCATCAAGAAAACAATAGTAAGAATGACCGGCCAATCTCTCTAGCATTTGATCAATAAACGGCAAGGGAAAGTGATCTTTCTTGGTCGCAAACATTTAATTTTCTCAAGTCAATACACATCCTAAGGCCAGTCACTTCCCTTGTTGGCACATCCTCACCTTTCTCATTTTGGACAACAAGTAATGCCCGATCTTTTTGGTACAACTTGTACCGGGCTTACCCACTCACTTTCAGCCACCTGTAAATGATACCCGCATCTAGCAATTTTAGGACCTCTTTTCTCACGGCTTCCTCCACGTGAGGATTCGGCCTCCTTTGTCTCTCTCTAGACGGCTTGGCACCATCCAAGAGATGAATTCTATGCATGCACATTGTGGGACTAATTCCCTTTCTGTCCTTCAATGTCCAACCAATGGGCTCTTTATATTCACACAAAACAAAGAATTAATTGGGCCTCTTGGTCTTTGGACAAATCGAGATGCAATTATGACAGTAATGTTTCTCTCTCTCCCAAAAATGCATATTTTAAATTAGAAGAAAGAGTTTTCAACTCAAGGACTGGGGAATCACAATAGAAGGCGCCAACTTCTCATTGAAGTGGCCTAGGGGTGAAACGGGCCATCACTAGGATGGTGCTCGTCGGCCTTATCCACGGCCATCGGCTGAGCATCCGCATTATCCCTAGTTTTCTCACCGCCCATTGAAATCAATGACTCTAACTCCTCACAATCTCTCACATGCCATGAAATCTCACTCACACAATCATCAACTTCATCTAACTCATCAACAAGCATGCAAGACTCATCACGACCCACCGCATTTTTCATTACATCAAAGACATTTATTTCAATCTTTTCATTTGCGACGGTCATAGATAGAGTACCATTACCAACATTGATCACGGTGTTGGTTGTTGCCATGAATGGTCTCCCAAGCAATATGGGTGAATCACGGCGACTACCCTCACCGCGAGGCATCTCTAAAACCACAAAATCAAGCGGGAATAATCAATGAACCAACTTGAACTAAAACATCCTCTACGATGCCCATTGGTCTTTTAATGGACCTATCGCAAGTTGTAGGGCCATCATAGTGGGTTTTAGCTCGGGCAAACCTAACTCAAGGTACATGTAATATGGCAACAAATTAATGCTCGCCCGAGATCAAGCATAGCTCTCACCGTGTGAGAATCCCCCAAAGTAATGGAAATTAGAAAACTCCTGGTCTTTCATTTTCGGTGGGAGACTATGTTTGACTACGGCGCTTGCATTCTCATCCAAAACAGAATCTCATCTTTCCCATACTGAATTTTCTTGGAATTAATTTCCTTGAAGAATTTGGCATATGCAGGAACATTCTTGATCACATTTAACAAAGGCAAATTTATGTTAACTTTTGAAAACATGTCAATCAATTCTTTCATTTGGTGATCAAGCTTATTCCTCAAGAATCTGCCAGGGAAAGGAACAGGAGGTACATATGGCTTGGGATTTGACTTTTCTACATTCACATTTTGTCCCAATCCATTAGTACCCTCACCCTCAGACACAACATCCTCAACAACAACATTTTCCACAATCGGGGGTTCCACAACAGGGGAATCAATGACAGGGGGTTTAGCAAGATAAGAAGGAGAAGTTACCTGATTATCTACCTGTTTGCCACCACGTAGGGTGATGATGGCCTTGGCTTGCTCCCCTTGGCTAGGGAATGTACCCGGTTGTCGTCCTTGTAATGCCTCTGCCAATTGACCCATTTGGGTCTCCAACTTCTTCATTGCAGCAGCTTGATTGTTGTATGCTTGCTGCTGTTCTGCCTTTGCTTGAAGTTGCTCCGCTCTCATCTGATCCATTGCCTCTTCCCAAGGCTCTTTCTTCCTTTCATAAAGCCCCCGCGAGGTGGTTGGGGATGAAGAGTCTTATTTTGTTGATTTCCACCCCATGACAAATTGGGATGTCTCTGCCGCTTGCCATCCCGGATTGTAATTGTTCCCAAACCGATTGTTGTTTGGTGGGAACCGTTGACCAAATCCTTGCATCGCCCGTACCGCTCGGTTTCATAGCTAAAGGAACTAGTAGAGGGACATGAAGTTATAATCATGAGATTTAGAGCCGCATGTAACACAACTATCATACACAAGATGAGCTGGAAGGCATAGAAGAAGAAGAAGCATTTTGCAAAGCTAATTTATCAAATCTTTGGTTGAGCAATGCAAAGTGCTTAGCAATCTCATTATTCAATCCAACCTCATTTACCCCCTTGTTGCTCCCCTAGAACCTTTTGTTGAGAATTAGCACTCAACATCTCAAACAATTCCCGGCATTGTTGTACGCCTTGGTTCCCAAACTACCTCCCGCCGCATTATCAACCATGGATTGGTATTCAGGATAAAGCCCCATAAAATGTTTGATGCATCATAGAAGCAGGAAAATTATGATGAGGACATTGAATTTGTAGCATCCTAAATCTATCCCATGCCTCGTGGAAGGCTTCCCCCGGTTCCTGTGCAAATCCCATAATTTTCACCCTAAAATCTGTCAATGCATTATAAGGGTAGAACTTAATAAGAAAAGCATCATGTAAAGCATCCCAAGTAGTGATGCTACGGGGAGGAAGTAACAATAGCCAAGTTTTGGCTTTGTCTTTCAATGCATATAGGAAGCACTTCAGTCTCAAGTGCTCCGCCGTAACACCCTCTTTTATAGGGAACCCACTCACGGTAGACATGAATTCTCTCAAAAATGCCAAAGTATCCTCACCACTAAACCATGAAAGTTTGGAAGCATATTAAAATATTGGCCTTTATTTCATAAGCTAGTGCTGCATCGGGCAACACTATGCACGACACCGATGTGTCGACTCTTGGCCTAGCAAATGCATTCATGACTTGGTCCGCCATCACAAAATTAAATTCTTCTTCTTCCTCGGTGGAAGAAGTTTCCAACTCACTTAATTCTTCCTCTGTCCCGGTGACAGAAGTGTCAGATTCAGTTTCACTCACGTGAGTAGAGGGAATGCCTCTCTCAATTCTGTCTATATCGTCGTTCAAAGGAACCAAATTAGGATCCAATGACCGGCGACCAAACATGCACCGATTAAATTAACTTGTTAAAAATCACAACAAGTCCCCGGCAACGGCGCCAAAAACTTGATGGAGAAAAATTCCTCTAGTAATAAAATCCGAGCAAGTGGACTCACTACCGGTGTAGTAATATGCACGAGCAGGGGTCGAACCACAGAGACTCGTTGGTTTTAACAAGTAAATTTAATTAATGCTAAAAGTAACAAGATGGGTTTTGATTTGGTTTATTAAAATTAAGCAACGAAAGAAAATTAAAACAATTAAGCAACTAAAGTAACAATTAAGCAAGCTAGCAAACGAAATTCAAGGATTTAACAACTAGCCCACGGATTAGGTTCACCACATATTCTCCCTTTATGCCTTTTGAATGATAAAATATTAATTGGGTTTAGGGCTTCTTCACTTTTGTAAGAATTGGGACGGTTCGATTGCCGGATTGCAATTCTTCTATTGAGTAATTATCAATTATCACGCAAGATCAAATTGATAACAACTCAATTCATTAAGCATCAAAGAATTAATGAAGCCTAGACTCAATCAATTCACGCAAGATCATCAATTGAGTCTAATCCTCCTAATAGTGTTCGTGCACAATTCCCCACGCAAGTGCAGGACTTGTACCAAATAAAAATTAAGAATATTAGAATGAACTAACTCCACAATTAAATGAAATTTAAATATATAGCATAAAGTTCAAATACGGGCTACACCAATCCGTGAACTACAAAGAAATTAGCTACTCATGTTTCGGATAAACATCACAAAACATGAATAGCAACAAAACATCAAACCTGAAATCCTTGCAAAAACCTTGAAAATAAACTCTTTAATCCTTGAAAACCTAGGCAAGAAAAGTAAGACAAAAGATGTCTAATAAAAATAATAAAGGGAGTATATATACTCCTCCATGCAGTCCTAGGCTAATTAGGAAAATAAGATAACCAAATCTCTCCAAATCTGCTTCAAAATCCTTGCTGACGTCACAATACGCGTCGTGGCACGAGTCGTGATAATTAGCACGAGTCGTGCCCTTCAGTTCCAGTCGTGAGAACGACTCGTGCCAGGCCCCTCCATTCGTGCTGAGTAGCTGTGCTGAAAATAGCCATGGCCTCCACTCGTGAGAACGAGTCGTGCCAAAGGTGCCCATTCGTGCTGAGTAGCTGGTTGAGATTGGCTTGACTCCATTCGTTCCCAAGTCGTGCTCCACTCTTCTTCAGTCGTTCCCCACTCGTGCCAAATACAGAATTGCCCCATTTTGACTCAGCTTTGACCTGGCCTTCGTCCCTTGACCATGTTTGACCCCGAGCTCGAACCTTGAACAACTCACTACCCTTTTTCCACTGACAATGGACTTGCACGCTCCATGAAGTTTTACAACCAAATACAAATAAAAAGCCAAAAATAACCTCAATAGATCATTGTTTTCTCACATCTCCTCACATAACACAATGTCATTCAAATACATCAAAACTAAACTAAATACATCAAAACTCATTGTAAATAATCCGAAAACATAGGTAAAATAATATGTATAAAATCCACACATCACACCACGAGGGGGCTCGGAAGGCCTCGGAAGGATCCGAAAGGGGCCGGGAATGCCTCGGAAGGACTTAGAGGGGAAGCCAGAAGGCCTAGGGAGGAAGAGAGAAGTGGGAGGTGTGTGAAAATGAGGAGGGGGAGCCCTCTATTTATAGTGCCAGATTTGGTGCAAAGAGGTCCGTACGGACCTCCCTGGTAATCCAGACTTTTGGTTTTCCTCGATTTGAGGGAATCTGTGATGATGGAGGAATATTTGCAATTATGATGTTCCCTGTGCAATAAGGTCCGTACGGACCAAGTTGACATGCAAAGAGGTCCGTACGGACCAACTCTGCAGGGGGGTAATCATTTTCCCCGGGATTTGAGGGAATATTGTGGACTTTAAGAAGATTCAGTAATTATTAAAGCAAAGAGGTCCGTACGGACCATTATTGCTTTTCCAATTTCCTGAAAATTCCCAAAAGGTCCTTTTGTCCCTTTTTATCCCAGAAAGGTTCCTCCCTTGGTTTGGCTGGGGGTTTTGAGTGCCAGGGGTCGTCGAGACTGCGTTGATGAGTCTGCGGTGCTTCCCGTGTGTTTGAAAGGGGGTGATCCAGATTGGGGTACTTACACATAGCGGTCCAGCTTTCCCTCGTCGACCCACCGTTGTAATATCCGCTTGAGGGCCCAACAGCCATCCGTGGTGTGGCCGTTGTCCTTATGGAAATCACAGTATTTTGAAGCGTCACGAGGGTACTTTGGTTTATCACTTAGTGGACGGGGAGGTGGAAGATTTACTAGCTGCATGATTTCTGAAATGGGTTTGGTTAGGGGGGGGTGAACACCTCGGGTTTCTCTGTGCCTCTTGTTCTGTTCTTCCCCTTGGATCCCTTACCGTTCCCATTATCATTCTGGCGAGTGCCCGTCGTTTCTGTTTCCGCCTTATCGGATCCTCTTTTCTTGCTTTTATCCTCGGCCATAGCAATAGCGTATGCCACATGGTATAACTCAGACTTGGACTTAGGCTCCCGGGCGGAGAGTTCATAAATGAGGGGACCAGATTTCAATCCAGAGTTGAAACAAACAATGACCTCCCTATCAGTGAGGCTCTCTTCGACTTGGTCTGCCATTTTTCGGAACCGGTTGTAGTAGCTAAGGGTGGTCTCTCCCTTTCCTTGCTCAATATTGGCAAGGTCAGTCAATCTCATCTTTCTCCTCCCGGCCGTGGCAAAGTGGTTTAGAAACATCCTCCTCATGCCTCTCCAGCTATCGATGCAACCTTTTTTCAGTTCACGGAACCAGGTCAGGGCTGTTCCGGAGAAGGTGCTCGCGAAAGCTTTGCAAAGCATGTCATCAGCTACCGTGAGGAGGTTCATGGTTTGTTCAAAACTTTGCACATGGTCCTTTGCGTCCGTGGTTCCGTTGTATTTTTCAAAATTAGGGATCTTAAGGTGAGGATTAGGTGGTGCCGCTGTTATCCTCAAGGAGAACGGACGAGTTGCCCAGTCAAAGTCATCATCATCAAATTTCTTTCCCATCTCCATGTCATCAAGTCTTTGTTTTAACAGCTCCCATTGTTTGGTTTCCACTCCCTTGTCGCTGCTAGAGCGGGTGCTTCGCTGGGAGCTGCGGGTCAATTTGTCCTTGGGACGACTATTTACCCTACTGTGTTCCGCGTCGTGTCGGTGGCTGTCCCGTTTGGAGGGTGCCCTATCATGCCTTGGCTCCAGGTCTTGGCCACCAAGTATCATTTTATATGGTTCCGGGGTCCTCGGTCTAACAAATCGACCAGGTCGAGGAGAATCACGATGATGCCGAGGTCGAGGAGAATCAGGACGATGTCGACGAGTACGAGGAGAATCAGGAAGCCGAGGTGCTATGACGAGACGAGGTGGTGACATTCGCCTGTTTAGACTGAGCCTTGTTCTTAGGTCCCGTGAGTTCACTTCCTCTTCCCTGGGAGTTAAGTGGCTTCTCAGGTCAACCACCTGATCCTTCTTCTTACTGTCATGCCGAGGACGGGTAGGTTCTCGGGGAGCTTGCTTTGGTGGTTCAGCAGGTTCGAGTGGAGGAGCTCGTTGCTCACCTTGCTCCTTTCCGAGAGGGTTGCCCATAGACGGCATCATGAATTCAGCCATTGAATGATTTGGGTCCAATTGCAAAAGAGTAGCTTGTGTCTCGTACATCCTTTGCAACGTCTCCATTTGTTTATGTAACAAAGAGCGTCGGTCAATGGGTTGAGTTCCTCCTGCTTGACCGGCATCGGCATTCTTTGTCTTCTTCCTTCCCACTTGCTTCCCACGAGGACGAGTAGGACGAGGAAGCTCAGCACCCTCTCCCTCGGCATTCGCCTGACCCTTGGAACGAAGAGTCATGGCGAGGGGAGGAGGGGCGTCTGGCTGAGGTAGAGGAGGAGGAGGAGGTAGCTCCTCGGCACCTGTGTTAACCCCCATTCACTTGGGTTTGGTCCTCAGCAGTTACACTTGTAAATTGTCCGTCCATTGCGAATCAACAACAAATTACCAAGTGCAAATTTCCCAAAAATCACGATTTCCAATAGATCCAAATTTATGGCCAAAATTAGGGCAAATTTTGACCACAAACAAACGGCCAATTGTGATTTTTCCAACACAAAAAATTCAGGCCAAAAACTCGCTTCAGACACGAATTTGCAGATTCCGGCTGAATTTTTGCAGAATCCGGCGATTTCAAGAACAGAGCCCAAACGGAGCAAGAATTTCCATTGAAATACAACAGATTTTCAGCAAGAAAATTGGCTTTTAGCGAGCTTTTTCCAGGCCAAACAAAGGGTGTTTGAATCGATTTCCCGGCAATGGAACCAATTGATGATGCCAAAATCGTCAAACCAGCCCAAATCCAAGCGACGAATGCTCTGGTGATTGCAAGACCTGAAAATAAGAGAAAACACGTAAACTAAGCCGGGGCGGATCCGGCTAAAGGCCCTCCGGCGTGAGAGTAAGTTCACGGTTTGTATGTGAGAAACTAAATTGACAGCGTTTCTGTATTGTAAAAAGTAACGTACCCAATAATGAGCCATGGGGCTTGTATTTATAGGGATGGATTGATAGAATCCATGTTGAAATGAACTTGTAAAGAGATAAGATATAATCCTAAGGAAATTATATCTGTTAAGGAGTCATTGTTTGACTTGAATTGGTGTTGGTGATTGTAATCCTGATTGGATCATGATTGTAGAATCCTTGTTTGATAAGGACAGTGTAATCTGCTAGCCGGAACGCCGAGGAACATGAATGTTTTATCTCGGCCTTGGAAATTAGGCCGAGGTGAATGATTCTGCTTCCTCGTCATTTGATGATTGGCCGGCAAAGTAATATGCCGGGATAAACAATTCTCTCTCCTCGTCATTTGATAATATGCCGAGGTGAGAACATTTCTTTCCTCGTCATTTGTGACATCTCGGAGTAGGATAAGCCATGTACGAAGAGTCCATCGTTGATTTAAGGCCGAGGAGATGTTCCTTGGCATACGAGGAAGATACCTCGGCCCAATTACTTGAGCCTCAATGCTGGTACATTGGATTATGTTTATGGCCCAACCCATTTGGGCCTGACCCGGGCAAGCCCATGTTCGTATCTCGGTTTATACTCTTCAGTATCTATTTTATAAGTTTCACACAAAAATGCCCCAATAATCCTACATCAATAACTTTATGTGTGCAATTTTTTCAAATGATTTTATTAAAATTTTAAATAAGTTGATGATTAGTCGACATTTTCAATAAGTTTTGAATGAGAAAATTGACATGATCCTAAGTTTTGAATGAGAAAATTTACATGATCAAATATATACATATCTTTTATTAAGGCTTCGTTTGTTTCGCGTAAAACGATTTTCGGAAAATGATTTCTCGTAAAATGCTTTTCGAAAAATGAAAATATTTTTTGAAAAATGATATAAACATGTTTTCGGCTATTTGGTAAGTAAAATATTTTCCAGAAAATATTTTCATGTGTTCAATAAATTAAAGAAAAATATTTTTCGATAAAAACACAATTTGAGATAAGTTGAAAGAGATAGGGTAGGGTAGGGTAGGGTAATGGAGGTGGGAATTAGTAGGGGTGAGGTGGGTTGGTGTGGGGTATGGTAGGGTAGGGTAGGTAGGGGTGGGGTAGGGTGGTGGGAAAAATGTAAAGGGTAAGATGATGATAGGATAGGGTAGGGTGTCGGTGGGGTAGGTGTTGGGTATGGTGGGTAGCCGAGAGTGTGGGGTAGGGGTAGCCGAGAGTAGGGAGTGGGGTTGGGTGGGGGAGAGTTGTTAAAAATAAATTAATTTAATTATGAGTAAAAAAAGTTTGACTGTGGGAGAGGGGTTGGTTGGTGGGGGATGGGGTGTGGGTGGTGGGGGTTGTTAAAAAATAATTTTAATATGAATAAAAAAAATTGATTGGCAGTGCGGGAGTTGTTAAAATATAATTTTAAAATGAATAAAAAAATATTTTTTAACATTGAAGTGGTGGTGGTGGTGGGGTGGGGAGTTGTTAAAAATAAATTTAAAATGATTAATTTTTTTTTGACCCGACCGGAGGAGGAGGTGGTGGTGGTGAGGGGGAGAATTGTGAACAATAGTTTTAATATAAATAATTTTTTTATGAGAGGATGTGCTAGGGGATGGTTGATGTGGAGTGGGTAACGTGGGGGGTGTATGGAAGTTAGGTGTGTGTGTGTGTGTTTGAGGGTGTTACCATTTTACGGAAAATGTTTTAATTAGAAAAAATCCGTACGTCATTTTATTTATAAAAGTGGGAAAAGTATTTTTCGGAAAATATTTTCTCCATTTTTCGATGCTTACCAAACACCGAAAAATGAGGAAAATATTTTTCTAAAAACATTTTTCCACTAAACAAACGGAGTCTAAGTTTATAGATAGGAGTGTCAACTATCAACTTTAAGTTTATAGATGTATCTATATGGGACCTAAGTTAAGGGATGGAAGTATACCTTCTCCCCATTAACCATCGATTTACTACCGTATTTTCTATCTCATCTTTTTTTTTCTATCTCACTTTTTATACTTATATTACTTACATTTTTCTAAATTCATGTGCTTAAAACAATAAAATTATCTCTGTTAGGGATGGCCAAATCGCCTCCGAATCGGACCAAAACCGGGGAACCGGCCTGGAACCTTAATCGCCAAACACGGAACCGTCAGCAAAATGTGAACCTTCCAAATGGGAACTGTGTTCCATCCGGGTCGATTATGGTTCACGAGGTCTAAAATTGTGACCCGCTGATTCTGAATCGGGTGAACCAGAACCGTGCAACCCGTATCATAACCCGTTAAAAACCGTCAAATTTTGATATTCTTCCTTGGTTTTTGATTTTAAACTAACTAACAAAATTTAAAACCTAACTTAATGTGTTAAAAATATCATTTACTTTTATTTTAATTCAAATATGTTAAGTTTTTACAAGATTGTGTTGATTTTTAATATATTTCATTTAAAATATAAATTTTCTTTGATTTTAATAGAAAAATATTACATTTTTAAATGATTATGTTAGAAAATTAACGGAACTAGTTCAAAACTTAATAAGTTATGTTAGTTTGTTTTTCTCAAAATAAATAAATAAAATGAACCGTATGAACTGCAGAATCAGGACCGTGAACCGCCGGTTTGAAACTGGAATCGTGAATTGGTAATACACGGTTTGGTTCCGAGTTGCCTATTTCAGAAACCGGAACCGGCGGTTCAGGTCCGAAATCGAAACCATACTTGGTCATCCCTAATCTTTGTACCTAAATGTATGTTCAAATTTCATTTATCAGGCATTCTGAAAATGTTCACTTTTTACACAATTAAATGACAAAGATTCATACATATTTTTATTATCCATTTTCAAAATACTTAGTTGGCCAAAATATGTTTACCCTCTCCCCCAAAGTACCAAACGATTTCCACTTTGCATCCCCCATTTGAAAAGTCTTTCTGTTTGGTACCTAAACTTTCAAATCGTCTACTTTGCACCTTAGCGCTAAAGAACTTTAGAAAAACTAACGAAATTGACCATGTGAATAAAATGTGAGGGCTATATTAGTCATTCTCATATTTTCTTTCAATTTTATTTTCACACTCTAGTCATGTACAATAAATAAAAAAATACAATATTTATTCAATTAAAAATATAAAATTTATTATTTCCAATTATTTAAATAATATTTTTTTTAATTTAAAGATTAAAATAATAAAATAAAACAAAAAAATAAAAACAAGAAATTTAATATATTAAAATATTGTAATTTTAATTTATTGACATGACTAGAGAGTGAAAATAAAATTGAAAGAAAATTAAAAGTTAAAATGAGAATAACTAAAATAACCCATACATGATATCCATATGATCAATTTCGTTAGTTTCTCTAATGTTCGTTAGTGACATGGTGTAAAATGAGACGATTTGAAAGTTTAGGTATCAAACATGCCAACTTTTCAAATGATGGTACAAATTGTGAATCTGTGGATAGTTTGGGATAAGCGTATTTTAGCCTACTAAATTTTACAAGTACAAAGTAACTAATAAAAAGAATTTGGTAAAAAACATTTAAAAATATTTTTTTATAAAATAGCATTTAGCTTCATTTTAAGATAATTTTTTTTGAAAACTAGTACTAATTTCATCTCAACTTAATGTTTTTAGTTTGACTTTGCACAGTGATTAATAAAAAGTAAATGTTGTGAATATAAAAAATAAAGTATAATAGAAAAAGTTGGTAGATAATAGTAAATGGATTATTATTTTTAGTATAGCAAGTCGATCTACATTTTATAAATAAATCAAATTAAAAACTTTATATTATTCTGAATAGATTTAAAATAAAAAAAGAGTGGTATTTATTTAGGACGAAAGGAGGGAGTATAATTTTAAGGGAAAATTATCGCAGAGTCATTTACACTAAGGCAATCGACCAATTAATACTAGAATTTTGGAATTTAACCACATATTCCAACATTATAATCAAAATTTCACCTGATTTCTTACTAGTTTAATGACAATCAAACTACTCTAACACAAACACACGCATGTTATCTCTTTCCCCGACTCCCTCCCCTCCCTCACTATCTTCGACCACCCATTCCTAGGCATGACAATTTGACCGAACCCGATCCGAACCGAATGCGATCCGATCCGAAAAATTAGGGTTTGGCTTGCAATTTTTAAAATCCGATCGGGTTCGGATCACGGTGTCGACCCGCCCGAAACCCGACCCGATCCGACCCGAACCCTAAATAAAAGGTTATTCTAAAATATAAATAAAATATATTTAATATTTATCTAAATTGCATTTCTTTATTTGTATTTGTAAGTGAGATTTTTATGATTTTGGACTATTCTCTATTGACATTCAACATTATACTTAAGAATATATTTTACTCAAATAAACTTGGGCTTAAAAATTAGACTTTAAATATAATTCGAATCAGAACGATTTCGGATTCTTGAGTTTTCGGGTCGAATCGGGTTCAAATCAATGAATTTGAGATTCGAATCGGGTTCGGATCAAGACGGATCCGATCCGAACCCGACCCGTTGTCATCCCTATTCCCCATCTTCGACCACATTTCCCCTCCCCTCTTCCGGCAACCCCTCCCCTTCCCCATCTCCGGCGACCCCCTCCCATCCCCCACCTCCGACGACCTCCTCCATCCTCGAAGGAGCCCCCTTCCCTCCGCCTCTTCCCTCCTCCATTCGCCGTCATCGACACATCACCTCAAATCTATGCGTCATCTCCAATTTGTTCGTGAATCACAACCAGATGATCTAGGATTTCTGCAAAAAGAGAGAATAAAATTATAATACTTTTCTTATGTTGTCTTGAGTCTTGAGTTTCACTTCTCTCGTTTCGTTTTTTGGTATCTTCTTTGTAGATTTAATAGGTTGATTTAAAAAAAGGGATTTTAAGAAGAATTTTGATTTGGTCTCTTGAAATTTTGTTAATATGTTTGCAGACTATATTGGTTTGTTGAAAACGATACATTAAACTGAAAATGTTCTTGGGAAATTGGAGGATTGTTTCATTCTAAATAGTTTACACTCACGTCCAATTTATATTTAATTTTTCATATTCAGGTGTTTGTCTTTTTGTTTGTGAGAGATTAAGCTAAAAAGAAGTAAATTATAGAGGATAGTACTAGTAGTGGTATAGGTATGTTAAATTTTTGAAACAAAATGGAGAAAGAAACTGGTGATATTGTTTCTTTTCTTGAAGAAACCCAAGTGCCATTTCTCCTATATTTTCAAGTGGCTCGAAAACTGTAAACTTAACTAAAACAATTGTGAAATTAACTAAAACAACCGTGAACTTAACAAATATGTAAAGTAATCTAATAAAATAGCAAAAATATAGGAAATAAAAGACTAAAAATAACCGTGAACTTAACTTAAACAACTGTGAACTTAACAAATATGTCAAAAATCTCATAAAATTGCAAAAATAGAGGTTATAAAATACTAAAAATAGCTGCGAACTTAACTAAAAACAACTGTGAACTTAACAAATATGTGAAAAAAATCTCATAAAATTGCATAAATATAAGTTATGAAAGACTAAATACAACTGTAAATTTAACTAAAAACAACCGTAAAGTAAGTAAATGGTAGCCATTTTCATAAACATATGTTGTTTTTGGAAAAACTGTGAAAAAGTAAATGTAAACTTCTAAAAAACAACTGTAAACTTGTAACAACTGTGAAATTCTCAAATTTGCTTCATATTATATGTTGATGCTAATAGTTTGATTGTCTTGACGATATAAATACAACAGTGGTTTCGATTTTTTTTTTTTTTTTGACTTCTAAATCTTAATATGTTTCATTTTAAAGTTTTTGAAGGAAAGGGGAAGGGGAGAGAGAAAGCGTAAGGAGGATGGAGGAAAGCGTGTCACTTCATTAAATGAATGTCATTCGTGTAATTTCAATTAAATTGGCAAGGGTATCTACGTCCATCTAAAAGTACATGATCCGTTGATAAATTTTTAAAATGTGCATTTTTGATGATCATTTTCATTAGAATAGAAGATGATTTGGGAAGTGTCCCTAGTTTTAACGGATGGGCTATGTTAAAGGTTATAAAAAAATTTAACCATCCATTCCATCCATCCATCCATTCACCCGCTATAAAGGTCGTGAGACATGGACCACATGAGCACACGTGTAAGTAATAATTTAGAAAACATAATGTACGTACTTGTTAGCTGAATAAATATTCCAGCTGAGAACAGCTACTCCTGTGTTTCTTTGTCCTAACTATTGCTACTGGTCCACCAAATACTCCATCCATTATATTTTAACTAGTAAAAGTCCGTGTTCGAGGACACGTGGTATTTTTATTTTTATTTTTTTATTTAAAAAAAAAGGGCAAAATGGGAAAGGGACAACTTAGTGAGGGCAAAATCGAAAAAAAACTTTTGGCACTATTCATTGTACTGTTCATGGCTGAGGTGGACAGTTGCCATTTATACTATAGATTGACGCTAAAAAAATTTGGCATAAAAATTAATGAAAAGTTGGATAAATAATTAATAGAAAGCAGTGTTATGAGTTAAAATTAAAGTAAGAAAAAGAATGAGAGAGGAATAATAATTTGATTGATATTGTAAATATAAAAACTTATCATTTTAAATAGTGTCAATAAATAAAAATCAAAATTAATGTCAAATAAAGTGAAACGAAAGGAATATATGTGTTCTGGATTACAGTTTGGCCCACTTTCTCTAAGGCCCCTCTGGCAAGATTCAAATTCAATGCAGTACACACTAGATTTAAAATTTCATAGACACCCCTCGCCCTTTTAAACTGACTTATAAGACTACTTCATCTCTTATAAGTAACTTATAAGACTTATTTGTCTCTTATAACTGACTTGTAATAAGACAATTTTTACAGCAAAAAAATCAAAATTTTCAATAATAACAACGAATTAATCTCATAATTTACACATTAAGACTCTTATAGCTGAATTATAAGACCAATTTGACTCTTATAACTACTTCGTCACTTATAATTGTCTCATAACTGACATATAATAAGACGACTTCATCTCTTATAATTCAGTTATGAGACAAGTTTTTTCAACAAAAAAAAAATCAAAATTTCAATAATAACGAATTGGTATCATAATTTACACATTACAACTTTTATAAGTAACTTATAAGACTTATTTGTCTCTTATAATCGATTTATAAGACAATTTTTCAACCATGGCTTTCCATATCAGTTAAATGATGTTTTTGAAATATATAAATTAAATAAACAAACACCAAAATCCTGAAGTTTTAACATCCAAACAATGGTCAACTCTAGCAACTATTAAAAGAAAGACATCTTAATGTTCAGAGATGGTGAGAAACAGGCCGGAGGTGGACGACGGTACGGTCTAGAGACAGAGGGACAAATATACTTTTGGTTTCTACAGATCCGTCCGATTTGCCAAAAATCTTGAAATCCGAGATTGGAGGCCTGAGATTGGAACAAGCAAATGGTGAAATGGCTAGATCGAGGACATGGCAGCCAGCCAGAGGTGTAGAAGGGAAAAGAAGGTCATCGGAGAAGAAGAGGGAGGCCGGAGTTAGGGTTAGGCTCTGGAGAGAAAAAGGAACTTCGCCGTCGCCGGAGATCCACTAACTTCGTCGTCGCCGGAGATTCACTGACTTCGTCGGAGATGGTTAGAGAGAGAAAAGTTTAAGTGTATGTGTGTGATTTTTAGAGAGAGAGAGAGAGAGATGTGATAAATGAAGTTGAGAGGAGGGAGAAGAGGGGGAGCCTAGCTAGGAGTGTCTGGGAAATTTGAATCTGAAAATAACTCTTTATTTGAGGTTTATATAAAAGTTTTCTTTAAGGGAAAAAAAATCTGGACATCGACGCCCTAGGGGAATTTTTGGCATTACCTCTTTAAAGGAGCTTCCCTTTTTTAAGTTTTTTTCCCCTCTCCTTGGAATTGCAATGTGCATGCTACTAACTAAGCCTTGCATTCATTAAATCAAATCTTTAAATACTACTCCTTCCATTTCAAAAAATAAGGTTCTTTCCTCAGTTTCTTCAGAATGTTTTTGTCAATTTAATAAAACTTTCACCATAATTTTATGAAAAATAGCTCTTTATACAATTTAAAAAAGTGTTAGTAATTCATCGTTATGAAAACTATCAAAAATAATTTTTAAAATTGCATAGGAATAAGGTTTTCATAAAATTATGATCAAATTTAAATTGAGTTGACCATAAAAATTAAAGTGAGACAATCATTTCAAAACGAAGAAAACTATCTTTATACAATTTTAAAAAGTGTTAGTATTCATCGTTATGAAAAATTATCAAAAATAATTTTTAAAATTGCATAGGAATAAGGTTATTATAAAATTATGATCAAAGTTAAATTGAGTTGATTATAAAAGTTAAAGTGAGACAAACCTTTCAAAACAAAGAAAGCATAAAAAAGATTATTTTTTTTCTAAAATATGATAGATTAAATGTGATTCATTTTGGTATGGAGGGGAAATATTACTTTCTCTTAGACCTGACAATCGGGTCGGGTTGGGTTGAGTTTGAGCCGGGTTAAAGCGGGTAACGGGTTGAGACGAGTAATACCTGTTACAACCCATTTAACATACAGGTCGAATGAGGCAGGTCGACTTGGATAACCCGATAAGCTCAACTCTTTTTTTTTTCTTTTGAATTACTCGGCTAGAAAAAATAATTTTCAAAAATAAATTAATTTTTTTTACCCGACGATGCGGGGGGTGGTAGTAGTGAGTGGGGTGGGGTGAGGGGGGGTTGTTAAAACTAAATTTAAAATGATTAAATTTTTTTTGACCCGAGGGGTGGGGTGGGGCGGGGTGGAGGGCGGGGGTGGGGTAGGGGTGGGGCTGGGGTGGTTAAAAATAAATTTAAATTGTTTAATTTTTTTTTTACCCGAGGGTGGGGCGGGGGTGGGGTAGGGGTTGGGCTGGGGTGGTTAAAAATAAATTTAAAAATGTTTAATTTTTTTTTTGACCCCGGGGGGTTGGGGTGGGGGTTGTTAAAAAAAATTAAATGATTAAATTTTTTCTTACCCGATTGGGGGGGGGGGGCAGGGGGTTGGTGGGGTGGGTGGGGGCAGGGGGTTAAAACCAAGTTTATTTTGGTTCATCTCCCTATCAATATAAATATAACGGGTTGAGACGGGTTGACGAGTTGACCCGCTTTAACCCGCTAAATTTAACGGGTTAAAGCGGGTAACTCGTTTTAACCCGAAATTGTTAATGAGTTTAGTTGGGTCGGGTAATTAGCGAGTTGGGTTGAGCGGGTTCTTGGGTAATGGGTAAAAATTGACAGGCTTACTTTCTCTTTTTCTGTTTTAAAATATAAACTTGTTTTTAATTGAAAATAAATTTGTTTTTTTTTAATTTATTTTCGGACAAAAAGAAACTAAGTAAATAATGCTTACTTCATCCATCCCCATAGCAAATGTTACAAATTTCCCTTATAGGCATTTGTTACTTATCCAACAAAATGTCAATAAGATACACTTATCACACTGTAAGTACCCCAATTTGGCTCACAACCCTTCCGAGCGCACCAAAAGGATTTTTAAGGATTGCTCAACGACAACAAGTTCAAGGGCCTTTCTAGCGTTAAATTGATCATTTTAAGTAAGGAATGACCATTCTGGCATAAGAAACCTCAAAAGGACTTCGCTGAAATGCCAACAAGTTGAAAAGATCTTATCATGATAGCTATCAGAATGATCCAGAAGAAGCTTTGGCGGTTAGCAAAAGAAGTCGCGTGACCCCTTTAGGAAGCAGACATAACTATAAATGGAACCCTTCTCTATCCATTTTAGATATCCTGAATAGTGAATACACACTCTGGGAAACTCTGCCCAAATTGAGACAACCCTTTCTCTCTCCTAGAAATTTACACAAAAACCAATCCCTCCCCTACCTATATCAAGTTCCATGAATGCATTTGGATGAAATATTAGCTCAAGCAAACAAACTAAGATGATAGAAGTGAGTGAACATTGATAGCTAAATCATTGGTAAACTCTCATTCTCTCTCTCTTTACTCTCTTTACTTTATAGTCATTATTTATTTGATTTTACTTTATGAAATGTCTTGATGTAAACTTGTTATTATTGATTTGCTTATGAACCGCATAAGATACCATTTGGGTTCTCCCTAGGAGAACATACAACCATTAATTTGGTCAAAGGTATGCTTGAGGGATGAATTCACGAGTTTGATGTGATTTTCCCCTTAAAAATTACTCTTATATCGATTGCTTAATATAAATCTCTATTATGTATTTCTTGCTTCCATCTTCCTTGCTTGAGTTCACAAATGATATCAAGTAGTTCATCTTCCCATTATGGCATGCATCCATTAAATTGGAAAATAAGTATATTCTAGAAAAATGACTATGAGATTGATGTAACTCCTTTCAATTTATGTAATAGTTGTAATCTGTTTATCTCTGCCTAATTTCCAGTTCATGTTCTATTTATCTGCAACTTCGACTAAGAGGCATAAAGGCCCGCGTGGCCTCATTTTCCAGTTTGTGCGGCTCATTTCGACAAGGACATCTAATGATCTGTCTGCAGTCTGTTTCTTCATTTTTATGTAGAATCTCTTTTCCTATAATGTTTCCTGCTTAAACTGGTTTTTCAAATGATGCACTTATTTTCAAAAATTTTTATTTGCATATTTTGACTCAAAACACACACACACACAATTTTAACTAGGAAGACTGGTAGATATGAGACACCTTAGGTGAGCTCTTGATACTCTTTCCAAGGTGTAAAGTGACTTCCTGACTCATATCTTACATCAATAGTATTTTTCAATGTTTTCGCTTACAAAAAACGACGTGACCACACTCTTTACACTATTCGGCTCCATCCCACTTTCATAAAAATATTTTCAAACTACAATGCGATCGACGCATCGGATCGGGGCACTTTCACACACTTGCAACAAAAATCTCTTTATCCTACTTTTTCTCTCCTACTTTACTTTTTTACACTCATAACACTTACTTTTTTCTTACTTTTTCTGTACATTTAATTTTAGTAACAATTATTATTGATCAGTATGAACCGAGTACGACCATGGGCCCATAAGACGCATAAGGACTAATGGGTTCAATCCAATTCAAAATATACACAACTCCAAAATACGACATGGGGAATGACTCCCTACCCATGCTCGTCTTCACACCTCGGCACAACAAGATGTCGACCAAGTACAACGGAAGCTCGTCCTGACGAGGACGGTCATGGTGCTGTCCTACGCTGATCAAGGCTACGTCTACTGGATTAAAGCTTACCAAAGCAACATTTAAGATGACAAAGGGAATAGGTTTCCCTACCTTTGTCCATCTCCCATGCCCGACATAACATCTATGTCGACCACCAAATATCGAGCATGCCATGCTTGACATACGTCCATAGCACACTGCTATTCCTAGTCAAACATGGAAACACCGAAATTAAGATCTGAGTAGGATTCAACTCCTTATTCTCTCCTAACATCATATCCAAGGCAAGAAACTGTTTCATATCACTATAAATACATGACATAAATCCCATAATTCTGGTAATGCATTCTTTAACTATGAACTTTTGTCAATTGATTTGCTCTCATAAAATACCAATACTTACTCTCATGTCAGAGGGCCTTCTTCGGTGAAGCCCCTAGTTAGTTTGCGTGTTTGTTCATCTTTTTCAGGCTATACAAGTCACCAGAAATATCCGAACCACTGGATTTGGGCTGATCTGACATTTTTAGCATCATCAATTTAGTTCCATTACAGGGAATAAGATCGTGATACCCTTGAAGACGGACATACCGCCAGTTTAACGGTTGATCCTGAAAATCAGCCCATGGAGGAAAATATTGGAAACGCAGGAACTGCAATTCCTCAGATCAATGGTGGTCATCTTCCGCCTCCTCCACCTCTCAAAGGAGGACTGCCACCACCACCACTGGGCATAAATTTACAGTCCAGTGGGCAACCAGCGGTAGAAGTCCCTCTTGATCACAACCGCCATCGGCGAAGGGGTGGTAGGCTCACAACCAACCATGCAAGATGGAACGGAGCCCAAGGGGGTGCATGCCCATCTGTTCCGCCCTCTGATCGCAGAACTTTACTGCATTGTCAGATGGACACTTTGCAGCGCATCTATGAGTTACAGAATGCCTTGCTAGAACTAGATCCAGACCATTTCTTGGCTAAACTCATTCGGCCCACCAGAACTGGAGTTTCCCACTGTAAGTACCCAAATCTGGCTCATGCCTTCCGGTTAAGTTTTCCGGAAATTTCCCGGACTTTCCTAAAGTTCAGGGGCAATTCTGGAACTTTCCCAAACCTTCCAAGGGGCGAAGGACTTGTTAGGAATTAAAATTCCACATAGTCCCTCGCTGGAAAGAGCTTCTAGAATGCCACCTTGCATGGTACTAGAAATAGGCTGAGTCATTAAAGGATAAGACCGCACGGCTTCATTAGCAAGTGGTTAATGCCGCACGGCTTCATTAGGAAGCACAAAACTGCCTATAAATAGAGGCATCCTCTATTCATTTTGAGATACAATTTTTTGCACTGTTACTCTGCCAAATTAAAACCATGAGTTTACAGAAGGCAAAATCCTCTCAAAATCTCCTCCCTCCTCTCCAAAATCCCTCCAAAGTCACTCCTTCCTTAGGAAAACTTCAAGGGAGATAGAGGAACACCACCATTGGTAACCTCTCCTCCTTTTCTCTTTGAAATATACTTATCATCTTGCTATATTGCTTACTTGCTTTCCATATTGCCATTTATTGCTATTATATGTGATTTATTACCATAAAGATCAAGTCTTTACTATGTAGATCATCATATCCCCCTTCTCCTATCACATAGGATTCATGAAGAATCCATCCCAAGGATGAACAATAAGACCACAAATGGATTGTTCTAGGGTGGATCCCTCACATGATGATGTGAAAATGTCATCTTTATCATATAAAAATGTCATCTATTCATTAAAAATGTCATCTTTACTTACATAAATGTCATCCCTTTCCCATAGACCTTGCTTCCAAGGTTTGTCCACCTAAATGGTTCTTAAAGGACATAGGAAATCCATGAAGGTCTCCCCTTTACATTCCTAATCTTAGTTTCCATAGTGTTCCTTACACATGTTTGCATAAAAATGCCATCTTGGGCACCACATTCACAGTTTGGCGACTCCGCTGGGGATAACCAAAAAGCTTTTATTTTTAATAAAAAAATATACTTGGTATATAGGTGGAAACCATTAAACTTCCCGTTAGCGCCTCCTCACCAGAGTCGGGGATAAAATATGGTCTAACAATGCCACGTACCGGTATCCTTTTGAAAAAAAAAAGAAAAAATCTTTTTTGAGTGGGATAGTCTTCCGCCGCGAATCCGATTTTCGTGCTTGCTTTCTTTTCCTTATTTTTGCATGCATTTTGGTTCTTGGGATTGTGCACATTCTGAATACTGAACAGGAAGCTTTCTGGAGCTGAAAAGGTGCCAAAACGTTCGGGGAACAACCTGCAAATGAAAAATTTTGGAACCTGGAAAATTGCTTGATCCAGCCGTACGGCTTGATCTTCCCAGATCCTAGCCGGGCGGCTTCTTTGGGCAATTCCACCAGGACACAATCTGAGGCTAATCTGGCAGCTTAGGCAGCTTGGGGCTATTCAGTTCCAAGACTGACCGGGCTCCAGAAAATTTACGTGCTTAATTGTTGCATTTCCCCCGTCTCGAAAATCATTCCTTTAAAACACATTTATGAAAATCTCTGTTTTAACTCAAAAAGGAACATTTTTAGGAGGCCGCACACTATGCGCACCATTATATCCTGTACACTTTGTACGCACGTTCTTTTAACCCGGGGTGGTTGTTCAGCTGCAGTCACGGACAGCATTACGATGCTCCCGGGCGCGCACGGAATCATCCCAAACTCCCCATGGCAAAGCCAGCCGACCAATGCACAAATACCGTGTCACACATTTTAAAACCGTGACTTTTGGTTGGTTTTTGGTCTAGACCATGTCATATAGCCTAGTTGCATACCCCCGTAAAGGTCAAACCTTAGCCTACGGAAGTCAGGATCCTTCGCGCAAGCAAAACTCTGCTGAAATTCCGCCAAGGAAAATTGGCAGAATCTTGACTCCGGCATTGACTTTGACTTTGACCCGCACAGGATCCGTAAGATTCAAGCCCGAGTCCGTGCCAAAAATCAAAATATCTTTCGCGCAAGCGGAGCTCTGCCAAAATTCCGACAAGGAAAAATTGACCAGATCTTGATCTGGCATTGACTTGGACTTTGACTCGCACAACGTATGCAACAAAGTTCAATGTGACACTGTGTCATCCGGCTTTTACCGTCCGACCCATGCCTATTATCTTCTTGGACAATGCCAAAAAGTCAAAACATCAATCGCGCAAGCGAAACTCTGCCGAAATTCCGTTAAGGCTGAAAGACGAGACTTTCCCAACATTGCCTTGACTATAATCTGCATCGCTCGCACGTTAAAAGTTCCTATGACCCACTACACCCATTAGGAGCGTTCTTATCTCTCAGTAGGTGGGATCAGCGTGCCCTATAGGACCCTCACCGTGGCCGTCCCACCCTGGGATGTCGAAATACAGGTGGAATACAAGGGGCTTATAGACGTAGTGACAGAACCCACTGATCCAGGATCTAGAGTAGTTGCGAAAAAGAAGGGCAACCTCTTTTCCAACCAAATAGAAATTAATAAAAGACACCGTTTTAAGTAAACTGAAAGATTTTTAATTTGCATATTGCTTTAGCCTTCAGCCTAAACACCTACCCCAGAGTCTAAACCTTGCATATCCCTTTCCCGCAGCGAGAAAGAAGTGGGTGAGAATACCGGGTCAGCGGCTTGTCAGCGCAGAATTCTCAGATAGCTCGCCAGAATCCTCAGTTTTGTCAGCCCAGAGAGTCAGAATGGCAGAGTTGACAAAAAACAGCAGTGGTTTGGGTAACCCGATGCACAGTGTCGACCAATATACAGTCCGTGTTGACCAATATACAGTCCGTGTCACACATTTTAAAACCATGAATTTTGGTTGGTTTTTGGTCTAGACCGTGTCATACAGCCTAATTGCATACCCCCGTAAAGGTCGAACCTTTGCCCATGTCGGAAGTCAAGATCCTTTCGTGCAAGCGAAATTCTGCCGAAATTCTGCCAAGGAAAAATTGGCAGAATCTTGACTCCGGCATTGACTTCGACTTTGACCCGCACGGGATACGTAAGAGTCGAGCCCGAGTCCGTGCCAAAAATCAAAAGATCTTTCGCGCAAGCGAAGCTCTGCCGAAATTCTGCCAAGGAAAAATTGGCAAGATCTTGACCCGGCATTGACTTTGACTTTGACTCGCACGACGTATGCAACAAAGCTCAATGTGACGCTGTGTCATTCGGCTTTTACCGTCTGACCCATGCCTATTATCTTCTTGGACAATGCCAAAGTCAAAACGTCAATCGCGCAAGCGAAACTCTGCCGAAATTCCGTTAAGGCTGAAAGACGAGACTTTCCCGGCATTGCCTTGACTATAATCCGCATCGCGCGTGCGTTAAAAGTTCCTATGACCCACTAGACCCCTAGGAGCGTTCTTCTCTCTCGGTCGGTGGGATCCGCGTGCCCTATAGGACCCTCGCCCGGGGCTGTCCACCCTGGGAGGTCGAAATACAGGTGGAAAACGAGGGGCTTATAGACGTAGTGACGGAACCCACTGATCCAGGATCTAGAGTAGTTGCGAAAAAGAAGGGCAATTCCTTTTCCAACCAAATAGAAATTAATAAAAGACAATGTTTTAAGTAAACTAAAAGATTCTTAATTGCATGTTACTTGAGCCTTCAGCCTAAACACCTACCTCCGAGTCTAAACCTCACCTACCTCCGAGTCTAAACCTCACCTACCTGCGAGTCTAAACCTTGCCTACCCCATATCTAAACCTTGCCTATCTCTTTTCCGCAGCGAGAAAGAAGTGGGTGAAAATACCGGGTCAGTGGCTTTTCAGTGCGGAAACCTTAGGATTCGGACAGTCCAGCAAGATCATCAGTTTTGTTTACTCAGGGGTTTAGAATGGCAGATATGACAGAAAACGGTGATGGTATGGGTAATCCGGTGACTAGAGAGGAGGAGTTAGCCCTAGCTTTGGAAAATGCCCATAAGGTTCATGAAGAGCAGCTGGTCATGCTCGTCAGTGCTCTCCGCCGTCATGGAGTTCAGGTAACAGTTGAGGCAAATGGTTCCCTGGTCATGGTCGAAGATGAGACTCCTGAAAAAGTGATCTCAATCCCTCCATCCTATAACCAATACCCTCCATCTTACAGCCAATACCCTCCTCCTTCCACATATGATCCCTTACCAAGGACTACTCCTCTTCAGTCCTTTCCAACATCCTAGGCCATCAGGGCTCCATCGCCCTCAGCTCCCCAGAACGGATTGGGCTTCATCACCCCTGTTTCTCAGTTTCAGCGGTACCTGCCAGTTTATGCTCCAGCTTCTCATAATCAGTTTGAGCCATGTGGCTATGTTCTGAGACCCCTATACCCGCCTGAATATAATCACGAGTTGCTAAAAGGAAATTTGGATGCCTCAAGTTTTCATTTGTCATCCACCGGACTTGATGAATTCACTCGTCAGTTTCACCAGTCTACTGCTGTGGTTCCTTCTACTGATAAAAGTCTTGTTGCGAGTTCCAGTAACTCGAGTGTTCCCGTTGACCCCCATGTGGCAATATTGATGGAGCCAGTGAAACAAATGCAAGGAAAGCTTGATCTCATGATGAGTAGCAGTACTCCCCCGACCCAAGATGTCGAACCAGGCAAAGAAATGATTCTGCCAAATATAACCCAATACTACCTAAAGACTAAGCAAAGAATCGCACCCAACTCGGCATCAGCTTCCTCACAAAGGAAAGAATGTCACAACTTCCTTCAGCCAAATCCAACAATGGAACCAATTGAACAATGGAAATCTAAGTCTTGAGAACAACAATGTCTCCAGAGAACTCCGCTCCCTTCATTATGACAATGTGGAGATGCCTTTAAGCAAGATGCTGAAAGAACTAGTGAAAGAAAAGCTGATAAAGCCACTGGAGAATTGGAAGCCCAAGAACCCCAACATTCGGTTGGATGAGTCTAAGCATTGTCTTTTCCACCAGTACCATGGGCACGACACTGATGATTGCCATTATCTGAGGCATGAGATCCAGAAGTTGATAGAAGATGGGAAGCTTGAGAGCCTCCGTGGGCCAAAAACAGAAAGCTATGTTCATAATGGTAAGAGATCGAATCAGGAAGTGCTAGGTCAGAAATGTCATGTTGATGATTTCAGGATGCCCATGAACAAAGTTTTTGATGATTTGGTGAGACAAGGTCTTCTCAAACCTCTCGAGAATTATCAGTCGAGAAACCCACGTAACCTTGACAGGACCAAGTTCTGTGAATACCACAATCATCATGGTCACACGATAGACAAGTGCCTGAATCTGAAGAAAGAAATCCAAGGGTTGATCTACGAAGGAAAGATCAAGTTCCGTGGCAGTCCAACCAGCGAAGAGTAGCTAGGCTAAGGGTTACCTATCCTTGAGCAAGATTAAAAAAAAAATAAAAAATAGTCTATCAGTCAACTTTCGTAGGTTCTAGTACTTTTCTCTTTCAATCAAGTCCTCCTCGGACATTGTAATTAATCTTCAATCTTCTATAAAAGAGTCTTTTTCTTTTCTTGCTAGACTTAAGACATTATTTGCACACCTACATTACATTTAATGAAATGGTTTTATTTTATATGATCACTTGCATTGCTCAACAAATTATCTCTCGAAATAATTAACATTCTGATTAATCGGTGTGAGAAAGTCAACCAATGCTTTCCCCATACACTTTCCTAACCTCACAAAAGGCCTCCATCAAGCCATACACTTTCCTTACCTCACAAAAGCCTACACTTTCCAAATCATGTTCCCACCATCACCTTGACCAAGTCAACGACGGCGGCAACATCAAGGAACAACAAAAGGTCACTCAGCATCGAAAGATTGACCACATGTCGGCAACAACCTAGGAGCTTGCCTTCGACCTCAAGGATATCAAGAAAATTCAAGCAGGGGCTCGCCTTGGCCCTCATGTGCTTAAATAATAATAATAATAATAATAATAATAATAATAATAATAATAATAATAATAATAATAATAATAATAATAATAATAATAATAATAATAATAGTGCAAAAAGAGTAATACCCAGCTAGGCTAAAAACCTTGTAAAGGGTTGTCTAGGCAAAAAACAGGGTTGCACGTAAAAGAAAAAAGAGAAAAATACAGTGCAAAAAGAGTAATACCCAGCTAGGCTGAAAATCCTGAAAAGGACGGTCTAGGCAAAAAATAGGGTTACATATAAAAAAAATAAAAATGAGGCCAAGGACCCAGTACCGCCAATCAAAAGCATGACGGATGGGCAAAATCAAAGCTCGAAGAACATATGTTGTCGATAACAATGAAGCGATCAAAGCAAAGGCAGAAACATTTCATAAGCCTTTAGGCATATGCGAATCCTTTCTCCCCCAATGAAAGATAAAAACCAAAAAGCAATTGAAGCAGCCGTCCAAAAATGACTTGGTCAAGGAATCATCCCGAGGCCCACGCCTCATCATCCAATCTTCTCATCAAAGCCTTTCCACTAAAGGAACCACAAATCCCATTTTCCAAAGCCAAACACAGTTCAGCCGAGGCCGAACTACGGCGACCTGAGCTCCTCACAGTGAGGGGAACGTAGGCAACCAGAAATGGTCCGGTCATAAGCACATTCAAATTCTCGAAAATTCGGTCTCATCAGTGACCTCTTCCATAAGCATATTCAAATCCCAGAAAATCCGGTCTCATCAATGACCTCCCTATACACAAACCTATCTTTCACACCCAGCCAACCTTGATCCGCGACATCGGTTGACTTTCTCCTCATGATTAATCAAAATGTTTGTTCATATCGAGATTAGTGGTTGAATAACCCGAACATTAATAAATGGTTTTAAGCAATCTTGTGATCATTGTAAATAAAACAAGTTTTCAGATGTCTTGACAAGTCTTCTCTTTCCACATCTTAGGAAAAATAGTGCTAAACACTGATTTTCTGTCAGCAGGGACTTCCATACACTTTTACCAACCTTTCTACGCTTATACTCTCTCAAAAGAGTCAAACCCAAAGCGAGTTTTTTTGTGCCTACGTCGAATGAGGCCATCAAAATGACACAAAATCGGGATCTATCCCCACCTTTCGAAAAATATGCTCCTGCATGTATAAATTTCTAAAAAATCTTTTCTTTCACATCTTCTTGCGGTTGACTGATTGACTAAAGAAAATAAGAAAGTAAGTATGAAAGGATAGGTTTTCCCTCTTCTGTTACAAATTGCATTAGGGCTGCCTTGAAACTCTTAGAGGTGGGGCTTCATCAAGCCATTTCTTTAGACTGGGGCTTCTTTAGTCGTTTTTGGGTCCGTATCGGGTTCTTCGCTAGGTCCCTAGATGGATTCAGTCTTGATCAGAATAATCTCAGGATCACTTTTACAGTACCAATCAGATTGGGACTTTTTCTAGGTCATAAGATTGGGGCTTCACTAAGTCACTTCTTCAAAATCTAGACTTCGCCTGTCAGTTCTTCAAACCAGGGCTTCGCTAAGCAAAGGGAAGTTTTGAATGCCTACCCCGAGCAAATTCTTTAGTGTCCAAGTTCGAGAATGAGATTGTAATCAGGATCGGGGTTTAATCATGACTTTAAGTCCAACGTTGGAAGTCAAGTCTACAGGACCCCTTTTGCACTCACCAGAATCAGAATCTCTTTTGAAAGCCATGATGGGTTTCACGCTTCATAACGTAATGCTTCAACGGATCGGGGCTGCATTAAGTGCATTTTGAGATCAGTCATAGTCAACCAACGAGTTTGGTTTTATAATCAATTCATTCGGGCCTTCCCCACGATACTTTGTCAAGCCGGGAGCTTCGCAAGTCATTTGGAGAAGTTTTCGTTCATGGATTCCTTGAGGTCGTTTCAAATATGACTCTCTCTTTGAATGACTAGTCAGTTTAGTGTTTCGCTGTTATCTTGGATCAGACCATCAGTCGGAGCTCTACCGACTCATCTCTTCAAGCCAGGGCTTTGCCAATGAAAGGATATTTCCTCGCTTTAATAGAACCTGGGGCTTTGCAGAATTTTTTCCTCAGACCGGGGCTTCGATAAGTCACATCCACCCTCAGAAGAGAGGTTTTGTCACTTTGACAATTTCTTTAGTCTTTGGTTCTAAAATCCTGTCAGCATCAGCTTCAAGTGTCAGAGTGTGAGAAAGGAACTTCAATCAAGACCCGAGGTTTAAACCCGATCTCAGCCCAGGAGGGAATTCTGGTCCTCGTGATACCTTTTGGCAGCATTAACAACATTTCAAAGAATAACGACAGCTCACCCGCACCCAAGGGATACGACCCCAACTGCTCGAAACCTGTCTCAAATAGTTCCCAAACACATACATCCAAACACTTCCCCAACACATTCTTACATACATAAAACCCCTCTCGCATTGCCTTCCCACAAAAGAGTCAGCTCGTGGCTCATGTGACATGCACAAAGAGAAATAACCTTAACTGATTGCAAATCAAAATAGGAAATACTTTTGCCCAAAGTTAGGCTCGCGCATGCCCCAAAAGCAAAATAAAAAAAATATACATATAAAAAAAATTCATCATTCTAAGTGATTTCATGAATTGTTTGGCACCCCTTTAGCTTTGCTAACATATTCATGGTCATACCATTTCATGCCTACATGCGCCGTCACAAATGTCATACATATCTCTGTTTGTCTCTTCACTAACAAATGCAGGAATTCAAGCGTGAAAGACCATTTTCCATCGCTACGGAGACTCATCCTCAATAAGGAAGATATTCACCAAAGCCCAAAATCAATGGTTTCAACAAGATTGCAAGAAATCAAATCCCCTTTTTGGCAAGAAATGATTCCGGGCAAAACATGAGAAGACCATCTCCAGTGTCTGCAAATCGGTCAGGGATGCCAATTTCTCAAATGCAAGTCGGTCAGGGACGCCAAGTTCTCAAGTGCAAGCAGGTTAGGGATGCCAAGTTCTCAAATGCAAATAGGCCAGGGACGCCAAGTTCTCAAGTTCAAGTAGGTCAGGGACGCCAAGTTCTCAAAAGGCAAGTAGGTCATGGACTCCAAGTTCTCAAATGCCAATCGGTCAAAGGTACCTCACGCCCCCAAATGTTTCAACATCTCGGTCAGGTGCATCAAGACTCTCAGCTCTATCCACTACCACACAGCCCCCGCGACTTGCTCTCCGGCAGGTAAGCACAGCAAAGGTACGTTAGTCCCTCAACATATCTCAGAAATATGCATACATTCACAAATGTTTCATGATTACCCATAACTTTTGCTACCTCTATCTCTAGTTCGAAAGAGATAGTGAAGTACGCTTTAGTTTTTCAAATTTTTGCTACCTCTATCTCTGATTCGAAAGAGATAGTGAAGTACACTTAAGTTTTTCCAAACTTCAGCTACCTCTACCTCTGATTCGAAAGAGATAGTGAAGTACGCTTTAGTTTTTCCAACTTCAGCTACCTCTATCTCTGATTCGAAAGAGATAGTGAAGTACGCTTAAGTTTTTCTAAACTTTAGCTACCTCTATCTCTGATTCGAAAGAGATAGTGAAGTACGCTTAAGTTTTTCCAAACTTCAGCTACCTCTATCTTTGATTCGAAAGAGATAGTGAAGTACGCTTCAGTTTCTCCAAACTTTAGCTACCTCTATCCCATAGATAGTGAAGTACGCTTCAGTTTCTCCAAACTTTAGCTACCTCTATCCCATAGATAGTGAAGTACGCTTCAGTTTCTCCAAACTTTAGCTACCTCTATCCCATAGATAGTGAAGTACGCTTCAGTTTCTCCAAACTTTAGCTACCTCTATCCCATAGATAGTAAAGTACGCTTCAGTTTTTCCAAACTTTAGCTACCTCTATCCCATAGATAGTGAAGTACGCTTCAGTTTTTCCAAACTTTAGCTGCCTTTATCTCTGTTCGAAAGAGGTAGTGATGTAAGCTTTAGTTTCACCAGGTGACAACCTTCATTAATAGTCAAATCAGGTGACTCCTCCATGAATCGTCAAAACCTCAAGGATCCTAGACATGTTCCTAACTATCTAATGAGAGTTGAACTAAGACCAAGGCTTGATTCCTCCGGGATACGTAGGTAGCCTTTCATAAAGGTCCAGCCATCTGACCACAGTGGTCACCCTCTTCATTCATCACTCCTCATTGGTGCATTAGCCTTTCATAAAGGTCCAGCTATCTGACCACATGGGTCACTTCCTTTAGTTGGCATATCCCCAATAGGATCAGCCATCTGACCTCCTAGGTCACTTACCTTCCATCTTCCTAGCAAGATATCAGTCTCTCTTTGCCATTCCCCAGTAGATCCCAAACTACGACCTGGCTTGATTCCTCCGAGATACGTAGGTAGCCTACTTTAGGTTCAGCCAATTCGTCATATATGACACCCCTTTCCCCAGCGGATCTTTTCCGAACTACGATCATGGCTTGATTCCTCCGGGATACGTAGGTAGCCTTCCAAAAGTTCAGCCACTCGACCACCTTGGTCACCCAATCCATCTCGACAGTTCGCCAGATTGGATCCTTTTTTATCGACAACCCCACTCGCCCTGCAAGTGACGTAGCCGAGGGGCTTCTGTAAGTACCCAAATCTGGCTCATGCCTTCCGGTTAAGTTTCCCGGCAATTCCCTGAACTTTCCTAAAGTTCAGGGGCAATTCTGGAACTTTTCCAAACCTTCCAAGGGGCGAAGGACTTGTTAGGAATTAAAATTCCAAGTAGTCCCTCGCTGGAAAGAGCTTCTAGAATGCCACCTTGCATGGTTCTAGAAATAGGCTGAGTCATTAAAGGATAAGACCGCACGGCTTCATTAGCAAGTGGTTAATGCCGCACGGCTTCATTAGGAAGCACAAAACTGCCTATAAATAGAGGCCTCCTCTATTCATTTTGAGATACAATTTTTTGCACTGTTACTCTGCCAATTTAAAACCACGAGTTTACAGAAGGCAAAACCCTCTCAAAATCACCTCCCTCCTCTCCAAAATACCTCCAAAGTCACTCTTTCCTTAGGAAAACTTCAAGGGAGATAGAGGAACACCACCATTGGTAACCTCTCCTCCTTTTCTCTTTGAAATATACTTGTCGTCTTGCTATATTGCTTACTTGCTTTCCATAATGCCATTTATTGCTATTATATGTGATTTATTGCCATAAAGATCAAGTCTTTACTATGTAGATCATCATATCCCCCTTCCCATATCACATAGGATTCATGGAGAATCCATCCCAAGGATGAACAATAAGACCACAAATGGCTTGTTCTAGGGTGGATCCCTCACATGATGATGTGAAAATGTCATCTTTATCATATAAAAATGTCATATTTTCATTAAAAATGTCATCTTTACTTACATAAATGTCATCCCTTTCCCATAGACCTTGCTTCCAAGGATTGTCCACCTAAATGGTTCTTAAAGGACATAGGAAAGCCATAGAGGTCTTCCCTTTACATTACTAATCTTAGTTTCCATGGTGTTCCTTACACATGTTTGCATAAAAATGTCATCTTTACTTTCAAAATGCATTCCCCCATGTCCCTCATAGTTGGATCACTCTCCAAGGATTGCCTAGTGACCTCTTAAGGCACAAAAAGTCATAGGATGAGTATAAAGATCCAATCTTTATACCCCTTGCCTTAGTCCCTTTTGGTACTTGAAGCATCTCTTGGGGCGTAGCGGTGTAAAGGTCATATCTTTACATCGTTTCCTCCATATATAGATGCCATAGTCAAAAATCTCTTTAGAAATGGATGCACCTAAGCCCTACATCTCCGATCATCACTTGAGATGAGCACAAATGTCCCTATTAAGCACAAATCGTCTCAAGATGTAGGATTGATGGGTAAAGGTCCTTCTTTTCTAAAGAGTCTCATTCTTGGACTATAAAAAGAGGTGTCCCTATTCCGATCACATACGACCAAAGGTCACTTAATGACGATCGTAAGTCCAAGATGAGCACGGGATCAAAGTCCCGAACATATCAAAATCCAAGGAATCCCGAGCGATAACCAACTCATGGTTTATACGTCCGGAAGATCACTTGGCACATTCCCTCCCTTTCCAAATCACACACACACACGAAAGCACAAAAGCAAGCACGAAAGTTGGATCTTGGAAGACTTGCTTCGGCAAGGATCCTTGGGTGAACGCCAAATGTTCTTCCCAAGGGGTAACTTAACCTCCGGACCCTAATCCTTTTTTCAAAGTTTTGAGGAAATCAAAATGGCGTGGCGACTCCGTTTTTCAATTTAAACCGGATGTCTTCAAACCGATGTGAGGCGGTGAACCCTTACACGAGAAAGCGGTTCAACCCAAAAAAAATGCCGCAATCTTGGGCAGCACATTCACACCCACGAAGGGGAAAGTCGCGCTGATAGACGATGTAGTCATGGGAATAAGGAAAACCATCCCCCTGATCAAAATCCCCCATAACGAAACGCTGCTAGTAAATCCAGACAGCTGATCACCCATGACATTCGGCCACGTGACAAGGCTCCAGGACATAGAAGTTCCCGTCAAGGAAGGGACCTCAAAGACCAGCTAAATAATCAAATAGACTAGGAGGTCAATTCAGCTGATTTAAGAGACAGGATTAGTCATACAAGACAAAGGACTCCTCCTCATTGAAATCCCCCTCCTTGACATATGAGTCCTCCTCGTCATAGTAGTCCTCCCCGTCGAGAGATTACTCCCAGGAGGAATATAACTCCTCCTCGTCATTTCAGGCCACCAAGTCTGCGAAATGGTAGGGCACCATCTGGATAGAGAGACAATCATGTAGCCATATAAGAAGAGCAGAGTAAAGCCAGGTTAATGGTCACGAAGATAAGGAGAGAACCCATAGCAGTTTACATTACAGCACGAGAATAGATGCAAGGGAACTTCTCCTCCTGAAGAAGAGAGTTAATGAAATGTAGATGTGGAAGAAGAAAGTCGAGGACGAGGACACTATTGCAACTCGTCCATTCTCCCCATGGATTGTTGACCAACCTCCCAACACGGCTCTCAAAATCCCCAATTTTGAAAAGTAAGAAGGAACAACAGATGCACGAGATTGTGTGCAAGGCTTTAAATTGACCATGACACTCTTGTCCAAAGTTGATGACATACTCTGCAAGGCTTTCACCAGTACCTTCGCTGGGATAGCTCTATCATGGTTCTGTGAACAGAAGAAAGGAAGAATAGACAGTTGGAAAGTAATGAAGAGAAGATTCCTCAATCATTTTGTAACTGCTGGCAAGCGAAAGAAGAGGTTAACAAACTTGGATAACATCGAGTAAGGCAAAACTGAATCCACTCTAAGTTATTACAATCGATTCAGAGCTATGGCCGACCAGGTCAAGGAAAGTTTTACTGACTGGGAGGTGATCGTTTGTTTTGACTCTGGTTTTCTATCTAGGCAATTGATATAAAAACTCTTTGCACGATAGCTTAAAACAAAGTCTGATCTTTACAACCGGGCTTATGACATAGCCATGGCGGAAGAGAAGAGTAAGAAAAGGTCGTAAAGAGCTGATACGGCCCAGACCGACACTAACCAGACTTCCAATGAAGGCAGCTACAAAGGGAAAAACAGGACCCGGGCTACAGAAAATCCGAGGTCTTAACCCCTCTCACTAAACCTAGCACGGAGATCATGCAACTGGTAGACCTACCTAATTCCCAACCACTAAGTGCAAAATCAAAACATGTCCGAGATAATTCTAAGTATTATGCCTTCCACAAAATCATGGACATGACACGGAAGACTGTATCTTCCTCAAGAGGATGATCCAAAGGCAGGTTGATGAAGGGAAACTTGACTGTTATGTTATGCGAAAGGATAACAAGCGAGGAAGAGATGATAATGATAGAGAGGAAAGAGAGGACCGACCCCCCCCCCCCCGAGCAAAACTCCACATCATAAGGGAGGAGGCCGTCTCCTACAAAAAATTGAAAGACCAAATACATGAACTGAGTAAATTCTACCACATCCCTGCATGGGTCCACAAAGAGGAAAAAGTTATTAGCTTCTCTCTCAACGAGCTAGCTGGGAGTCGAGCTGCTCGTCAACAACTTTTAGTGATCAAGGGAAGAATTGATAAATGTCTCCTCATCTTTTGATGCCTCCTCCTCTTCTTGGATTTTCTCCATGAGAACGTGAATTTTCTGAGGGTCTATAGGAGAGGCAATCCAGGCAAGATGACCATTACGGGCATCTAGGGTAGCAATGACCTTCAGTGCATTTTCAAAGTAAGGCACCAAGGGATTCCAAGACTGAGCCAAATCATCGTAGGCATCTTGGCTAATAAGACGAGCAAGCATGCCCAGATCGGCATTAACGTTTGGGTCCACCTTAGCTCTTCTGGCTAACTGCAAATATCCATCCGAGTAAATGGTGGCCATCTTATCAGCCAAGTCTGCCTAAAATCCGGGCTGGCATTATACCGAGCAATGATGTCTGCCTCCCTGGAGGGGATACTTGCCTCCAACTGCCTAAGTCGGGCATCAGCATCCTCGGCTTTCTTCAGCAACTCCTCCTTCTCGGCCTTCAACATGGCCACCTCCTCCTGCCCGGCCTTGGCTGCCTCTTGGGCCTTCTCTAGTTCCTCCTTGGTCGCATGCTCAGACTTCACAGCTTCTGATTTAGCCTTTTTCTGCTCTACCACCTCCCACCCCCCGGTAGGGACTTAAGGAGCTTCATGGCCTTGGTAAGGTCGGCCTTGTCTTTCTCGGCCTGCCTTTCCATTTTTTGTTCGAGCTTGTTGGCGGCTTTGCTCCTTATGGCCTCATAGCAGGAGACCGTGTCAAGCTACATAAAAGACAACTGATTATTAGTATAAGTACAAGTTTGATGGAAAATTGATAAACAGAAAAGACGACCAATCTTACCTCAATCAAAAGGTGCCCTTTCCTGTTAGCCAGGTGTTCACGGCTGGGCTTCGTCTCCAAAAACCGATCAGGGAGTTCCTCATCCATGGCCAGGTGAAGCACAGACCAACCAAGGCTCAATTTGGGCCTCTTACTGGCGAGGACATCCATGCCCTTAAGAGTTAGGGTCTGGCATAAGTAATTGACAGTCTGTTCGGCCTCATCATAAGTCATGACGTGGCGTGCAGGAGCCGATGACAATGTTAGTCAAATATATGTATATCTTTAGAATTTCTTAATCCCAATCATAAAAGCATTATTGAGGATCCCTAATTTTGACTAGACTACTTAGAATTTTTTATATACCCTTAGGATCTCCTTAGTGCTAGTGCCAGTATTTTTATCTTTGTAATTTCTCAAGATATCTGAAGACTTGAAGACCTTGACCTATTCCAAGAAGAAAATGGTTAGCATGTTCAATCTGTTAAGGCTATAACCGGTTAACTTGTTCAAACTGGTTGAAAAAATCCATATAATAAAATAAAAGAAGCTAAATTAGACTAAATGATACTAAAATTAAGGTAAATGATGCAATTAAAATGCTATAAATGACTATAAATTAGCCATTAATTATCAACCTCCACTCTAGCCTGTTTTCCCTACCAATTGGGCCTAACAGACGATGAAGGACCAACCGTTGTTTTCTTTGGGACTGGCTCTTCAGGGATGGTCTCCTCCTCACCCCTCGTCCTCTTTTGACCAGCCATTGTGTTCTTTGGGACTGGCTCTTCAGGGGGTGGTCTGGAACAAGAAATCGACAGCCTGCTCGGCCTCATCCTCTTTTGACCAGTCGTTGTTTTCTTTGGGATTGGCTTTTCATGACGTGGCCTGCATGACCTCATTTTCCAGTTCGTGTGGCTCGTTTCGCTAAGGACATCTAATAATCAGCATGTAGTCTATTTCTTCATTTTATGTAGAATCTCTTTTCCTATAATGTTTCCCGCTTAAAACTGATTTTTCAAATGATGCACTTATTTTCTAAAACATTTATTTGCATATTTTGACTTAAAACATACACACAATTTTGACTAGGAAGACTCGTAGATACGAGACACCTTAGGTCAGCTCTTGATACTCTTCTCAAGGTGTAAATTTACTTCCTAACTCATATCTTACATCAATAGTATTTTTCAATATTTTTGCTTATAAAAAACGACGTGACCACTCTCTTTACACTATTCGGCTCTGAACATACCAAAAGTGTCGAGTTGGGCCAAACGAGTAAAGTCCAATTACAGACAGCCTTGGTCTCCACATTCCCAATAAGGCTGGTCCAATCAAAACAAGGCCCAAAGCCCATCTAAAGTATCAGTCGACTAAGCCCATGGTCCGACCTACCAGGTCCCGACCTAACTTAGTCCGACCTCATGACCCATATTACAATTCGGGTACGAACCATGCTCTACCCGACAGTCAGGTCGACCATATCACGAGTGGCGACCTCGACCTAAATCAACAAGTGACGACTTAACACTTGCCGGCTTATTTGGTTGAACAATCCTCATAACCACATCCCTACAAATCAGGGACCGTTATAGACATGTTCCCACGTCCAAGTAACTGCCGCTACAATCTCGGAGCACATGTCGCCTCCCCAAAAATACACCACTCTTGTCTATAAATACTTCATCACTACCAAACGGTGAAAGGTAACTGCCATTTTGTATTCTGAGTTCATTATTCAATACATTTTGAGCTTTATACAACTGTGATCTTACTCTCACGCCCGAGCGTCTTCGCCGGAGACACATCCGGCTAGTCGTGGGTTCTGATTTCAGGTCAAGGAGCCAGGTGATCACCCCGCCACGTGGAGGAAGATTAATAAGCACAATTCCCGCAAAGACGCTTGGTTCCATTGCCGGGAAACGTGCTTTAAACTTGACCTCGAATTTTTCAACAACCTACAACAATGGTGACTTCAGACGGACACGTATCTGAGGCTTCACTTGGGCATGAAGAAGCAAACAACATCAACACCAATACGAATGCTGGAAATCTCATCATCACTAATGAAAACACGGATTTGCCTCCTCCCCCACCAAATCGTCCTCATGGTAGAGCAACGCGTTCTACCAGTATTGTTGATGGCAGAGGATTGCCTGACACTAGGAGAGGTAAAAGGCATATGGATGGACAAGGAGCTCCACCTCCTCCTAAGCGTCCTTATGGGCAAATGAACATGGGAAGTAGGGCAGGTCCCTCCACCAACCCCATGAGCAAGAAGGAGATGATGTTGGAGCGAGCCAAGATTCTGGCTGACTTAATAGCCATGGAGGAGGCAGAGCAAGCCGACGTACGCTCTGAAAGAGTGGCCCCCACTCAGGTTTCTAATGGGCAACAGGCCAGGAGTGTTAGGCCAAATGAGGGTGTGGGGCAAAATGGTGAAAACAGGATAGTTCAACGAGCTCCTACTATCGTTCATGTGCCAAATAACGATTTAAAGGCTAGCCTCAATGTAAACAGGAGCGGGAGGCTCAATCTCGATTTGAGGACTCAAGCACGTACCCAACGAAACAGTGCATGTTTCTCCGGGCGAACGCAGAGATCGGGATCTCATAGAGACAGGAATGGGCATAGGTCGCCCGTGAGAGGGGAAAGGCGCAGTCGCCACATGGAGATAACAGCGCAGTCGCCATTCAGGCCGAGAGGCGCAGTCGCCTCAAAGAAGTAAATGTACATAAATCTCCAATAAGATCGAAAGGACCAATTCCCATAGAGACAGGAGGAGTAGACGGATGACTCCCCCTTAAGTGAGGGCCAGAGGTCAAATGCCGCTCCTCCAGAGATGAAAGACCCGATGCCGAGAGAATGGCTATTGATGAAAAAGAAGTTCGAACAAAGGGAGGAGGAAAAGAAGAAGGAGATTGGAAAGGTCGAACGAATTGACTTTGCTCTTCGACCTTTATCCAAAGAAATCGAGATAGTCGACCTCCTCCTACCTTCAAAGTTGCCTCTTCGGAGAAATATTCGGGGTCGACCAATGCAAGGAGTCATATAGCACATTTAGAAGCCACAATGTGTTTTGTCGCCAATGAGGACGACAATATGTGCAAAGCTCTCCTAAGCACACTCACCGGGGCAACTTTAACTTGGTTCAATGGTTTGGCCGCTGGAAGCATCACCACTTGGACTCGCTTCAGACAAAGTTCTTAGATCGCTTCTCGACCGCAGAGCTCGGAAGATGACCGTCACCGATCCGAATAACTTGGTGCGGGCGAAGAATGAAAGCTCCATGAGCTACTTCACCAAGTTTAAGGAAATGGTTGATAAGATAGAGGAAGACCTCACCGATAGGGAAGTCATTAATTGCTTCAAACGGTATTTCCTCGCGAGATATGGACTACGAGCTCACAGTCCGAACGGTCACAACTCGACAGGAGTTGTTTGAAAAGGTGTACAATGTTGCCCTAGCTGAGGAAAGGAAAGAGAAGAAGAATGGTAAGAGTCCTAAGGTTGAGGCCTCTGATGATAAGAAAGACTCCAACAAGAATGGAGGAAATAAAAAAAATGGAAAGAACGAGGACTAGGGCAACAGAGAAAGTGCCCGAGGCTTTCACTCCCTTACGGTGAGTCGAATGTAAATTATGAATGCCGTCGAGCCGGCTCCTCCGGTCTCAATGAATCCGTGCAACAAGTTTAGGAGGGACAACAAAGAAGTACCGCGACTACCACAAAGACACTGGTCATCTCACAGAGGATTGCTTGGGATTAAAGCGTATCATCCAGAGAATGGTCGACCAGGGGAGACTCGAAGCTTACGTGAAAAGGCCTCGGATCGATGGAGGCGATCAGCCAACAGTGGACAACATGGACCTAGGCAACCTAGATTGAACCTCGGGGGTCATTACAGAAAGCCGTGCAAGCAACACGGCCATCAAGCACAAAATCTTCCAACTCAATAAGGCTCCCACGTGCCTCCAAGAAGAGAAGTCGAGAGATGAAGCAATCAGCCTTTTTTCCCTCATGAATTGGCTACTAACATGGCGGCTAGAGAGCAAGTTCTCGTCATCCCAGTCTCATTGACGGATGTACGACGAGCGTACTCCTAGTCGACACGGGGCCTCGCAAGGATATTTTGTTCTACAAAACTTTTAAAGAAATGGGTCTTAATGATGAGCAATTGGAGAGATATGATGGTAGATTGGAGGGCTTCACCAATCATCGAGTTGATGCAAAAGGCAAGATAGAGCTCGACGTCGACCTAGGCCAACACCCCTCAGATCGTATCAAAGGTACAATTTATAGTGATTGATGTAAATAGTGACTATGCCGCTATACTTGGTATCCCAGTCAGTCGCTCTTGGAATGGTGGCATCGATCCCTCATCGCCGAGTCAAGTTCCCTACACCCGCCGGAGTAGGGTGTGTACAAGGCACGCCTCGAGCCTACCTTGATCATGTTCTCAGAGAAAGAAAGAAAAGGGAGTTGGAAATTGAGACCTGAGATGGTTATTTAAAGTTGTCTCAATCACCACCAAAACTACCAGCCGTCAACAATCACCGACGTGGAAGAGTCGACCTATCGCTCAAATGACGAGGTCATGCTTGAGTCGACACGTCACTCTAACACCACCGAGGTCGATTCGGATGTAGTTATGGTCGACCAAGTCATCATAGGCAACCTATGCCTCCACTCGACAATAACTCGGGGCCACCACCAACGAGGTTGCGGACAAGTTAGATGATACGATAGCGTAAGAAGCTCCACATCTGAGGGCCGAGGAGAGACAAAGGGTTAAGGAGATAATCATTGAGACTCTACAATTCAGGGATGGACCAGAGCTAGAAGCTGTGGATGAGCTAGAGTCAGTAATCACCAACCTTTCTTACCCCGACCAAAAAATTCAGATTGGGAAGCAGCTATCAGTTAAGGAGCGAGCATAAATCATCGAGCTACTCAAGGAAAGTAATGATGTCTTTGCATGGAGGGTAGAAGACATGAGGGGAATCAAGGAGGAGGTCGCTGTTCACAGACTGGAAATCAACCCGACTATAAAGCCTAGACCCCAAAAATTGAGAAGCTTTGCTCGCGACAAGGAAGAGGCCATAAAAACTGAGGTACAAAAACTTTTGAATGCAGGGATAATCAAAGAGGCCACTCATACAACGTGGTTGGCCAACGTGGTCATGGTGAAGAAATCAAATGGCAAATGGCGGATGTGTGTCGACTTCACCACTCTCAATCTTGCTTGCCCAAAGGACAGCTATCCCCTTCCTAGAATCGACAAGCTAGTCGATTCCATTGCTGGTCACTCAACCCTCAGCTTCCTCGACGCTTACTCAGGTTACCACCAGATTAAGATGCATGAGGATGACATAATCAAGACGGCATTTCAAGCAGCTGGAGGCATTTACTGCTACAACATGATGCCATTTGGATTGAAGAATGCAGGGGCAACTTATCAAAGGATGGTGAACAAAGTCTTTGCTTCTCAAATTGGCCGAAACATGGAGGCCTACGTCGACGATATGGTCATCAAAACAAAGACTGGACGTCACGTGGTCGACCTAAGGGAAACGTTCGCCAATTTAAGAGCAAACGACATGAAACTCAACCCTAGCAAGTGTGTATTTGGTGTAGCTGCTGGAAAGTTCCTTGGGTTCATGGTATCTCAACGGGGTATAGAAGCTAATCCAGAAAAAATCAAGGCTTTAGTCAACATGAAGGCTCCCACCAAAGGTCAAAGAGATGCGACTTAACGGAAGGGTAGCAGCTCTTGGTCGTTTCATATCAAAGTCAGCAGAGAGGTCTCTCCCCTTCTTCAAAGCATTGAGGGGGACGAAAAATTTTGAGTGGACGACCAAATGTCATTCGTCGTTTCAACAATTGAAGGATTATCTCGCTACTCCACCTTTGCTAAGTAGCCCGACCACTGGTGAAACCTTATTTGTATATCTGTCTGTGGGAGACAAGTCGGTTGCAGCGGTGTTGATTAGAGAGGATGAAGGGCTTCAAAAACCGAGATATTACATCGCAAGGCCTTATCGGATGTGGAGAGCGGATACTACAATGCCGAGAAGGTCGCTATGCCCTAGTCGTGGCTTCAAGGAAGGCTGCGAGCTTATTTTCTGGCTCATCCAATTGTGGTTCTTACAAATGCCCCCTTAGAAAAATTCTTCACAAGCCGGAGAGTTCGTGTCGACTTCTCAATTGGTCAATTGCCCTTACCGAATTTGACATTGAGTATCGACCTCGAAAGGCGTTGAAGGCTCAAGCTCTAGCCGACTTCTTGGTCGAGCTTACGTTCACCAAGGAAGACGACGAGCAGGCGAGCTCCAAAAGAAAAGTCTAAAGGGAAGGAGTCGTAATCCCAGTCGCCATCGCCTACCCGTCGATTGCCGGAAGGTCTATTCGTACGGATCAGCGACCAAGAATAGCAGTGGAGCCGGGATAGTGCTAATTGAACCGTAGTCCGGAACTGTGTATGAGGAATCACTAAGGTTCAAGTTTGATGCTTCCAACAACCAGGCCGAATATGAAGCTTTGATAGCGGCTATAGAATACGCCAAGTGTTTTGGAGCGACTAAGATCATGGCCTACCGTGATTCACACCGATAGTCAACCAGTCGAGGCGAGTACAAGGTACTTAGTGCCACACCGATCAAATATCGCGACTGGTGAAGGAACCGATAAAAGATTTGGAATTACGGGAGATTCAAAGAATTGGACGAGAAGACAATGAGCTAGCCGACCTCCTCTCGAAGTTAGCCACTTCGGATGAACCACATGATGAACCTATCTCCTTCCTCGAAAGTCCAAATATGAAAGAGTAAAAATTCAATGCATAGATGATCCTCAAGAAATTGGACTCGAGAAGTGTTGGATCGAGGAAATGAAGGCATACATAGAAAGTGGAGAGCTACCAGATGACGAGAAGAAGGCTCGAGCTATCAAAAAGAAAGCTTCAAGGTATGTCATTCAAGGAGGCGACCCGCTCGTAAGATCTTATACTCGACCATTACTAAAGTGCATCCACCCTCAAGAGGTCGCCCTATTGATACACGAAGTACATAGTGGAATTTGTGGTGGACACCGGGGCCAGGACTCTTGCCGACAAGTTAATCACTTTGGGGTACTACGGCCACACATGAGAGCCGACACTCACAACTTTGTTCAAGAATGTGATCAATGCCAAAGGTTTGCCAACCTTCCCCATGTGCCTACAACAGAGCAAACTCCCGTGATCGCAGCCTTGGCCATTTGACATGTGGGCGTCGACCGATTGGACCCTTCCCTCCCGCCCGAGGAAACCGCAAGTATGTGATCGTCGCCATAGATTACTTCACTAAATGGGTTGAGGCCAAACCATTAGCTCGCATCACGAGTAGGAAAATGCTATCAACTTTATTCATGACTTCATTTGGTGTCGGTTTGGTTTTCCTCGAGCTATAGTGTCCGACAATGGTTTACAGCTCTCCTGCACCTTCGGCGTAGATGAAGCGAGTTGGAATCAAACATTCGAAATCTTCGTCGCCTATCCTCAAGGAAATGGCCAAGCCGAGGCAGCAAATAAACTTGTTCTATCTTTCGCTCAAGACAGACTCGTAGGTCGACGTAACAATTGGTTGGACGAACTCCCCTTGCTCTTTGGGCGGTCCGTACAACCACTCGGGGGCTACTGCGGAAACCCCTTTGCTCTCACATATGGGTCGAGGCAATGGCACCCGCCGAGCTCAGATTTCCCACCGCCAGAGTGACTTTTTTTCAATCAAGAGCAGAATGACACCAACAGATTGATCGACTTGGACCTCGATCGACGAGAAGCGAGAAACACTACCTCCGAATGGTCAACTACAAGCAATAACTAAGAGCTACCACGACAAGAAGGTCAAGGCAAGGTCGTTTCAAGTGGGAGATTATGTGTTGAGAAAGATCGAAGCAACGGGTAAAAGGACCCAAAGAACAAGCTATCTCCTAACCGGGAAGGTCCCTATGTAGTCACTCGAGTCGTCAAGGAAGGAACCTACATGATAGCTCATCCTGGAGGTGACGAGTTGAAACATCCTTGGCATGCTACTCACCTCATCAAATACTACTTCTAGTTTTCAATTTCAAAGTTCAAGTTTGTGTTAAAGCTAGTTTCGAATTGATGTAAGCATGATTCCTACTTCAATGAAAAGCGCAGTTTATTCGATCAAACATAGTGTTACATTAATATCAACAAGCTCGACTCTTAGTCAGCTTCGTTCTAACAAGCACGATTCTTAATCAGCTTTGTTTATTTAACAAGTCCAACTCTTAGTCGACTTCGTTCTAACGAGCTCGACTCTTAGTCAGTTCATCTTAGCTCGACTCTTAGTCAGCTTCACCCTAACAAGCTCGACTCTTAGTCAGCTTCGTTCTAACAAGCTCGATTCTTAATCAGCTTTGTTCACTTAACAAGTCCGACTCTTAGTCGACTTCGTTCTAACGAGCTCGACTCTTAGTCAGTTCATCTTAGCTCGACTCTTAGTCAGCTTCACCCTAACAAGCTCGACTCTTAGTCAGCTTCGTTCTAACAAGCTCGATTCTTAATCGCCTTTGTTCACTTAACAAGTCCGACTCTTAGTCGACTTAGTTCTAACAAACTCGACTCTTAGTCGCCTTGATTTACTTAGCTCGATTCTTAATCGCCTTTGCCTATTCAACAAGTATGATTCCTAATCAACTTGGTCCTAATTAACTCGACCCCGGGTCAAGCTTTCAATGGTATGAACAGTTCGACTCATGGTCAATCTCGTTCACAAAAAAGTTAACCAAGTCTGAGGTTGACTAAACCAACAAGATCAAGTCGCCTCTAGGCTCAAGTTGACTCATTTATATTATCTACATCTAGCTCGACATACAATATGGAATGGAAAACATACAACATTCTCGAGAGCAAAGGTCGCCTAAGATTAAATATGAAAAGCCTCCCAAAAGCGGGCCAAGACTTGAGAAGAAATTAACTTACAAAAGTATTATGCCTCCCAAAAGCCGGGATAAGGCATACGTATAATGTTAGACAAAAGACAAAGATATTGTTTGGGACTTGTTCATTACAACTCAATAAAATCAAGAGTCTTGGAATACATCAGCTTGGTCGCCAATGGAAGCTCGACCTTCACCATCTTCTCGTTGCTGGGGCTCTATGGGCTTACCCGATCTCGTAATATGTCTCGCTCGTTCAATATCTATGGCTTCAAAGATCGTCGAGTTCCGCCAAGACCACATCAAAATTTCTATCAAGAACAGGGGAGCTTCCCACTTCTCGCAGTTGATCCTCCTCATCCTCTTGGGCAATGAAAGCTAGATCATTTTCAAGGTAAGGAACGAGCGAGTGACCACCACGAGCCGTCATATCATATTGAGACTCAGTAAACCAACGAGCTAATTGCTCGATGGTAACCGTAGCCGTTGGATCTACAAGCGCACGACGGGCCATGTGTCTCTTGCCGACCTCAAGAAAATCTTGTGCCTTAGACACGATGGCATCATAGTACTCGTCCCCTTCCTTTAACTTCTCAACCGCGGCTTCAGAGGCATCCTTAGCGCTTTTCTCAACAAAGCACTGAGGTCTTTCGACTCTTCTCTCTCTCAAGTCGATGCCGTTCATGCAACTCGAGCAAGAAGGCGTCCTTCTCCTTCGTAAGTTTGTTGACCGTGGCCGCCCGCCTTGGTTTTTTCCAGCTTCCTTCTTCTCTCGCATCCCTCTCCGCTTCTACCTCCTTGATCTTAGATTCAAGCACTGCAAGATCGGACAGGCCTTCGTCTTCACCATTTCATTGGCTTCACACGAGTTATCCGTATCATTGTATTTCTCCCTCAAATCGGCCAACTCTTGTGCCTTCTTGGAGTAATCACGCAAAGCCTGCTTCTCCCTCTCAATTGACGCCCTCCAAGAGCTTTTAGCTTGCTCGTTCATGGTGAGAGACTGCATTAGAGAAAACATTGAAGTATTAGCTCGGCTAAGGCATGGAAGGTGAACTGTCGAACTAACGTAATAAGCGACCAAACAGAAGGGAAAGTAAAGGTTTACCTCGCCGTGTACCAACCCGCATCGGGCCGTGAATTCCTCCGGAGTCATCCCCTTATCTCGCAAAGTAAGCTAGGAGATCTACATCCAAGGCCCTTCTCACCACCACTTGACCAAGCGTCACCTCAGATAGCGGCGAGTCATGCTGTTGACCCCAATGAGAGGGGGAACATCGCTAAGCTTTTGAATCAAAGCATCTATGGATTCTTGGCTCCTCGGGGGAGGGGCTAGAGGAGGGAGTGGACTTGGGGAGACGGCCTTGCCCTTTCCAGACCTTGATCTTTTCTTGTCCTCAACGCCCGATCATCTTCCTCCTCGACGGCATCATCATTAATTTCAACCACATTCATCGGGCCGGACCCCGCCATCTCTGGCTCCAGAGGTCGCAGATTGGCCTCTTGAACCGGATCGTAGCTCGACTTGGCCTAGGCGACCGCCGGATTCCTCCTCCCTCATTCACATTCATGGAATGGGAGCCACTCGTTGAAGGTCCTCTATCTCGACCTCCTCCATTGGGATCACCCAAAGATTGTCCTTTGAGAGTAAATTATTCCTTGCAGCCGCCTCCTCTCTCTCGCTTGCCTTAGCATTCACAGCTCCGTGGGCCCTCTTAGCCTTTTTCTTGTCGAAACTCCAACAATTCGAACCATGGCGGCTTCTTGTTCGGGAGTCAAACCGCACGACATCAAAGTGTTAGTTCGACAATACGAAACAGCTTCTATGTACGAATTAATTCTACATACGAGCAAGCAATTTGATAAGTACAGGGTGACAATTCGAAACGGATTTATGTACGAGCTAACCAGCTTCTACATGCGAATAGACAATGATGGGCTAAGAGTCACGTATGCAAATAAAATCAGCTTCTATGTACGAATTAATTCTACATATGAACAAACCATTTGATAAATACGAGATACGATTACAAGCGCTCTATGTACGAATTGACCGATTCTACAAAGTGCGAGCAAGAAAGTGACGAGCCGAAAGTTAAGTATGCATCAAAGCAATCCTATACGCCTATAAAAAATCACTTATGCAAGTTAACATTGGACGAGCTAATGAACGAAGGCGAGTAAACCCTTACCACCAATGTGTTCTCCATTGTTCTTGGCAAGAATCGCCTTGCTTCCGGCAAAACCGACAATTCTCCTCTAATCTCCCCAAAGAGTGAGTTACCCAATCGTGGTACACCCGGCCTCTCAATACAGCACAAGGGGCTCGCTACCTCATCTCCGTGCATCATCCCGGCTAGAATATAATTGTACTTGGTTGTCACTAATGACTCCCAACCGACGGGTCCATCCTTGACTGTGGCACACAACTTTCTATACAAAGTTTTATACCAAGGAGGCTCCCAGCATTATCCTCACCGATAACGTCGGACTCGTCATTGGGTAGAGGAAATTCCCATCCCACCGCTTCCTCAACCAAAACTATGTGCGAGTTCCAGCAGTTGTGTTTATTAGGAAGGGTGGCAAACAACTTTGGAGAGTTAGGCTTGGAAGGAGTACTAATCCCCCAATCATGCTTATCTAGCTTGGCACCAAAAAACTCTTTGAAAACCTTCATACAAGGCTCATGGCCCAAGAGCCTACACACCATTGCAAAGCACACCAAAGACTCTACAAGTGTTAGCACCGAGTCAAGAGGGAGGGCATCCATACACTCCAGAAACTCATTGATGAAAGGATCCAATGGTAGCCTCAACTCCACCCTCAAATTGACCATAAAAGAAAGCTACCTTGGTTTTATCCCTAGTGAAAGTACCTCGGTATTTGGCCATAAAATCTTTCTCGGGCCGAGGATGGTCACCCTAAAGTCCGCCCTATTCACCCCACGTAATTTGTACATCATATCGTAACGGGATTCCATATTCTTCCTTCCACGGGTAGGTCGTTGGGGCACATAGCCCCTCTCATTCTTGCTCGGCACCACATTGGGCCCAAAGGCGTTGACAATTCGAGGACCGTAAGAAGTTGAGGCGGCGTTCCCTTCTTGAGTCGCCATATCTCGTACAAGCAAAAGAGGAAGCAGGGGAGTCGGGCCCTATGATCATGTTCGCCGACCTACCTAAGGACGACCTAGACTCCCGGAAAACCTATTCTATTTCTAAGGAAGGAGGGCTTTTGGACGTCCCTAACATAAAACAAGGTGATATGGTCAAGCAGTTCATGGAATAGATGAAAAGCGACAACATTTGAGTCGTCAATCACCACATTTTCAATTTCTCCTACAATGGGCAGCCCTATCTCGTAATTCAACCCCAACTAGTCAAAATGGAGGCACACTCATCCAAGGACATCACTCTCCACTCACCGTTCACATTCTTGCATGCCCTACTAAGCACAACGGCAAGAGCCATACCACGCCCCTGGTTCGCAACTAAAGGTCCTAGCCATGGCGGAAATGAAGAACAGTGCATAAATTAAAACCTTAAAGCAAGGATACGAGGGAAATACCTTAATTAATTGCAGAAGGTAGGTTCGTTGCTGAAGCCGAGAACTAGATTTAAATCTTGCTGCAATCCCGTGATTATCGCCGGAGAAGAAGAGTTTTAGGACGGTAAAAGTTCTAAACGAAGAGGGATTTTGCTATTTATATTTTCCTAAATTTGGAAAGGGAAAGGAAAATCGAAATTAATTTTCCAAAATTAAAAACTGAAGCGGTTTTCGAGAAGGAGTTCCAAACGTCAGAATTGTAATCATTACGAAAATCGGCGCTCCTTCATCTCCAACCGTTCATCGCCAACGATCAGGATGTTGCCACGTCATCATGGTCGACCTACTTCAAAGACTAGCATCGACCTGCGAGTAAAGCAATTTTCGTCAAAAATCTTCTTAACTTCCAAGTCGACGAAGTCAACTCGAAAGTTGGGGGCCACTGAACATACCAAAAGTGTCGAGTTGGGCCAAACGAGTAAAGTCCAATTACGGACAGCCTTGGTCTCCACATTCCCAATTAGGCTGGTCCAATCAAAACAAGGCCCAAAGCCCATCTAAAGTATCAGTCGACTAAGCCCATGGTCCGACCTACCAGGTCCCGACCTAACTTAGTCCGACCTCATGATCCATATTACAATTCGGGTACGAACCATGCTCTACCCGACAGTCAGGTCGACCATATCACGAGTGGCGACCTCGACCTAAATCAACAAGTGACGACTTAACACTTGCCGGCTTATTTGGTTGAACAATCCTCATAACCACATCCCTACAAATCAGGGACCGTTATAGACATGTTCCCACGTCCAAGTAACTGCCGCTACAATCTCGGAGCACATGTCGCCTCCCCAAAAATACACCACTCTTGTCTATAAATACTTCATCACTACCAAACGGTGAAAGGTAACTGCCATTTTGTATTCTGAGTTCATTATTCAATACATTTTGAGCTTTATACAACTGTGATCTTACTCTCACGCCCGAGCGTCTTCGCCGGAGACACATCCGGCTAGTCGTGGGTTCTGATTTCAGGTCAAGGAGCCAGGTGATCAGTCCTGCCACATGGAGGAAGATTGATAAGCACAATTCCTGCAGCATCAGGCTCCATCCCACTTTCATAAAAATATATCCAAACCAGAATGCGATCAGCGTATCGGATCGGGGCACTTTCACACACTTACAACAAAAATCTATGTATCATACTTTCTATCTCCTACTTTACTTTTTATACTCACAACACTTACTTTTATCTTACTTTTTCTGTTTAATTTTAGTAACAATTATTATTGAACGGTATAAATCGAGTACGACCATGATCCCATAAGACGGGCAAGGCCCAATGGGTTCAGTCCAATTAAAAATATACACAACTCCAAAATACGACATGGGGAATGGGCCTCCCTACCCATGCTCGTCTTCACACCTCGGCACAACAAGATGTCGACCAAGTACAACGGAAGCTTGTCCTATGACGAGGATTGTCATGGTGCTGGCCTAGGCTGACCAAGGCCACGTCTACTATATTAAAGCCTACTAAAGCAACATTTAAGATGACAAAGGTAATGCGCTTCACTAACTTTGGACAATTCCCATGCCCGACATAACAACTATGTCGACCACCATTTACCGAGCATGCCATGCTCGACATACGTACAGAGCACAGTTCTAATCCTAGTCAAACATGGAAACCCCGAATTAGGATCTGAGTAGGATTCAACTTCTTATTCTCTCCTAACTTCCTATCCGATCAGGTAACTGTTTCCTACCACTATAAATACATGGCATAAATCCCATAATTCTGGTAACGTATTTTTTGACTCTGAAATTTTGTCAATTGATTTGCTATCATAAAATATCAATACTTACTCTTACGCCAGAGGGCCTTTTCCAGTGAAGCCCCAACTTAGTTTACATGTTTGTTCATTTTTTTCAGGCTATTCAAGTCACAGATATATCTGAACCACTGAATTTGGGCTGATTCAAAGTTTTTGACATCATCAATTATAAATTGAAGTTTTTTCTTAATTTTCTCCATACAATTTTACTAATAATTGTTATGAGTTGGGAAGTATACTCTATATAACGAGAACATGTAATAATTGGAGACACCACACTTGCATATGTTTATTACAGTGAATCATAATCCAACCATAAGTACAAACAATTGTTTTTGTCTATGATCACTTTTTGTGAATATGGCATTCAGTCGATTATTAAAAAGTAGGGATTGCACTAATATTAATGTGATTGGTGGATGCTACCAAGCTAAACTGGTTTCACAGGACATTCGAATCACAGAAAACGAGGATACTCCGGCTGCTCCTTCGAATGGTCTCCTACACACATGCACAAACGTCAACTAGGTCGGGGGTGTCTCCGGCGTAACCCCTCCGGCGTGAGAGTAAGATTACTGGTCTCAACAAATAAAATTGGAGGCTTTTAGAGAGAGAGAGAGAGCTTAGAGAGTAGATAGAGAACTTACATAATAATGCTTTTAGGGTTTTCTTTTATACTCCCATGCACCATGTGCCTTGCACATGGTGGGACACTTGTCAATCATCAACAAAGGGTGCCAACCACCCCCAAAGTTAGTGGAAAAGCACTGTTCACCCTGTCAAATCACTCAATATTGACGGTTATGGTGGGTCCAGATGACAGTCTGACCGTCATTCCAAATCATCATTTACGTAAGTCAAAAGGCGACAATCAAAGGAGAAGGCGTCAATACTCAGATTGCCATCATCTTAGAAGCGAGATTCTCACCTTTTGGCCATATCACATTGAACTATTAATACCCAAGGTATGTATCTTGCTTTGCCTTACTCTCACATGCCGGTTTAGTTATGTCGCCTTATCATACATGTCACCTCATCATTTTGGGCCTACTTTTAATACACGGACTAAACATATTTGGCCCATTTCGCCATATTGGGCCTAATTTACTGTTCAGGCCCAAATCCATTTTTCCTAATCACATCAGTAGCCCCCAAGTTCGAGACCTGGACTATTCATGGTCCAGGCGAGAAATTCCAGATGTCGCCTAAGATTCTCGCTATCATCCTCTGATTGGCGAGATAGGGACACCACTTGACACCTAAGGGGCCACGTGTCATCTCAGGGTTGATGGGTCAGGACAGTCTGGCAGCGCCGTATTCTGCCTAGGCATTCGTGCATCACAATAAATGGTCCTTAATAACGGGGGGAATTTCAAAATTCGAACATCGCTTATAATTTTTAGAAAATCCCCCAACACCCTTTCATTTTCCTAGGTTAAGGTCTAGTCTCAGTCAGTCATTTTCACCTTACCCTCACTTTTAGCTCTCAACGAACCTTTCAGGCTTCTCCGACGATGGTTTTCTGCAAAAAACCCCTTTTCCATCGGGATTTCATCTGTTTCTTCCGTTTATTTCCACTGGTTTCACTTTCTCCTCACATTTACGCTTACGAATCGGCCATATGGGGCTTCCTAGACATGTTCCTGGAATTTTTCATCGTAATCTTGAAGTTTCCGGCCAAACTCCGGCGAAAATCATCGCCTTCGTCATTTTCTTCAATTTCCCAGGTAAATCTTTTGATTTCTCGCGTTTCCTTTACTTTCAGTTTTTACTTCAACTTTTCTATCTCGCATGATGGCTAGAACTAAGTCATGCGTTAGAACCATTAGATTTGGGCAAAACTTGAAAACTGGGGGGTATTATAGGGTCGACATGGGGGTATGGGCAAGAATCCCGCGAGAAGACCTTAATTCCATGCTTATGCGACATGGGGCTGATTTCGCAGTTTTGGATGCCTTAGAAATTAGAGGTCCCCCCCTTTTTACACAAATCAATACCCATGAAGACCTTCTTCAATACTTGGGAATTATGCTCGCATATTTACGAATTTTATCATTCTCGCTTTGATTCTGATTTTTCTGACACTGACTATCCCGCAGCCCCCAATTTACGTAGTTGTTGCTTCTATAAACAGGTTCTCTCCAGCTCCAGTGATCATAGCGACATGTCTTCCACCAATTCTACTTCCAGCCACGATGTCTCGGATACTTTAGTCGCGGAGACATCATCCCGCAATCAGGTTCCATCTGAGCATCTCCTTCTTTCTAATGTCGCTGAAGCCAGTACTTCTTCCTCTGATTTCCAAACTCCCCTACACATTAAGTATGGGATAAACCATCACACCTACCACATTGAGTTGTATACTGGCGATATGTCCCTAGCCGTCATGCGACAACTGATGGATGGTGTTGTCGCATATCAATCCCAATTAGATGCCGGCCTTAGGTTCCCCTTAGATCCCTTCATTTGCGCCTTCCTACACAAGGCCCAAGCCGCAATCGTGGACCTCCATCCCAATGCTTTTCGCATTCTGACCAATTACATTGTAATCTGTAGGGCCCTTCGACATGAACATACTATTTCTCTTTTTGTCCATCTATTTGAGGGTTACACAGCTAACTCCCAGCGAGATGGTGTTGTCGAGAAACGTCTCTCTATAAAGTATAGGAAACCTAAAATTCTTACTCCTCTTCCTGGTAAAGTTCACAACTGGCAATCTAAGCCTCTTTTCATCACTTCTCGCATTGGGTGGACACACTCTGGCGACCTCAGGGAGATCATCCCCAAAGTTGAAATAAAAAAAGCTTTAGTATCCGGTGACACTCGCCTTAAGGAACGAATTTTAAAGGTTCTGGCTGATGCCTCCGACATCGGCTTGGCTTTGTTCTCATGGAGAGAGATACTTTCCAGCCCCTCCCTTCTTCGAGAATCCGAATTTCCCAATTTTACCTGTCCGCAAGATGAATCTCGCGTAACTATCGTACATTTCGCCCCTTATCCTGGATGGGAAATACATTCAAAAGACTGCTTTGAATCAGAATGTGAACCTTGCAAGCGAGAAGGCCATTGCTGCAAGGCTATGTTTGAAGTATACAGTATGCCTTCTCGCCTCAAACTTTACTTTGTTACTTTGCTTATTTCCTTTAAATAACTTTCATTTCTTTTACTTTTCGCAGAGTTCAGATCCATGTCGCTCTCCCAAAGGCGAGATGCCTTTTCCAATGTCGACGGTTGTCGTAAGCGGCTTGCAAAAGCCAGACAAGCCGCCCTATCCAAAACTGTTGAGAAAGAAATTCCCATCTCGATCCACGGGGATGATGCTGAGGCCATAGCGCGAGAAAAATCCAATGGCGCCATGGAAAAGGCCATCGGGAAGGCTATTGCTGAGCCTCCCCACAAGCGTAGGAAATCTAAGACACCTACGCGGGATTCCAGGCTTGATCTAGCTGATTAAGATGAACAACTGGAAGTCAATCAGGAGCAGGAAACCGAGCCACTGGAAACCTTTATCTCCCCTACTACCGAGACCGCTGAGCCTCCCCAAAGTCCTACTTCTCGCCCTCTCAAGCGATCTCGCCAAATTGAAGGCACAACTTCTAAACAGGCTGAAGAGCAAATTTCCGTTGACACTGCTGAACCTAAGATTGCCAGCTGGCTTAAGGCGGGCTTTCAAATGCCTTCAGACTCAGATAGACTTCTAGAGCTTAGCCGAGAGATTGGCGACGTTCCTGATCTTCTCAACCTGAATCTCCGCTCTCCTAACCAAGTCTACTACATGCTTGGGGGCGGCATCATCCAACGCTCTTGCGTGCCGCAGCGGGTTAGAGAATATGAAGACATGAATGAGGATTATATCGCGAACGATGCCGGCCTTTATCTTAGCGGCGTAAGTCATTCTCTTGCCGCCACTACCTTTATTTTGCTTCTCGCTTTTCCTAATTAAATTTTGTGTCATTTTCAACAGATTTCAAGCTTTCTTTATGGCTTAAGAAACAGATGCCGTAATGTGACCGCTGAATGGGAAAACTGCGAGAAGGCCCTTAGGCGAGCTCGCCATGACAAGGAAAAGTATAAGGCCAGACTAGCACAGTGGGAACAAGATTTTTCCGCCCTTCAAGCTGAGAAAACAAAAGATGATGAAGCTCAGAAAAACTTTGAAGAGACTGAGAAGGAGCTCCGAGGCGAGATGGAGGCTCAAAAACTAAGACTGGAGGAGCAGAACAAACTCTTAGCAGTTGAACTTGGAGCGACAAAGGAGAATGATCTCAAGAACCAAACCCTGGTTGCCCAACTTAAAGACGATCTAATTGAGGCCAAAACTAAAGCCGAAATGGAATCCATGGAGCTATATGACAAGGCTTTGATTTAGGGAATGCGGGCAGCAACGGCAAGCTCAAGTGACATCCCAGCGATCACTCCTGACCTGATCGCAAAATGGGGCTCTGAACCTCTATACAGTGATTTTAGTCGCAGGGGTCATAGCTTGGTTGCATACGAAGAAGATGAACTTGAAGAGCTCACTGCCGAGTATCGTCTATTAGGTAAACCCGTTTGGGAGGTTCCCGCTATTGTCGAGCGAGATGCCTTAACCCTTTGGGCCGACCTTATAAGCAAGAAGGCCACAGCTCTTTGAGAAGCGAAAGACGCTGCTCAAGCCGTCCTAGATGCTCAGGCCGCCCCCAGCAATAACCAGGACGCTCCCGCCTCTTGAACATTTAGTTTTCTTTTAAAAACAATTTCAACATTTTATTTTGTGGTCTGTACTAAACAATTTACATTTCTGCCTTTTAACTTTAGTTTGTCGCTTTTTGGATGTCGCAGTTTGCGACTTAACTTTCTTTAACTTTTGCCTTAATAAATGGTTTGTTTCATTGATATTTGTTCTCTTGCATTATGAATGTCGCAGTTTGCAACCTTGTTTCATGACTAATTTACATGATATTACTGTGACTTGCTTTAAATTCAATCTTTGGCATGTTGCCTACTTTATTTTGATTTTGCTTCGATAGTTTATCAAAGATTCACTTTACATAATTTATCTATATACTTACTACTCCCTTCAAAAGAGTGAGGCTTGTCTTTAGGCAGCCTTACTCCTTAAATATGCTTCTCGCCTCTCAGCTTTACTTAGCTTTGTGGCGACTTAACCCAAACTGCTTATCAAAACCTCCTGCGGCAAACCTCACTTGGCCTAAACCGCGCGGCCAAACCTCATTTGGCAAAAAACCTCACTGATCAAAACCGCGTTTAATCAAAACCGCACTTGAATACAAACCTCTATTGATGAGAACCGCATCACTTGGAAACCGCCGTTGATGCAAACCGCATCAAACATAAACCGCAGCTGACGAAAACCGCATCAGCTACAAACCGCCTTGGACCAAAACTGGCGGCTTTGATCCCTTGGCCAAACTATCTTGTTTCAACTTTTTTTCCTGGCACCTTTAAGCCAGGTCTTTTCTGTGCCTGTTAAAAAACCAGGACTTTTATGTGCCTGGCACCTTTAAGCCAGGTCTTTCTGTGCCTGACACCTTTCCTGGCACCTTTAAGCCAGGTCTTTTCTGTGCCTGGCACCTTTAAGCCAGGTCTTTCTTTGCCTGTTAAAAAGCCAGGACTTTTTGTGCCTGGCACCTTTAAGCCAGGTCTTTCTGTGCCTGGCACCTTTAAGCCAGGTCTTTCTGTGCCTGGCACCTTTAAACCAGGTCTTTTCTGGGTGACAACCTTCTTCTCCTTTCTTCAAGCGGCAATCTTCACTTGCCTCCATCTTCATGCTTTTCTTGGCGGCAATCTTCACTTGCCTCCATCTTCATGCTTTTCTTGGCGGCAATATTCACTTGCCTCCATCTTCAAGCTTTACTTGGCGGCAATCTTCACTTGCTTCCATTTTCAAGCTTTTCTTGGCGGCAATCTTCACTTGCCTCCATCTTCAAGATTTACTTGGCGGCAATCTTCACTTACCTCCATCTTCAAGCTTTACTTCTTCAGCGGCAACCTTCATGGCCGCCATCTTCAAGCTTTACTTGGCGGCAATCTTCACTTGCCTCCATCTTCACGTTTGCGACTTCAGCGGCAACCTTCATGGCCGCCATCTTCAAGCTTTCTTGCGCGACCTTCTGGAGCGACAAAATTCCCTTGCCTTTATCTCCTTCTCTAAAGTTCACACTTGACGCCATCTCGTGTTTGACTTGTGCTCCTCGTTTCATGAAACACAAAGTTAACATTTGTTAGAATTGGACATTTATTCGACAAATATTGTACAAAGATGTCGCCAAGAAATTTCCTCCATCTTTTCAATAATAAGCCAAAATACATCCAGAATATCAAATTTTACATAACTTCTCCCTTCTAAAACATGCGACAAGCAACTATTCAAGTTACAAGAAAAGTTATATAACTTTTGCTATCTAGTCTGCGACAATCAAAATAGCTGAGACATAAACAAAAAGCGAAAACTTCACAGATAAAATCGCTTCAGGTGATCAACACTCCATGCATTCATGAGCTCCTCGCCATCCTTCTTTTTCAACCTATTGGTTCCTTCTCGAACGACTTTGGTTACTTGGAACGGGCCTTCCCACTTTTCATTTAACTTTGTAAACCCCGGCTTTGGCCCAGTGGCCTCCACACTCCTGAGGACCCAATCCCCGACATTAAACGACCTCTTGTTAACTCTTTTATCATGCTGTGCCTTCATCTTCTGCTTATAATTGATCATTCTCATTCTAGCCTGAAGCCTCTTCTCGTCAGTCAGATCAAGGTCATTATAACGCCTTTGCCCATTTCTCGCCTCATCATAATAAGTCACCCTGTAAGTCGGCAAGGCCATCTCGGCTGGCGCCATTGCCTCTGATCCATAAGTAAGCGCAAAGGCGGTTTCTCCAGTTGAGCCCTTTACAGTTGTTCTCACGTACCACAATGCCGTTGGCAATTCCTCCAACCAAGCTCCACCCCTTCCTTCCAAATTCTGTAGGATTTTGGGGTTACAAACGCAGCGGAAAATAATTTATACAACAATAAAACCCTAGCCTTAAGATCCGTCTAGCATGAATAGATTAGAAACATATGAAATAAATTTACATACCTTAATGCAATGAAGTTTAACAAAGTAGATCTCAAAATTCAAGCCTTGAACTTTGATATCGAATCTTCTAATTTCCTTCTTCGAACTTGATGATGAAATCAACAATGGAGTTCTTCAAGCTTTAGGAGATAAAGCAACCTCCCTCTAATGGTGATCCACACGCGAACGAACCAAGAACACCTTCTTGTTGGATTGCTAGATGATCGTCTTGATTATTGAATCAATATTCAATAATCAAAGCCAAAAACTATGAAATAATTTTGGGAGCCTTTGATTCAAAATCAAAACCAAAAACTAGAGTTTCATAAACCCAGTATATTTATGTGTGTGTTTTTTTAAATAATTATGGCTGCAAAGGACTTATATTTATATCACATATAAACCCTAGTCATAATAGGTTAGAAGTCCTTAGGCAAACCTAATCCAATCCGTCCAAGGAAACGCGAACTGACCAAAAATTGCCCAGGGCACGACTCGTGCTCCTGGTCACGAGTCGTGCTAGGCTATCACGAGTTATCCCAAGCCAATTTCAGCCATGTCACGCTTCGTGATAAAAGTTGCACTCGTGCTGGTTTTTGTCACGAGTCGTACCAAAAGGCACAAGTCGTTCTTCACCCCACAAAGTTAACTGGTCAACGCAAATCCCTTGGAAGCTAAAACGCAGTCGTTTCACTGCTCCTGGCACGAGTCGTGCCCATGGGCACGAGTCTTGCCCTTCCCCAAAATTTCCAAATTTAGCTCGAATTAAATTCGTTCTTTGTGTGTGACCCAAAAAGAATTATATTATGTTGGTAGTGAGTCGAAACATCGACCTCACAAGACATAAGTGACTTCTAGCAAATCATTATGTCCACCCAATTAATATAACATCAAAGCTTGATTCCTCGATAGATCAAATGTCACAATCCCTTTGTCCACGATGTCCAATTGAACATGAGTCATGGTCTAGGTCAACTCATCTTGTTCAATGCTTTCTCAATTCCGAATATGTTGATAATTCAAATGCATTTGATCTCTATCAAATCACTTGAGTGTGGTCACACATTTCATCAACACTATTCATCGAGGGACCCAAGCAAACATCTCTCTTCATAAGAGGGATAAATCCCATCTTGACTTATCATTCTTCCCTACATGAGTCCAATCGTGCTAACATAGCCCTTATTGCTATCCGATTAAAGATAGTGTTAGACTATATCAAACACGATCTTCGTCATGTGGAAGACGGTGATAATCTCAGGTACAAAGGATTCAATAACACGACTATCATGAGATTTAATCATGACAACAGACCATGTCATAAATCTTATAAGTAGGTCATGTCTAATACTTGTTCTCTAGCAAGTATCCATAAGTGTAATGTGCATCTTTATGCATATAATCATCTCTATGATTATCCGTTGCCAACTTATACTAGTTGTTCACAACAACTAGGGACGCAGTTCAATATAATAAACATGTAAACATATAATGAACAGAATAAACACGCTCTATAATAAATGATAAAGATGATACATAACGGTTCAAGTTAAACATAACTATAGCCTAGGGCATTACACCAACAATCTCCCACTTGCACTAGGCTCCATCTATGTATCTAATACCCATGGACCTCATATGACCATCATGCTTAGCTTGTGAGAGGGGATTTGTAAGCGGATCCCCAATGTTATCATCGGTTGATACTTTGCATATCTTAACGTCTCTCCGATCAATGAACTCTCGAATGAGATGAAAATGTCTAAGTATATGTTTGGATCGCTGATGTGACCTTGGTTCCTTTGTTTGCGCAATGGCACCATTGTTGTAACAATAAAGTTCCACCGGATTAGTGATACTTGGAACAACTTCCAAGTCACTAATGAACTTCTTGATTCAAACTGCCTCCTTAGCTGCATCGGATGCCGCTATATATTCGGCCTCAGTAGTAGAATCGGCAATAGTACTCTCCTTGAAACTCTTCCAACATATCGCACCTCCGTTAAGCATAAACACAAATCCCAACTGCGATCAGAAATCATCCTTGTCGGTTTGGAAGCTAGCATCTGTGTAACCTCTTACAACAAGATCTTCTTCCATCCCTCCAAATACCAAGAACGCATCCTTAGCCCTTCTTAAGTACTTTAGGATCGTCTTGACTGCCATCCAATGGTTCTCACCAGGATTTGATTGGTATCGACTCGTCATACTCAAAGCATACGAGACGTCGGGTCTAGTACAAATCATAGAATAAATGATAGATCCAATAGCCGAAGCGTATGGAGCTTCATTCATCCTATTTCGCTCATCAGTTGTCTTAGGACACTGTGTCTTTCTAAGAGTAACACCATGACACATTGGCATGTTACCTCTCTTAGAATTTTCCATCTTGAATCTTCTAAGAGCCTTGTCAATGTAGGTACTTTGACTCAAACGAATTATCCTCTTAGATCTATCTTTATAGATCTTGATACCAAGGATGTAAGCGGCTTCGCCCATATCTTTCATTGAGAAACACTTCCCTAACCATGACTTAACAGTCTCAAGCGCAGGAATGTCATTTCCAATGAGTAAGATATCATCGACATACAAGAAGAGAAATAGCACAACGCTCCCACTGAATTTCATGTATACACAAGGTTCATCTTCGTTCTTGACAAAACCAAACTCTTTGATTTTCTCATCGAACCGAAGATTCCAACTCCTAGAAGCTTGCTTTAATCCATAAATGGATCTTTGCAACTTGCACACCTTATTAGAATTTCGTGGATCTACAAAACCTTCGGGTTGTGTCATATACACATCCTCAAGCAGTTTTCCATTAAGGAAAGTGGTTTTGACATCCATTTGCCATATCTCATAGTCATAATACGAAGCTATGGCAACCAAAATTTTAACAGACTTAAGCATGGCAACAGGCGAGAAGGTTTCATCATAGTCAACACCATGAGTTTGCATATATCCCTTTGCTACAAGCCTAGCTTTATAAGTATGCACCTTCCCATCCATTTCAGTCTTCTTCTTGAAGACCCACTTGCACCCTATGGTTTTTACACCTTCGGGTGGCTCAATCAAGTTCCAAACTTGATTATCCGACATGGATTGCAATTCGGATTTCATGGCTTCTAACCATTTATCCGAATCGGGATCGGACATCGCCTCTTGATAGGAAGTAGGTTCGTCATTCTCAATGACTTCCACTTCATTACTTTCCGACACGAGAAATTCATATCTCTCGGGTGCGGATCGTAACCTATCCGATCTACGATGGACTTGTGGATCTTGAACCGGTTCCACAACTTCTTGCGAACTTGGTTCAGTCTCTACTATCGGTTCCATGTTATTTTGGGGTTCTTGAACTTCTTCAAGATCAATTTTACTCCCACTAGATGCTTTATTGAGAAACTGTTTATCAAGAAAAGTACCATATTGAGCAACAAACACTTTGTTCTCAACGCGGTTGTAAAAGTAATACCCTTTGGTTTCCTTAGGGTAACCAACAAAAATAACCTTGTCAGATTTAGGTTCTAACTTATCAGAGACAAGTCTCTTCACATAAGCTTCGCAACCCCAAATCTTCATGAAAGACAAATTAGGTTTTCTTCCATGCCACATCTCATGTGGGGTTTTAGGAGCCGATTTAGTAGGGACTCTGTTCAGTGTGAACGCAGCAGTCTCTAATGCATGTCTCCAAAAGGATATAGGAAGGTCTACTTGACTCATCATCGAACGAACCATATCTAATAGGGTTCTATTCCTCCTCTCGAAAACACCATTCCATTGTGGCGTTCCGGGTGGAGTCAACTCTGAAACAATTTCACAGTTTTTGAGATGATCGTTAAACTCTTGGCTCAAATACTCACCACCACGATCGGATCGAAGTGCTTTAATTGTTTTGCCAAGTTGATTTTGTACTTCATTTTGAAATGTTATAAACATCTCAAATGATTCACTCTTTGAATTCATCAGATAGACATAGCCATATCTAGATAAGTCATCGGTGAATGTAATGAAATACCGAAATCCTCTCCTAGCAATGCTGCTCATTGGTCCGCATACATCAGTATGTATTAGGCCCAATAAGTCACTAGCCCTTTCACTACTATTAGTGTAGGGTGGTTTGGTCATTTTTCCCAATAAACAAGATTCGCATATCTCATATGATTCATAATCATGTGAGTCTAACATTCCATCTTTGTGGAGTTTAGAAATGCGTTTCTTGTTTATATGATCAAGCCGGCAATGCCACATGAATGAGTTGTTCACGTCATTCGGTTTAGAATTCTTGTCTACATGATAAACATTTTCAACACTATTTTATTTCTCATCAACATCAAGAACATAAAGGCCATTAAATGAATTTGCAATACAATAAAGCATATCATTTAAATAAATATAAAACTTCTTATTCTTAATAAGAAAATTATACCCTTCATTATCCAAACAAGAAACAGAAATAATATTCCTACTCAAATCCGAAATATAGTAACAATTGTTCAAAACAAGTACTAAGCCACTAGGTAAAGTTACATCATATGTCCCTACGGCTAATGCAGCAACTCTTGCTCCATTCCCCACACGTAGGTCAACTTCACCTTGTTTGAGTAGCTTCCTATTTCTCAGTCCCTTCACATTTAAACAAATGTGAGATCCACATCCGGTATCTAATACCCATGAACTAGAAACAGAAAGGAAAATATCTATCATATAGATACCTGAATCAGCAGCAATCGTATTGCTTTTCTTCGCCTTTAGGCCTTCCTTGTAAGCCTTGCAGTTACTCTTCCAATGACCAACCTCTTGGCAATGGTAGCAAACCGCATCCTTTTGAGATTCCTTGGGAGCCTCTCCGGCAATGGCAACCTTTGCCTTAGGCTTAGTAACACTTGCTTTACCTTTGCCATCTTTCTTGAACCCTTTGCCTTTGTTAACCATTAACACAGTACCGATTTTAGGCTTCTTGATATTCATCTCTGCGGTCTTAAGCATCACATGCAATTCCGAGAGATTTTTATCCATGCCACTCATGTGATAGTGCATAATAAAATGACTATAACTTTCAGGCAGTGAATTCAATATCAAATCCATAGCGAGTTCCAAACTCATCGGATTTCCAAGCCTTTCGAGACGCTCAATTTGACCCTTCATCTTAAGGACATGAGCTCCCACTGATTGCCCTTCTTGCATCTTTGTGAATATGGGCCCAATCGCGAATGTGAACCGTGTTTTTTTATAGGGTCGCCGCTTCACCTCAGTTTGAAGACATCCGGTTTATTGAAAAACGGAGTCGCCACGCCATTTTGATTTCCTCAAAACTTTGAAAAAAAGTAATAGGGTCCGAAGGTTAAGTTACTCCTTGGGAAGAATGTTTGGCGTTCACCCAAGGAGCCTTGCCGAAGGCAAGTCTTCCTAGATCCAATTTTTGTGCTTGTTTTGTGTGTTCGTGTGTGAGATGTGATTTAAAAAGGGGATGTAATGTGCCAAGTTATCTTCCGGACATATAAACCATTTGAGTATCGCTCGGGATTCCTTGGATTTTATGTGTTCGGGATTTTGATCTCGTGCTCATCTTGGACTTATGATCATCATTAAGTGACCTTTTTACCCTCTCGTTGAAATAATAAACCATATTAGGCTTAAGAGCCTTGGTGTATTTTAAACCAACGTTCTTTGGGACTAGGTCTTTATGTGATCAAGAGAGAAGGACACTTTTTTATAGTCCAAGAATGAGACTCTTTAGAAAGGAAGAGCCTTTGCCCATCAATCCTACATCTTGAGACGATTGAGCTTAGTAGGGACATTTATGCTCATCTCAAGTGATGATAGGAGATGTCGGGGCTAAGGTTCGTCCGCTTTTAAAGGGACTTCGACTATGGCATTTTTAGTGGAGGAAACGATGTAAAGATGAGATCTTTACACTGATCCACACCATGGGATGCTTCAAGTACCAAAGGGACTAAGGGGAGGGGTATAAATATTGGATCTTTATACTCATCCTATGTCTTTCGTGCCTTAAGAAGGTCACTAGACAATTCTTGGAGAGTGATCCAACCAAGAGGGACATGGGGGACTTGCATTGGAAAGTAAAGATTGCATTTTTATGAAAATAAGTGTAATGAACACTATGGGAACTAAAGCTACGAATGTAAAGGGAAGACCTTTGAGGCTTTCCTATGTCCTTTAAGAACCTTATGAGGTGGACAATCCTTGGAAGCAAGGTCAAGGGAAGGGGATGACATTATAATAGTAAAGATGACATTTTTATGTAATAAAAGAGAGCTATTTCACATCATCATGTGATGAATCCTCCCTAGAACAAGCCACTTGTGGACCCTTGTTCATCCTTGAGATGGATTCTCCATGAATCATTTGTGTTAGGGGAAAAACGGGGATGATGTTTACATGACAAAAGATAGGATCTTTATAGAAATATATCAATTTTAATGGCAAATAAAGGCAAAGCAAATAACAAGGAAACAATATAATAAAGATATTTCAAGGAGAAAGGAAGGAGAGATTACCAATGGTGGTTCTCTCTATCTCCCTTGGGGCTTTTCCCTAATGTAGGAGTGGTTTTGGATGAGTTTTATGGAGGAGGGAGGTGATTTTTGGGAAGTTTTGTTCTCTGAAAATTCGAGTTTTCAGTTTGGCAGAGTAACAGTACCTGAAATTGTATATCAAAATGGGTAGAGGAGGCCTCTATTTATAGGCTGATTTGTGTTTCCTAATGAAGCCATGTGGCATTAACCTCTGGCAAAATAAGCCGTCCGGCGTTATCCGTCGATGACTCAGCCTGCTTCTAGATCCATGCAAGGTGGCTCCTAGAAACCCCTTTCCAGCGAGGGACTGCTTGGAATTTTAATTCCTAGCAAGTCCTTCCCCCCCTTAGAAGGTTTGGAAAAGTTTTAGAATTGCCCCTGAACTTTAGGAAAGTTCGAGAAATTGTCGAGAAACTTAACCGGAAGGCATGAGACAGATTTGGGTACTTACAGAAGTCCCTTGGCAACGTCACTTGCAGGGCAAGTGGGGTTGTCGATAAAAAAGGATCAAATCTGGCGAACTGTCAAGATGGGATTGGGTGACCAAGGAGGTCGAGTGACTGAACCTTTGGAAGGCTACCTACGTATCCCGGAGGAATCAAGCCATGATCGCAGTTCGAAATCCACTGGGGAATGGCGAAGAGTAACTGGTCCCTTCCTAGGAAGATGGAAAGAAAGTGACCTAGGAGGTCAAATGGCTGATCCTACTGGGGATATACCAAATAAAGGGAGTGACCAATGCGGTCGGATAGCTGGACCTTTATGAAAGGCTATCTCACCACTGAGGAGTGATGAATGAAAGGGGTAACCAATGTGATCGGATGACTGGACCTTTATGAAAGGATACCTACGTATCCCGGAGGAATCAAGCCTTGGTCGTAGTTCAAGTCTCACTAGATAGTTAGGAACAGGTCTAGGATCCTTGAGATTTTGACGATTAATGGAGGAGTCACCTTATTTGATTTGACAATTAATGGAGGTTGTCACCTTAAGAAACTAAAGCTTACGTCGCTATCGAGGAGATAGAGGTAGCTAAAGTTGGAAAAACTAAAGCGTACTTCGCTATCGAGGAGATAGAGGTAGCTAAAGTTGGAAGAACTAAAGCGTACTTTGCTATCGAGGAGATAGAGGTAGCTAAAGTTGGATTTTTGACAATTCGGAGGTTGTCGCCTGACGTTATTCCGTTATAACGGAAGTAACGGAGGTGTTTTGAAAGAAAACATTATTCTATTTTAGAGATAACGAAGATTTTTTGGGAAACAACGTTACTCTGTTGGGAGATAACGGGAATTATTTGCCTAATTGGAAAGTTCAGGGGCAAAAGTGTAAATTCAGCTCAGAGCGAATGAAGCCGCCCGGCGTGAGATGGGGAAAAAGAAGTCGTACGGCTTTAAGCCTGATTTCACCAGATTGATTTAAACTACAGAAGAACGGGCAGTGGCGCCATTTTTTTTTGTTTCTATCGAGGAGAGAGGAGAGAAAAGAGAGAGGAACCTCAAAATTCTTCAAATCCCTAGCTTCTACTGCTCAAGATGGATCAATAAGAGAACATCTTGCCTCGACAAGCGCGTTGAACCTTGTCGCAAGCCGCGAGGATGAGGCGGAGGGAATTCGTTAGGACCGAGCGGAAGTATGCCTTCACGACGCCTGCTTCTGAGTTCTACCCCGGCAAGAGAGAGTACAAATCGATGAAACCTCAATTGATTGGGGTAAGCACTCTTGATTTGCTTGATTTCATCACTTTTGGTTGATTTTTGATTGATTTAGGGCTTGACCCGATTTTTTGGGAATTTTTGAATTTTTCTTGCTATTTTATTGACGCTTTTAGGAATTTGATAATTAACCTATGAGGCTATGGACATAAATAAACATGCATGTGCAATTTATTTGAGAAAAGTATGAGAATGACTCATTTTTGAAAATAAAGTAAGAAAAATAATGTCTAAAATGTGACGGAGTTCTTGCATGTGCTAGAACTAGGTCAATTTCTGATCATGGATGGGAAAATAAGATTTTGGACGATGAAAAGGATTCATGCATGTCATCTTGAAAAATTAAAACTTATGTGCAAAGAATTTTGTGAAAATTGGAATTTTTGTGTTTGGGAGAGCATGTGCTCGGGGTGACGTGTTTCAAATGATGAAAGACACGTGTTCTAGACAAATGATGCTAGAAATTTCTTAGGAATGCTTTTCTTTGGCAATATGTGCACTTTTTGGTGAATATATGCATGCTTTTGAGATGAAATGAAGGACTAACAGGCTTTTGTTGTGTTTTCCTATAGGAGAGCATGTCGAGGGGACCCGCAGAGGTGGCGGTGAAGTTGTGGGACAGGATGCCCAACTTCGAAAAGGATGGCGTAAATCCTAAACAGCTAGTGGTGGCGACCGGTCTTCACTCTTTCATCGAGGCTATTGGTAGAGGCATTCATGTGACCTCTAAGAGTAAGGGGCTGGTCCAGGCCCTTTCAGAGTTTTGGTGGGATACCACTCACTGCTTTTATCTTAGCTGGGGAGAGATCACGGTGACTCCCGCCGACTTTACTGCCATTATCAGCTTGAGATTCACTGATAGGCCTGTGACCTGGAGGGATCACATTTCTGGGGCCGAGTTCAGAGCTTAGGTGGGTTTTGACCTCCGTCCTAAGGGGCTTGGTATGGAGATGAGGTTCATTGAGGTGGAGGTTTTGAGATGCATGGAGAAGTTTGAAGCCAACGAGGTGACTATCCACTAGCTCGCGAGAGCTTTCTTGTGGTTGATGCTGTCTGTCATCATTTTTGCTAACTCTGGGATATTGGCGATGCTTTGCCTGCTTGATTCTTTGGAGGACCTGGATATGGTTGGGGAGGTCTCTTGGGGCGAGGCTGGATTGGCTGAGCTCTACTTTTCTTTGGACCTGTACAGCCGGAATAAGGCTGCTTCTATGGACTGCTTTTCTTTTGCTTTGGAGGTACTCTCATTTTCTTTTCTGTCTTCTACTTTTCTGTCTTGAGATTTTATGAGAGAAATGACCTTTATGTTTTTTTTTAACATGCAGGTCTGGTTTTGTGAGGTGATTGGGTTCTTTCCTTGGAACCAACAGAGTGATCCGGCTACCTTTCCGGCTATGGTGCGCTGGAGGGGAGAGGCGAGAGATAAGTTCACCGGGAAGACCCGGATCACCTTTGATTATAAGATGGTGAAGCCCGTCATCAATAGGGACGGTCATGAGGGGGTGGACTTCTATCCCTGGGGGAGGTATCTAGAGGCTTTGATGGGGGATGCTGTGGTGGTGACCCGGCAGAGGAGATGGCTGACAGGCTTGACCTGTGATATCATTTATCTGGGGGACCGCTTCTCCAGACAGCACGGTCATGTCCCTCCTTTGGGCGCTATTACTCCTCATGACCCTCCTCCGTTCATGCTGCAGCCCCGACATTGGTCGGTGGATGAGATAGAGAGGTAACAGGCTGGTCTGGCGGCTGAGGAGTATTTTGATCTCGCTACCCCGTATGCCACCTTTGTGGAGGCACGTTTGAGGACACTGCAGAAGTTAGTGAAGATAGTCGCTGCTCAGGGGTACGGGGAAGCAGAGCCGACCGATCCATCTATCCCTCCAGCTCACCTTTCCTATGTGGTAAACGGGGTACCGAGGAGGTTTATAGTGCCTATTCCAGACACGAGAGAGGCCAGTATACTTTATCGGCTGACAGCACTGTAAGTAACTCAGGGTCCCTTTTCTTTTCGGCTTTCTTTATTTTCTGCGATTTTGAGTTTTCCTGGGATTTTTTGAGCTTTTCTTTTCTTTTTCGCAGGTTCCTACTCGTACCTATGATGGCTTGGTACGGCAGAACAGGGGCTGGAAGGAGGTAGCTTGGTCTCTTTTGAGGAAGCTGGCCTGCGCTTCAAGGGCTGCAGGGAATGCGCAGGAGCCCGAGCGCAAGAGGAGGCATGTTGGGAGCACAGCCTCTACATCCTCGGCCTCAGGGTACCACTCATCGTCCACCAGTGCCGTGCCTCGGGGGCGAGGGCCTAACACGGACATTTTGGAGCAGCTGGCGGAGTATGAGCACGTGCCTGTCCACCTATCCAATGTGAGTGATAATGAAGATCTGCTAAGGGACCCTGAGTTCTATGAGCTGAGTAGCGATGATGATGAATCAGAGACTTAGGATTCCTTAGGGTTGCAAATAAAATCAAGGAAGGGCCTTTTCATTTCATTTTCACCCTAGACTTGTCCCAACTGATCCCAAAGCATATTTTTGACCAAAAATCATCGAGTTCGATCACAGCCAATGGAGAAGCCAGTCCGATTGCAAAAGGGGAAAAGGGATCGTTTTCTCTCCGATCTTCAATCTTGGATGAGACACAACTTTCAATCTCATAAGGGGCTGTTTGATAACACCTTCAAGATCAAGTCTTTATGGCATTTGAAGGATCTCCCGCCCGATTGGGACCTTTTGAGAGCAGCAGCGAGGTTTTGGGACGTCCGGAGACACGTTTACTGCTTTTCTTACAAAGAAATCGTCCCAACCTTTGAAGACTTCCAGGAATTGATTGGGGGTCCAGAAATTGAAGCCATCTCGATTCCTTTGACCGGGGACTTGCCGGTGACCATAAAGTTGGCATCTTTTCTGCAAATTTCTCTGGAAGAAGCCGAGGGGATGATGATAGCCCCTGACAGGATCGACATTTCCGATATCCCGAGTAGGTTTGGGTCTCCAGGTACTACTGCGACTACAGTATCTATGGATGCCGTTGTCCTCTGCGCGTTCTCTTTTCTGTTTACTGCCGAGTCCTTCGGGGTCTGCCATAGTGGCCTTTTGGACATGGTCAGAGATTGCAGGGCTGGGAAAGATATTGTCCCACTGATTCTGGGGGAGACTCTGCATGGCATTGATAGGATGGCTAGGGGGACCATTTCATGCGGTCTGGGAGCCCAGCGGTGCTGACCTTATGGTTACAGGAGAGGCTTGGGGCTTTGCCTGGGGCTTTGCCTACTCAGTGACCTTGGGTGATTTCCAGAAGGGGTGCACCTAGACAGCAGGATCAGGGTAGTTGGGAGCTGATGATGGCTAGGTTGTCTACCTCGGACATTCACTGGTGGGTGCCTCACTGGAGATTGCAGACTCGTAGGACGTTTCAGGAGTCCTACATAGTGAGGGTTTCGGGGTTATCTCTGTCCTCTTTCTACATTCCCTGCTTAGTGTCCAGGCAGTTCGGGACCTTGCAGGAGCCACTAGATGATTGGGGAGACATTCGCACCATGGAGGTGGCGCCTTTTGATATGAGAGGTCCAGACAGCTTCTCCTTTTTCTCAAGAGCGTGGACATATGCCGCTTTTCCACCCAGGGCCATTCTCAAGAGCAGGAAGAGTACTATCTTGACCACCGCTTACTTGGACTGGTACGAGAGGGAAATGGGGGCAACTCAGATCGTTTTGGGAGAGAGGCGTCAGGCCTTATTGGGTGCTGACTGTTACTCGAGCAGGACTCTGAGGGAAACTGAGGCCAAGGCTAGCTGCCATAACCAGTTGGCCGATCTTATTAGAGATATGGAGGCCAGATATGAGCGATTATCAGAGGTCTCTCCTCTTACTGAGGCTCAGCGGGAGGAGATACGGACTCGTGCCAGGGTAGAGAAGGCACTTATTGACACAGGCTTGGTGGAGGCTCCAGTGAGGATTCCTGAAATAGGGATGAAGGAGACCAACATCATTGAGAAGAAGAGGAAAAACACTCGACGGGGTCGAGGTAAAGGGAAGAAGAGCAAGGAAGACTCGGTTGATGACAACTGAGAGACCTATTCCGTGCATCTACTTATTGCCTTTTGCAAACACATTAGTTTATTAGGCCTTTTGTATATTTTAGTCTTTTTAGTAGGTTAGCAGAGTCAAGAGTAGACCGTGCTTGAACTCATCAAGAGGTTTTTTTGACTTGTAAATAACAAAAGATATTATCTTAGAAATTATTCAAGACACATTTCATGGAAATTCAAATGTTTTATTTATTGTTTAGACCGAACCATTTTTGGCTGCCTACGTTCCCCTTTTACAAGAAAGACTAAGGGGATCAGGTCTTCGTAGTTCATTCTGGTGAACTATTGGAATTTTTGTTGTTGTTGTTGTTTTTTTTTTTATGTGCAACCCTGTTTTCTGCCTAGACCGCCTTTTTTAGGGTTTTCAGCCTAGCTGGGCATTACTCTTTTTGCACCATTTTTTTTATGTGCGACCCTGTCTTCTGCCTAGACCGCCCTTTTTAGGATTTTCAGCCTAGCTGGGTATTACTCTTTTGCACTATTTTTCTTTTTCGTTTTTTTTTCTTATTATTATTTTTTATTATTATTATTTTTATTTATTTTAGACATAGTACCGGCGGAGCTTGTCACCGTTGACTGGATGAACAAAGGGATTGCCGTCCAGGTCTGCAAGCTTCATTGCTCCTCCCGATAAGATCTTCTGTACCACATACGGGCCAATCCAAACGGGTTTCCACTTTCCCAGAGGGTTGTCTCTGGTAGGGGACTTTACTTTCAGTACTAAGTCACCTTTTTTGATGTCTCTGGCCTTGACCTTTTTGTCGAATACCCTGGCCATTCACCCCTGGTAGGCTCGGGTGTGTTCCATGGCCTTTAGCCTCCTTTCATCAAGTAGGGCCAACTCATCATGTCGGCTGCGTAACCATTCTATTTCATTGACACTGTTTTCCAGGAGGACCCTTAATGACGGGATTTCCAACTCTACTGGCAGTACTGCTTCCATCCCGTAGGTCAGGGCGAAAGGGGTTTCTCCTGTGGCTGTTTTAACAGACTTTCTGTAGCCCCAGAGTGCCAGATGCAGCTTTTCGGGCCAGTCACGACCGTGGTGGCCATTTTCTGGATAATTCTCTCGAGTGTCTTATTGACAGCTTCTACTGCTCCATTGGCCTGAGGCCTGTACGGGGATGATTTGTGGTGAGTGACTCTGAATTCTGACAGCAATCTATCGCAGTCCCCTTCAAAGTGTGACCCGTTATCCGAAATGATCTCATTGGGCACCCCATATCTGCACATGATGTTTTCTTTGACAAACTGGGCCACTTTCTTGGAAGTGAGGACCTTATAGGACTTTGCTTCTACCCATTTTGTGAAGTAGTCCACTGCCACTAACACAAATTCATGCCCATTGCTTCCAGCCGGAGCTATCTTCCCTATCCGTCAATACCCCAAGTTGCAAACGATCAAGGAGTCGTCATGCAGTATAGGTCATGAGGCGGAAGATGATTGAGGTTGGCAAACCGTTGGCATTTGTCACACTCTCGGACATGCTGAACACAGTCTGTTTCCATGGAAATCCAGTAGTAGCCCATTCTGAGGATCACTTGCATCAATGCCCTGGCATTCATATGAGGACCGCAGGGACCATTATGGACTTTGGTCATTAGCTCTCTTGCCCTTTCTTTGGTGACACATAAGAGGAGTGGTCCTTGGTAGCGCTTCTTGTACAAATCGCCCCCTAGGATGACATAGTGAGAGGCCTGCCGCTTCAAGGCTTGCAAGCTTTTGGCTTTGATGCATTCCTTCGGTCTACCTTCTTCATCTCTAAAAGTTGACTCCTCATCTTTGAGGAACTGTTAAATCTGACTTTACCAAGGTTCCTTGACAGGCTCAGGTCCCAAGTCTATTTCGCAAAAGAAAGCCGGGGCTTCTCTTCTACCCACTCTGAATGGTTTTATTGCCTTTCCCTTGGGGATCTCTACCAATGAGGCTAGAGTAGCTAAGGCATCTGCAAATCTGTTCTTGTCTCTCGGCAGGTAATGGAAGGTCACTTCTCTGAACTACTCAGTCAATTCTTCCATGTAGGCATGATACCTCTGAAGGTTAGGATCCACAGTCTTCCATCTGTTAGAGACCTGGTTGATGATCAGGGCTGAGTCTCCGTAGACCTCGAGTTCCTTAACATTCCTTTCTAGGGCAGCCTCCAAGCCAGCGATACAAGCTTCATACTCTGCAGCATTGTTTGTGACAGGGAAGTTCAACTTGATGGCTATTGGCGTATGCTCATCCTTCGGGTCGACCAGTAGCATTCCTATGCCATTTCCCCTTTTGTTAGCAGCCCCGTCAAAGAAGAGCTGCCATCGGTTCTCAGGCTCAACTACGAAGATCCCTTCATCCGGAAACTGGGTTCAGGCCCTCGATCTTCATTGCTAGGGAAGCTTGCCAGATGGTCTGACAGTGCTTGACCCTTGATTGCCTTTCTCGTCACATAGTTGATGTCATACTCAGCTAGAAAGAACGACCACTTTGCTAGGCGCATTGAAAGGGAAGGCTTGTCGAAGATGTACTTAATGGGGTCCACTTTTGAGACCAAGTTCACAGAGTGGGCCTGCATGCAATGCTTCAGCTTGCCAACTACCCAGGCTAGTCCTGCACAAGTATTTTTGCACGCCGAGTAATTGAGCTCACTCCCTTGCAGCTTCCGACTGACAAAGTAAATGGCGTTTTCTACTCGAGAGTCCTTCTTTTCCTAAGCCAGCATAGCCCCAACTCCCGTATCAGTGACAGTGAGATAGAGCAGAAGAGGTTTTTGTCCATGTGGGGGGTATAGCACCGGGGGATGTACTAGGTACGCCTTGATTCGGTCAAAGGCATCCTGGCATTCCTCATTCCATTCTGTGTCCACATTTTTCTTCATGAGCTTGAAGATGGGCTCACACATGGTAGTCAGCTGATTGACGAAACGACTGATGTACTGTAACTTGCCCATAAAGCTTTTGAATTCTGTCTGAGTTCGAGGCGGCCTCATGTCCATAATAGCCATGATCTTTCGGGGATCGGCTTTAATGCCTCGTTCTGTGACCATGTACCCAAGCACTTTTCCCCTTGTTACTCCAAAGGTGCATTTTGCAGGGTTGAGTCTCATGGAATGTTGCCTTAACCTCTCAAAGAACTTTCGCAGGTCGATAAAGTGTTGTCCATCCACACCTTTAGAATGGATTATCATGTCATCGACATAGACCTCAATTTCTTTGTGGATCATGTCGTGAAAGAGTGTTGTCGCTGCCCTTTGATACGTAGCCTCGGCATTCTTAAGCCTAAAAGGCATCACCGTGTAGTAGTATGTCCCCAATGGTGTGGTGAAGGTTGTCTTCTCTTAGTCCTCTTCGGCCATCTTCATCTGATTGTAGCCAGTGAAACCATCAACGAAGGATTTGACTTCGAAGTTGGCCGTGTGTAAGTACCCAAATCTGGCTCATGCCTTCCGGTTAAATTTCCCGACAATTTCGGTAAGTTTCCCGGTAATTCCCCGGACCTTCCTAGTGTTCCGGAAATATTCCGGAACTGTTCCAAAACAATTAAGGGCTGAAGGGGAAGCTTCCTAATTAAGAAACACGTTTTTCTTAATTAGGAAATGTTCTAGAATTTGCCACCTTGCATGATTCTAGAAACATGCTGAGTCACAAGGGATAATGCCGCACGGCTGCATTAGCCAAGGGTCTCTGGCCGCACGGCTTCATTGGCCTTATCCAGACTGCCTATAAATAGAGCCCTCCTCTACCCATTTTACATACAACAATATCACCCACCACTACACAATACACTATACTCAAGCAAATGCTGCGAAGTTAGGAAGCCAAAAGGGTGCCAAGAAGCCTCCTCCCTCCTCCTTGAAGATCTAGAAGTTGGTCCTTCCACCTAGCTCCACCCAAAGAAGAAGAGGCCACCATTGGTAACCTCTCACTCCCTAAACTTGCATCCTAATTGCTCTATATGATTTAATTGCTCATTGCATTTCATATATTGTTATTATCTTTGCTTGGGACTTGGCATTCATAGTTAAAGATCATATCTTTATACCCCCTTTCCCCCTTTTGCATGCATTAGGCATCCCTTGCCATTAAAAATGTAATCTTTTGAATCAAAGGTGCATCCTTTGCACCTAAAAATCCTATTTTTACATAAAAATATCATCTTCATGCATCCTTTGCATATAAAAATCCAATCTTTATGATAAAAATGCATCCTTTGCACATGAAATCCTTTTTCAAGCATCCTTTGCATTAAAGATCATATCTTTATCCTAAATTAGCATCTCTTGCTTCTTAAAAATGCAATCTTCGTGCATCCTTTGCATATTTAAATCCCAATTTCTTCATAAAAATGCATCCTTTGCATAAAAATCATGTCTTATTGCATCCTTTGCAAATAAAGATCATTTCTTTAAATCAAATGCATCCTTTGCAAACCCAAAAATGTCATCTTTTCACTAAAAATGTCATTTTTACATGCATTCCCCCATATCCCCATTAGCAACCTTGGAACGGACCGGTGTAAAAGATCCTATCTTTACATCGTTCCTTCCATTAAAGGTTTCATAATCTCTTTAGAAAGGGACAACCTTGAACCCTATATCTCCGATTATCACTTAAGACGAGTATGAAGCATCTATATGAGCTCGACCGTCTTAAAGTGTAGGATTGATGGGCTAAGGACATTCCTTCCTAAAGAACCTCATTTTGTGACTATAAAAGGGAGTCATTCTCTCGATCATGCAAAGTCCCAAGGTTAAAAATGCAATGATCACAAGTCCAAGATGAGGACGGGATCAAAATCCCGAATACATAAAATCCAAGAAATCCCGAGCGACAACCAATAAATGGTTTGTACGTCCGGAAGACAACTTGGGACATTCCCCCCCCCCTTACTTTCAAACACATGCACACAAGAAAGCACGCAAGCAAGCACAATTAATGAAATCTTGGGAGACTTGCTCCGGCAAGGCACCTTGGGTGAACGACGATCCGTTCTTCCCAAGGGGTAACTTAACCTCCGAACCCATAAAACCTTTTTTTCAAAGTTTTGAGGTAATCAAAATGGCGTGGCGACTCCGTTTTTCAAATTAAACCGGATGTCTTCAAACTCGCGTGAATTTCCAATACACAAAATTTGGGGCACACATTCACAGTTTGGCGACTCCGCTGGGGAATATCCCAAAGGAGAAAAGCTTTATTTTCAAAACAAAAATCGATACTTGGTATATAGGTGGAAACCACTTAACCTTCCTGTATCGCTCCCTAACCCGGGGCTTGGGATAACCGGTGGTTTAACAATCCCACGTACCAGTATCCCCTTTCGAAAAAAAAAATTTGAAAAAATAAAAGAAAGCTTTTCCCTTTGAGCGGGTTAGACTCCCGTCGCTGATTTCATTAATCTTGCTTGCTTTCTTTACCTTACATTGCATCATTTGCATCTTGGAATCTGTGCATACTTTGAACGGGAAACAACCCGAAAAATAGCAAAGGAGTGGAACCTGGAAAATTGATCCATGCAGTCGTACGGCTCAATCCTCCTTGGATTCTGACCGGGTGACCTCAGTGGCAATTCCACCAGGAAAAATTATGGTTAATCTGGCAGTCCTAGCAGCTTGGGGCTACTCAGCTCCATGACTGACTGGGGCTCCCAGAAAATTTACGTGCTTATCTGCTGCATTCTCCCCCGTCCCGAAAATCATTCCTTTAAAACACATTTATGAAAATCTCTGTTTTAACTCAAAAAGAAACATTTTTAGGAGACCGCACACTACGCGCACCTGATATATCCTGTACACTTTGCACGCACGTCCTTCAAACCCGGAGTGGTTCCAGCTGCAGTCACGGACAGCCTTACGATGCTCCCGGGCGCGCACGGAATCATTCCAACCTCCCCATGGCAGCCAGTGTCGACCAATGCACAGTCCGTGTCACACGTTTCAAAAAACCGTGACTTTTGGTTGGTTTTTGGTCTAGTCCGTGTCATATAGCCCAGTTGCATACCCTCGTAAAGGTCAAGCCTTAGTTCATAACGGAAGCCAAGATTTTCGCTCAAGCGGAACTCTGCCAAAATTCCGACAAGGAAAAATTGGTAGGATCTTGACTCCGACATTGACTTTGACCTTGACCCGCACATAATGCGTAAGAGTCGAGACCGAGTCTTTGCCAACAAATCAAAAGATCTTTCGCTCAAGCGAAGCTCTGTCAAAATTCCAACAAGGAAAAATTGGCAAGATCTTGACCCGGCATTGACTTCGATTCTGACTCACGCCCGGCGTATGCAACGAAGTTCAATGTGACATCGCGTCATCCGGCTTTTACCGCCCGACCCATGCCTATTATCTTCTCGGACATTACCGAAAGTCAAAACGTCATTCGCTCAAGCGAAATTCTGCCGAAATTCAATCAAGGCTGAAAGACGAGACTTTCCCGGTATTGCCTTGACTATAATCTGCATCGCTCGTGCGTTAAAAAGTTCCTATGACCTGCTAGACCCGTTAGGAGCGTTCTTTACTCTCGGTCGGTGGGATCCGCGTGCCCTATAGGACCCTCGCCCGGGGCTGTCCACCCTGGGAGGTCAAAATACAGGTGGAATACGAGGGGCTTATAGACGTAGTGACGGAACCCACTGATCCAGGATCTAGAGTAGTTGCGAAAAAGAAGGGCAAATCCCCTTTTCCAACCAAATAGAAATTAATAAAAGACACTGTTTTAAGTAAACTGGAAGATTCTAATTTGCATATTGCCTGAGCCTTCAGCCTAAACACCTACCCCGAGTCTAAACCTTTCCTATCCCTTTCCCGCTAGCCGAGAAAGAAGTGGGTGAGAACACCGGGTCGGCGACTTGTTAGCGCGAGAATTCTCGGACAGGTTTGCAGAATCCTCGGTTTGGTCATCCGAGAGAGTCGAATGTCCGATTCGACAGAGAATAGCACTGGTTTGGGTAACCAGATGACTAGGGAAGAAGAGCTAGCCTTAGCCTTGGAAAACAGTCGTAAGGCCCATGAGGAACAGCAGGCCATGCTCATTGATGCGCTCCGCCGTCATGGGGTCCAGATAGTGGTAGAGCCCAACGGTTCCTTGGTTATGGTAGAAGATGAAACTCCAGAAGTAACTATCTCAGCCCCCTAGCCTATAACCAATGCCCTCCTCCATCCACATATGATCAATTGCTAAAGACTATCCCTTTTCAGTCTTTTCCAGTATCCCAAGCCATCAGGGTCCCGACACCCTCTCCTCCTCAGATAAGACCCAGCTTTGTTCCCTACCAACAGAGAACAAACGCCACAGCTATCCCTGCAACGCAGCCTCTGCACTACCCTATGGGATTCGCTCCCTCTCCTCAGTATGGGCCATCCCAGACAACTTCTAGCCTCAGAATCAATCAAGTGACCTTTTCAATCCATGCCCTTCCACAGCAGATCTTCCACCCCCAACCTTGCCAATAGGATCCCATGAGGCTCCTTTTTCCTACTTCTGCAACTACGAGCCTAATTCCTATGCCTCTGGTCAGCCTCAGGGAAACACAGGACCAGGCCAAGTTTACACCTACTTCCCTTCCAAAGACCCCCAAGCCATAGTACCAACTACCACTGTGCCACCCACAGTCCTGCCACTCAAATCGACAAGCACCTTCGAATCGAAACCGTCCCTCGACCCCAACATGACTTGGTTGATGGAACAAGTTAAGTCCATGCAAGAGAAATTTGGAGAACTGAACACCAAAAAGGCGGCATACCGGATTGCGATCCCAAAGAAATTGTCCCTCTTCCTCCAAAATTCCGAATACCAGAGATTGAGAAGTTCAACGGCACCGATTGTTCCCGGACTCATATTGAAAGCTACCTTCTTGCCATGAGAGCCAAGGATTGTACACATCAACAAATGGCCGACCATTTTCAGCTGTCATTAAAGGGTTCAGCTCTTAGATGGTTCTTGCATGTAAAACCAAAGGCCCGAGCCACACAGGACCAAATTAAGGAAGCATTTCTGGAGAAGTATAAGGCCAACTTGAATTGGGAAACCAGCAGGAATGACCTACAAGGCACTCTACAACGCCCAGATGAGCCAGTGAGTGAATTTTACAGGAGATGGAATTGGAAGCTTAGTGAAATGATGACTCCACTGAATGAAGAGGAACAGATGGAGATCTTCCAATCTTGCTTAAAGCCTCAACTAAGGGTCCAAATTGGCAATTACTACTATCCTGACCTTCGGGCAATGGTAAATGCTGGTACCAAGTTTGAAAATGCCTTCAACATGGCCCCGGCCGCAGGAACAGCTAATTCCCACCGCTACAAAGCACCAGTTCCAAATGCCACAGCTGTCACTATAAAAGGAAAAGAAACGGTCGGCGCTGTCAATTATATTCAGAATGAGAGGGTTGGACAAAATTCAAGCCAAGTAGCTGCAAAGCCAAGACCTCGCTTCTATACCGTAGAAGATTTTGGAATGCCACTAGAGAAGGCTTTTGACGGTTTGGTAGCCGAAGGACTCATCAGACCTTTGGAAAATTGAAAACCCAAGAACCCCAGTGTCAGGATGGACGAAACCAAGCATTGCCATTTTCACAAATATCATGGGCATAACACCAATGATTGCACCTACCTGAAGTTCCTGATCTCTCGCCTAATTGAAGAAGGCAAGCTGGAACCACCTCGGGGTCCTAATGTGGTCAAGAATCCTCTTCCTGCTAACAATCAGGTCAACATGATCGAGTTCGGGGAGACGAATGCAGTCAATTTTGGAAATCTGGAGATCATAGACATTCTGAAATTCAATGTTCCTTATGCTGAATTACAAGGAAATCGGAAAGATTTGATTAATGTCGCCGCTATGGAAGGACAGTTTGGGCCCATAGTCGGAACTGATTTCGTTAATGTTGTCAGAGCTCGGCCTCTTTTCTATGATATCGAACCAGTAACCATGGTCAAGATTACAGAAGAAAGGCTCACTTATGAAGATTGCGAGTTTGAGGTGAAACAAGCCATGTTAATGAAAGTTTCTTGAGCCCTTCATCACCCATGATGAGCATAATGTATTTGTAATGGCTCTTCTTTGCTCAGGATGGAGTCCCGGCCCCTGTTTGGAAAAAGGTGGAGAGAATAGTGAACAAGCCGGAAGACTTTTGGGATGAAGAAAGCTGTATCTCAGATGCCGAAAGCACAAGCCAGTCCTCTTGCCCGGAGGTACGAGATGGATAAAGTTAAGTTCGTAAAGGAGATTCCGCCGGATTAGTCGAGTATTCCCCATGGAAATGGTGTCAACAAAGGCAATTATGACCCACGGGATGCACGGCCAAATGAGAACGGCGACAAGAGGCTGCTACTCCCGGAGCAACGGCAAGAAGGAGTGAGATCCCGGTCCAACCCTTGTCAAACACCCTCGAGTCAATAAGTAGTGTAGGGTCCAGTCGGTAGCGTCTATACGGTTGAGTCGGGAATCTTTGAATTCCGAGTCCTGCGAGTCATCCGAAGGCCTCACGCCTCACGCGAGGATTATCAAAATGTAATCGATGTCATCTTTCCCTTATTTTGAATGAAATGACGGATCTTTACGAGTATCCTCTTATTGCCAACTTAACAAATGATAAATTAACTCAAAACTTAACAACGAGTTAATAATGAATCATTTGAACAAGATGCAAACACACTAAATGAACAATACATTAAAGAAATCTTTAAGCGGGTTTAGAAAAAGAGGAAAACCGGGCCCAAGTGCCGAGGAGGTTTTGACAAAGTGTGAACTTGGAGTGCTTGTCGAGGAACCTAAAGAGACACAGATTGGAAACTTCTTCCGGGGTTGAACGGGACGGGCCCGATCGATGCGCTCGAGAGAATACGTCGACGTGTTTGCATGGTCATACGGGGATATGCAGGGGCTAGACAGGTTCGATAGTAGAGCACGGGATCCCTCTAGCACCGAGATGCTAAGCCCGATAAAGCGAGAAATTGAGGAAAATCAAGCCAGAGTGGTCTCTACGAGGTCAAAGAAGAAATTGAGAAGCTACTGCGGGTAGGATTCATCGAGTCATCGAATATCCGACATGGTTGTCCAATATTGTGACCGTAACCAAAGCCAATGGGAAGGTGCGGTGCTGTGTGGATTTCCGAGATCTAAACAAGGCCAGCCCCACGGACGATTACCCTTTTCCAAACATAGACCTCCTGGTGGACTCCACCGCCAACTACAGTAAAATCCTTCGTTGATGGCTTTGCGAGCTACAACCGGATCAAGATGGCCGAAGAAGACCAAGAAAAGACGGCCTTCACCACACCGTGGGGAACCCACTTGCTATACTCTGAGATGCCATTTGGGCTTAAGAACGCCGGGGCTACTTATCAAAGGGCAGCGACCGCGCTTTTCCATGACATGATCCACAAGGAGATTGAGGTCTATGTAGACGACATGATAATCCACTCCAAAGGCGGGGATGGGCGGCACTTTGTTGACTGCGGAAGTTCTTTGAGAGGCCGAGACAACATTCCATGAGACTAAACCACTAAATGCACCTTCGGAGTGACAAGGGGAAAAGTGCTTGGGTATATGGTCACGGAGCGAGGTATCGAAGTTGACCCCGAAGATCAAAGCCATTATGGACATGAGGCCACCTCGAACCCAGGACGAAGTCGAGAGCTTTATGGGAAGTTGCGGTACATCGGCCGTTTCGTCAATCAGTTGACCACTATGTGCGAGCCCATCTTCAAGCTCATGAAGAAGAATGTAGACATGAATGGACCGAAGAATGCCGGGATGCCTTTGATCGAGATTAAGGCATACTTAGTACATCCTCGGTGCTATGACCCCAGCATAGACGAAACCTCTTGCTCTATCTCACATTTATCATTGTCTGACGATTGGGGCTATGCTTGCTCGGGAGAAGAAAGACTCTCGGGTAGAGAACGCCATTTACTTTGTCAGCCGGAAGGCTGCGGGGAAAGTGAGCTCAATTACTCGACGTGTGAAAAGACACTGTGCGGGGCCCAGTGCAGGTAGTCGGCAAGTTGAAGCATTATATGCAAGCCCACCACTGTGAATTTGGTCTCAAAAATGGACCCCATCAAGTACATCTTTGATAAGCCTTCCCTCTCGTGCGTCTAGCAAAGTGGTCCTTCTTCTTAGCGGAGTACGACATCAACTATGTGACCGAGAAAGGCCATCAAGGGTCAAGCATTGTCGAGACCACTGGCAAACTTCCCGTAATGAGGACGAGAGGGCACGAACCCCAATTCCCGAGATGAAGGGATCTTTGCGGTTGAGCACGAAAACCGATGGAAATTATTCTTTGACGGAGCCGCTAACAAAAGAGGAAATGGCGTCGGGATGCTCTTGGTCGATCCGAAAGATGAGCACACGCCAATAGCCCTCAAGTTGAACTTCCTGCCACGAACAATGTCGCCAAGTCTGAAGCTTGCATTCTTGGTTTGGAGGAAATTTGCCTTAGAAAGGAATGTCGAGGAGCTCGAAGTTTACGGAGACTCGGTCACGATCATCAACCAGGTTTCCAACAAATGGAAGGCTGTGGACCACTAATATGAGCGGTATCATGCCCGTATGGAGGAGTTATTTGGACGGTTCGGAGAAGTGACCTTCCACTACTTGCGAGGAAAAGAACAGGTCGCGAGATGCCCTAGCTACTCTAGCCTCATTGGTAGAGATCCACGAGGAAAAGCCATAAAACCGCTTAGAGTGGGTAGAAGAGAAGCCCCGACTTTACATTTGTGAAGTAGACACAGGACCGAGCCTATAAAGGAACCACAGTACAATCAAATTTACCGAGTTCCTCAAAGATGGAGAGTCGGCTTTCGGAGACGAAGAAGGTAGACCAAAAGAAGGTGTCGAGCCAAGAGCTTACAAGCCTGAAAAGGTTGGCCTCCCATTATGTCATTCTAGGAGGCAACTTTGTACAAAAGCGGTACCAAGGACCACTCCTCTTATGCGTCACTCAAGAAAAGGCCAAAGAGTTGATGGCCGAAGTCCATGATGGTCCCTGCGGTCCTCATATGAATGCCGGAGCCACGATGCAAGTCATCCTCGAGAATGGGTTACTCTTTGGATTTCCATGGAAAGCAGTGTGTCAGCACGTCAGAGCATGCGACAAGTGCCGGCGGTTTGCCAACCTCAACCATCTCCCGCCTCATGACACATGCTTGCATGACGACTCCTTGGCCGTTTGCAACCTGGGGTATTGACGTGATAGGAAAAATAGCCCGGCGGGAAGCAATGGGCACGAATTTGTGCTAGTAGCCATCGACTACTTCACCCAGTGGGTAGAGGCCAAGTCTACAAGGTCCTCACCTCCGAGAAAAGGTTGTCCAGTTTATCAAAGAAAACATAATGTGCGAGATATGGGGTGCCCAGCGAGATCATTTCCGATAATGGGTCGCACTTTGAAGGAGGCTGCGATAGGTTGCTTGTCGAGTTCGAGAATCACTCGCCATAAGTCGTCCCCGTACGGACCTCGGACTAATGGAGCCGTGGAAGGCTGCTAATAAGACGCTCGAACGGATCATCCGGAAAATGGCCACCGTGGTCGTGATTGGCCCGAAAAGCTGCACTTGGCACTGCTGGGGCTACTGAGCGTCTGTCGAACGGCTACGGGAGAAACTCCTTTTGCCTAACCTACGGGATGGAAGCGGTGTTACCGGTGGAGTTGGAAATCCCGTCATTAAGGGTCCTCTGGAAAACGGTGTCAATGAAGTAGAATGGTTGCGTAGCCGGCATGATGAGTTGGCCACCTTGATGAGAGAAGGCTAAAAGCCATGGAACACACCCGAGCCTATCGAGGCGAATGGCGGAAGCATTTGACAAAAGGTCAAAGACGGAGACATCGAGGGTGACTTAGTGTTGAAAGTGAAGCCCCCTACCGAGAGACAACCCCCTGGGAAAATGGGAACCCGTTTGGATCGGCCCGTATGTGGTCTGCGAGAAGATACTATCGGGAGGAGCCATGAAGCTTGCGAGACACGGACGGCAATCCACTTTGTCCACCCGGTCAGCGGTGATAAGCTCGAGAAGATACTATGTCTAAAAAATAAAAAAATAATGATAAAAAAAAGAGAAAAAATATTAGTGCAAAAGAGTAATACCCGGCTAAGTGAAAACCCCAAAAAGGGCGGTCTAGGCAAAAGACGGGGTTGCACATAAAAAAAAGAAAAAATCTTAGTGCAAAAAGAGTAATGCCCGAAGCTAAAGTGAAAACCCAAAAGGGCGGTCTAGGCAAAAAAAGCAGTGCACATAAAAAAATAGTTCACCGGAATGAACTACGAAGACCTGAGCCCCTTAGTCTTTCTTGTAAAAGGGGAACGTAGGCGGCCATATATGGTTCGGTCTAAACAATAAATAAAAATAAAGGGCATTTCGAGTTTTCATAAAACGGGTCCCAAGCAATAAGACATTTGAATTTCCATGAAATGTGTCTTGATTAATTTCTAAGATAATATTTCTTGTTCATTACAAGTTAAAAACTTCTTGATGAGTTCAAGCACGGTCTACTCTTGACTCTGCTAACTGCTACAAAGATCTAAAATACAAAAAATGCCTAAATAAACTAATGTGTTTGCAAAATGGCAATAAGGGAATCCTAAGAAAAGATGCATCGTCGATCGTCATTGAGTCTTCTTTGGTCTTCTTCCTTTACCTCGACCTCAGTCGAGTTTTCTTTCTCTTCTTCTCTATAATGTCGGTATCCCTCATCCCGATCTCCGGTATCCTCACTTTGGAGCCTCCACCAAACCCGTGTCAATAAGTGCCCTTTCTACGAGCACGAGTCCGCACTTCCTCCTCTGGCCTCGGTCGAAGGGCGACCTCGGACAATCTCTTGTATCGAGCCTCCATATCTACGATCGGAGTCACCCGGCCCGGTTATGGCGACTCGCCTTAGCCTCGGTCTCCTCGAGTCCTACTCGAGTCGCGGTCGGCCCGATAAAGCACGACGTCTCTCCCCCAGAATGACTGAGTCGCTCCCATTTCCCTCTCGTACCAATCCCAGTAGACGGTGGTCGAGATGGTGCTCTTCTGCTCTGAAGATAGCCCTGGGTGGGAAAGCGAGTGTATGTCTAAGCCCTCGAGAAGAATGAGAAGCCTGTTTGGATCTCTCATATCGATGGCATCCTCCGTGATCCAGGATGTCCTCCCGATCGCTCGATGGCTCTGTAAAGCCCCGAACTGCGGATACCAAGCGGGGGTATGTAGAAGGATGACCGTGGGGCAAAACCACTGGAACCCTCACTATATAGGACTCTGAAATGTCCTCTGATCACGCAATCTCCGGTGAGGCACCCACCGGCGAATGTCGAAGTGGATAGCTAGCCATCGTCGACTCCGGCTACCACAGTCTGTTGCCTTGGTGCACCTCTCCGAGAAATCACCCGAGGGCACCCAGTCGGCAAAGCCACAGCAAAGCCAGAGCCTCTCCTGCTGACCATAAAGTCGGCATTTGGACTCCCGAGACCTCATGAAATGGTCTCCCCTAGCCATCTGTATCAATGCCATGCAATGTCTCTCCCAAAACCGGTGGGACGATGTCCTTCCCGGCTACGGTCTCGACCGTGTCAAGACCACCATGAATCCCCACGGACTCGGCGGTGAACGGAAGCGAGAAAATATGCAGAGAATAAAGGCATCCCATAGCTACCGTGGTCGCAGCCATAGCCGGAGACCCAAACTTGCCGGGATATCGAAGGTCAATCTGTCAGGGCTATCATCATCCTCGGCCTCTTCCAAAAGAAATCTGCAGAAAAAATGCAAGCTTTGCCGCCACCGGCATGTCTTCGATCAACGGAATCGATATAGCCTCAATTTCGGGACCCCAAATCAAGGCTCGGAAGTCTTCGTGCGTTGGGACAATCTCGTTGTAAGAAAAGCAGTAAACGTGTCTCGGACGTCCCAAAACCTTCTTTCTTTGCTCTCAAGGTCCCAATCGGGCGGGAGATCCCTCAAATGCCATAAAGACTTGATCTTGAAAGAAGAATCAAGCAGCCCCTTGTGAAATTGGAAGTTGTGTTTCACCCAAAGATTGAAGATCGGACGAGAAAACGGTCTCGCTTCCCCTTTGCAATCTGACGGGCTTCTCCATTGCAAAATGACCAAAGATGGTGTCTTTAAGTCCAATATGTGCTGTCACAGGAACAATTGGGACAAGTTTAGAGTGGAAAATGAAATGAAATGGCGAAGCCTTGCTTTTATTCGAAAATAACCGGTCCGAGACGGAGCGCGAGCCGCACGGCCTCATTTGCCCTCGAGTCCATGCCGCGCTACATTTGCCATCTGCGAAAAAAATCTGCGGCAACCAAAGTTGCTGCCCAAGGGAGTTTTCACCCCACTTTCTCAACCAAGACACATGTACAAAAACATGTTCGAGTCACCCAAGCATTTATATATCATTATAAATCATTTTGGCCCCGTTTAAAGGCCCCAATTCCAAGCAAAAAACTGTCCTGAGGCTCAAGTAATATGCAAATTAATAAAAGCATAAATAGAAAAGCAAATAAAATAGTAATACATTGTCTTCGCCCCATCGGCGCCCAAATAAAGCAAAAAAAATAAACAAAATGTGCATAAAAATTTGTTCATTGTTTGTTTTGTTCCTAATCCACTCTAGAGACCTCCTAGGCCTCCGATTCTTCTTCTTCTTCATCATTTTGCTCGGCTCGTAGACGCTAGCCTCCTCATCAAGTCCTCAGGTCGCTCACATCGGATAGATGGACATTATCGTGCCGTACTCGGCCAGAGTACTCCGGAATGTCGGCATTGGGTCCCCGTCCCCAGGCATGGCATTTGGAAGAGTACTCCGAGGCCGATAGGAGGTATACGCCAACAATGACTGCCCCAGAAGCAGTGTGCCTTCTCTTGCGCCCGGGCTCTGGCAGCGTCACGCCCCGCCCCCGCCTTTGAAGTGCGGAGGCCCGGCTTCCCTCCCGGAAGGATGGCCAGGCACATGTCTTCCGGCCTTGTTACGCCTAACCAATACGCAGTGTAGTGCGAGTGGAACACAGAGAAGAAGGGGAGAAAAATCACACCAGGAAAAATCTGGGAAAATCTTTGCAGTAAGAGCAGGAGAAATGCGAAAAGTGAAAAGGGAAAGACCCTAAAAGTATACTTAAGTCTTGTCGAGGCCGGCGAAGGGGTATCTTGGCAGGCTCCACAGTGTCAGAGACGGGTATCCTCGTCCTCACTTAAGAACTCAAAGTGGACCCACGTATGAAATGTAGCGCGGGGAGGATCGGCGGTGGGTCGGAAAGGCTCGTCCTCCCCCATATCCACAGTGACCGCCCGACTTCATCGGCTCACGCGCTGGCGTCCTCGGCGCTGACACTCCTAGGCTCTGACGTAAGGGGTATCACATGTCAAAGCCTCTGTTGGCCACGCACTGCACAGTACCTAGCAATCTCATTACACTTTGCACGATCCACAGGCTATAGCATCCGTCTTTGGGAGGATGAGTGAGGAGTAATCAGCATCCAAGAGAGGGACATGGCCTTGCTTGCCTAGAAAATCAATCCCCCAAATAGATGA